>VDFB02271358.1:611536405-611943892 GCA_007258455.2 Sequoia sempervirens
GTGGATGAAGAGGTAAATGAAGATACAGTTGAGGACACCCATATTCCTCCTAATGTGCATGATACATAAGTACCTATGGATACTGAAACTCCTAAAGTTCTACCAGTTGAAGAAAAGGAGATTTCAATTGAAGAAGTTGAGGTTCCTAAAGGCAAGCAAGAATCGGTAGCTAAGAAGGTTGAATTAAAGGAAGTTCCAATATAAGCAATAGACACTACAGAGGAAGTGAAGAAATTTGTGGTAGAGCAACATGAAGATTTTGACATCAAATTGGGTGAAGGTCCTATTAATTTTTCTACTTTGTCTCTGATTCAGAAATTGAAAGTTGCATCATTTGTGTAGGTAAAGGCTAGAGAAGAATTTCTGAAGTCTCACATTGAGAACATTGAACTTTTGAGTCTTGCATCTGGTGTTTTGGAGAGAATCATGCCTACTCATGTTAATGATCCATTTGGTTCTACTTTTGGTGAGCTGAAGAAGATTATTAATTCTGTAAGTACTCATTTTGAGTCACTTGAGAAGTCAACCATGGTTAAGGTTTAGAAGGAATTTGATGCTAGAAAGTTCAATAGGTTGAAAGGAATGATAGCTAATGATAAATCTTTGTTAGCTACCTATGTTAAGAATATTAAAAGTGCTCTATCTGAAGGTGGAAAGATCTATAAGTCATGTTTGTCTTTGTCTAAATTCAATGAGGATAATGAGAAGAATATTAAGGATCACGAGAAATAGTTAGCTAATATTTCTAAAGCCTTAGATCCTTTAAATGTTTTTGTTGTAGAGCAAAAAGGTTAGGTTATATCCCTACTTGAAAAGATAAAGAGCTTGAAGCATGATAATGATAGAAATGTGGGAAGAGCATGTGAGCTGAGAGGCCTAATTGGTCCGAAGATGGAAACAATGTTGGGTGCATTCAAGGAAGTTGAAGATGCTATGGTGGTGAGTGATCCAATGAACCTTGAATCAGCAGAGATGCAATCTTATCTATTCTATGGTCACATGATGATTTTAGAGAGTCTCAAGAAGGGTTGGGACACAAGTTTGAACCTGTTGAAGAAAACTTTTGTAGATATTTTCAAATTTGTTTAAGTTGTAGAAGAATGTTTGTACAATTTGAAAATTTTGTTTGATTTTTGGTATGCAGTTTCCCCATCTTTTCCATTGATGTCAAAGGGGGAGAGTAGTATAGTGAAAAATGTATATTCATCTTAGGGGGAGTTATAGTTTTGAGCTGTGATTGAAGATCTTTTTGAAGTTTTGAAGTTGGCAGTGTAATTCATGTCAATATTGATCCTACGCAGTCATTTTTCAAGCTAAGTGTTGCCATCAATGCTAAAGGGGGAGATTTTTGGAAAGAGACACTGCAAATGTTTTCTGGTGTTGTCATTTATGGAAAACCTGATCAGTTATTTGATTTGCACGTCATCATTTGATCATATCGACAGACAAATCAAAGATAGTCAAGGAAGAACAGAGCATTTGACAGAATTGTGTTTATCGATTCACATGAAATTTTTTGTTGTCATTTTGAGTTGCAGCTCTCAGGGAAGATTTTTTGATGTATGATCTATGTTATCTGTGAATATTATTGCCTCGTATCAATTTTTGTGCAAGTTAGAAGATCCGGTTGGTTAACTTTTTGTTCATTAATGCATGAAGACTGACTAAGTGGATATAGCATGTTGCGAGTATTCAATGAGTAATTATTTAAGTGTTTTTGTGTTCAATCATTTTTATGTTGGTCCTAACTATGTTGTGGTGGACTTTGGTGGATGCACATTAAATATTATTCATGATTTGAGCCGATAGTTTGTAAAATATTTTTCATGTTCTGTTGAAGTCCACATGTTGTGATTAAATCTTTAGTTGTGTATATATATAAGTGATTGATTATATCATTTTGACATATGTACGAAGTGTGTTAGTATGTGATGCAAAATTCATGCACAGTTTCACTTGTGCATTAAGGATTTTGTAATGCAAGTTAAGATTAGAACAGAGTAGAAGAGAAGAATAAGTCAAAAGGTCAAGAGATTGATTATTGAGCCTAACCGTAACTATAATCAGGAATTTGTAGAAGCTACTTTCTCAATTCAATCTTTTCGATGTTATCCAAATCTTTTGTAAGGAAGTGAGCCTTTCTATTTTGAAGCAGTGAGCTCTAGGTAGTGTGCCTGAATATAAGTTCATTCCCATTTTGTAAACACTTATTTTTGAGTATACTCATATTGTGGATTGGGCTTCCAATATGGTTTTTCCCCTAATAGGGTTTCCACATAAAAATCCTTGTGATATGGTGTTGTGGTTGCTTGCTTTATGTTCATGCATATTTCTTTTGGTTGAATGTTATAAGTGGCTTGAAGATCAGATTAATAAAGCTAAAAATTGTAGAACACTGATTCACCCCTGCTCTCAGTGTTCCTTGTTTCCAACAGAAGTAGAGTTCCTCCTTGGTTTGCAACATTGTTTTTTTGTGTGGGAGCACTAGAGGTTGAAGGAAGATGTTTTTGCACATATCTCAACTCTCTTTTTCACAACTTCAAGGCCATATTCACTTTCAAGCATGCAATGTAAGTTTTCTAAGGTAGGAATTGTAGTAGTTGAAATGTTTTCAAGGCTTACTTGACGTTGGAGGTTTCCTAAGTCCTCATGGATTTGAATTATTTTTTCTTGCAGGATATTATCATTTTGTGGTTCAACTTGAATTCTACTTGAAGGAAAAGAGTTACTAAGGGTATTATCCATGCCTAGTGTACTAGTGTCAATACTAGCAGTGGAAGCTCTAGATAACCCAAGATCCACAATGAGTGTGTTATCGCGAGATGCCATGAGTCTCAAACTTCTTCTCAATATGGTATTAGCAATAGGACACCAAATACTCATGCAAAGGCTACTAAATGCAAGATGAATGCAAATGTAATGTAAAATAACAAGAATGGAATTATTTTAACTAAAATTATGGAAAGTAAAACTGAAATGCAGAAACAACAAGTAGAAACTCAAAAACTGAACTATAAATGAAAGAAAATTCAGTGAAAAATATGCAAAGGGACTGATTCACCCAAAGTGGTGAATGAGTCCTGGTAGTGATTTTTTTTTGAAATTTTTTAGAATTTTGAAATGAATTTTATGCATTTTAAGTTTCCTGATGCAAGGCTAAAATGAAAATGTCAAATTTTACTATTTTTAATGAAATTAAATGCAATAATACAAGCTAAATGAACTTTTCACTAATGTAAAGTTTGAAACCCTAGAATGCAAATTAAACAATGCAAATGCAATGCAAATTTAATACGAGCTAAATATAGGATGTTAAATGCACTCCAAATCAGAATTATAATGTTCTATATGCAAGTTCACCAAAATGAAAAGGAAATTTTTTGTGCTCTCTTTCGCTTCTAGAGTTTTGTACCTAAAATGAGAGAGACAAAATGATACCTCTTCACTAAAAAACAAATGCTTGAGATTTAAATGCAAATGAGATTGAAATCAGATGAAGGGAGAGTTCTAGGAAAAGGAAAAAAACAAATGAGGGTTCACCACCAAGTGTAAACTTGGAAAATGCAATATGTTTGAAAACACAGTGTGATATGAAAACTAATACTAAATGACCTAAGAATGCAAGTAAAATGAAATAGAAAGCTATGAAACTAGAGATGTGCACCTAGGAAGTTAAAGAAGGTAGGATGGAGATATAGAATCCTAAAAGAATCACTATTGATGCCTACTAGGATTTAGACACCAAGCTAGGCGATGTAGTCTATTTTACTAGAAAATGTGCCACAATAGGTTTCAAGAAAAAGGATACTCAGATCTGAAAAATTATTGTTTAGGCTAGGGTAATGCGACTCATTCATAAATAGTGGTGAATCAGTCCACCTTTGGATTTCTAGAAATTCAAAATAGGAAGTTGTAGGCCACAGTCTGCTCTACTCTTCCTGACAAGTTTCTATATCCAAAACTGTAGAATTTATCCAATAGGTTTTCTCCAAGCTTCTCTTAGGACTTTAACAACTTTGACATTCTTTGACCACTTTTCCAATATTTCCCTCTTGGTAAATCTAAAACCTAGCCCTACAAATCACACACAAGAAGAGGGGAAAATGTTGAGGGGTTAGTGAATAGGGGTTTGCCTTAGTCAAGCCCCTTGTTGGTAATGAAACCCTTGAAATGAAACGAAATATAATGGATAATGATGAATGAACAAGTAATGATGTTGCAACTCACCAAACCCTTGCAATATGATGCTACAAACATGTAAGTGATGGCTCCAATGGATGTGGAATTCAACCCCATCTTGATGTTGATGGATCTTGAATGCAATGCTTAGAAATCCTACACAATTGTTAGCTCTAAAACAACATGATACAAGCAATATTTGACATTCATGTAAGACACTTGAAGGAGCTCTTGAATGCTTGATAACTTGCCCTCAAAATGCCTTGAATGCTCTTATGGATGCTCAAATTCTCTTGTGAACAATATGAATGAATAATTGAATGATAGGTTAGGTAGGATGAAATGAGAGAAAGAAGCATGTATTTATAGTCAATTATGCAATCATTCCCAAAATTACATCACAAGCCGACCTTAGATCTTGGAGAATAAAAACCCACAAGAAGTTTGAATTAAATTTCAATTTTGAGATAAAGGGGACTCATTCCCCTAGAATTGGGAATGAGACCCACCTTAGGCAATTAAGGGGAGTTTCAAAATTTTGATGTTTTAAATGTTATTTATCAAGATTATTCTAAAAAATACAATGAGTCCCACCTTAGGCAATTAAGGGGAGTTTCATAATTTTGATGTTTTAAATGTTATTTATCAAGATTATTCTAAAAAATACACACAAATAAGGCCTTCAGATGTAATATGGGGCCAATTAAAGCATAAGAAAGCCCAATTATTAATGATAAACCTATAAAAGTGTGAAATTTTGTTACAACACTTTACAAAACTTTCAAATAAGGCTCGGTAAATGATGAAAAGAGGTTGTTATACTAACAAGACCCTAGAAAAGTGTGAAAGTGTGGTACAACACTTTACAACGTAAGGCACCATTTCAATTCCTTTTAGTTGACAAGGGCCCAAGACCTAATGTGAATGTGTTATCCATAATACAACACTAGATCAAGTAAAAATTAAGCCAAAATCCATAAGAAGGACCCAAACAAGTGTGAAAAATGTCAGAGGACCCTTTCTTCAACACTACACTTTATACCCTTTTCCATCCTTATTTCCATCAATTGCACCTGTAAACACATATAAATATTCTTAAAAATAAAATCTTGAGTCTTAAGAGGGTATGTGCAGGATTGTGATGGGCCAAAAAGTGGCAATATGTAAGTGATATGATGGCATATGTCACTGACAACTTTTTTTTAACCCAAAATTGATGAAATGAAAAGAAGGAGATTCTCAGATTTCCACCAATATAAATTATGCTTTACTTTGAATTTAATAAATAATTATTATTCATTTCTTATTTGAATTACGACTAAAGTCCCGATTGATAGGCTAAGTGAAAAACATCTATAGCTTTCAAATGGTATCAATTTTTGAATCTGAAACATGTGTCACATTCTACACTTATACTATAGGATTAAAAAATTAATTAATTTCAAGTTTTGACCAAGTTAAGGTGGTCATACAAGTTTTATATTTTTAAAAAGTTGTAATAAAAAATTCATAATTAATTATTTACTTGGAAAAAAATTACAAAAAATATGCATCACATCCAACATGAGTCCTCTACTTATATCTAAAATATTATAAAAAAATATTACCATTTTATTGTGGTTAGGGTGGTCGAGACACCTACTTCTTATTTTTCCTTGAAATTTAAGTACTATTGGATTGAAATTTCAAATTTTCACCAAATAGATTTAAAAAAAAAAAAAAACATAGTAGTTTAGAAACTACATTCAATTTGCTACAAATTCTATTCTTACGTATTTTTGAAATAATATAGATAAATTATTCAAAATTTTACGTCAAGTTGCCTAACTCTGATTTTTCTGAATTTTTTGCCACTTAAGGGCTTGTTTTTTCCATGATGATCCTGCACATACCCAAGAGACCCATTTCCATTATATGTTTCCTTAGATGGCTCTTTCTCTTCCATCATCAACAAAGACTCCCCTATGTGGGTATGTGCAGGATCATGATGGGCCAAAAAGTGGCGATAGGATGGCTATTTGTAGGGTATGTGACTGACGACTTTTTTTTACCCAAAATTGATGAAACAAAGAGGGTTTTTAAAGGAGATTCTTAGCTTTCCACCAATATAAATTATGCTTTACTTTGAATTTAATAAATAATTATTATTCATTTTCTATTTGAATTACGACTAAAGTCCTAATTGATAGGCTAATTTAAAAACATCTATAGCTTTCAAAGAGTATCACATTTTTTGAATCTAAAATATGCATCGCATTCTATGCTTCACATACTATAGGTTTTAAAAAATAAATTTGAATTTCATGAAGTTTTGACCAAGTTAAGGTGGTCAGACATACAATTTTTTTATATTTTTTAAAAGTTGTAATAAACAATTCATAATTAATTATTTACTTAGAAAAAAATTACAAAAAAATATGCATCACATCGGGACATGAGTCCTCTACTTATATCTAAAATCTTATAAAAAAATATTATCATTTTATTGTGGTTAGGGTGGTCAGACAGACACCTACTTCTTGTTCCTTCTTAAGGGCCTGTTGTTTCCATCATGATCCTTCTTCTGCATATCACTTTTCTCTTGTTCCTTCTTCCATGGTAACACCTTACTCTACAAGTCTCCATGGACTAATCTTCTCAACACTTTAATTCTTCTTTCTCATGAAAGTATCTTTCACCTTTCTTCTTCTCAATGCTTCTTCTTGTCTTCGTGATACCTCACCTTAGGCCTCTTCTTTTCCCTTGGTCCAGTCTTTTGGTACCCAGGCTCTTCCTTCAACCTATAAAACAAAAAGACAATACACAAACTCCCAAAACTTTCCTACCTAGATCTTTGGTTTCTGATATAAATTTGATCTCTGGGAAAGGGTAATCAAACTCAAAACAACCTTAAAAAAGTGTCTTTGTTCATCAAAATGTGGTTCCTCCTTCACAAACCCTTGGTCTTCCTTATAACCTTTCAAAAGGGAATTTTGGACATATCTTTTGATCCAGACCTAATCTACAAAAAGAAAAAATAGTTTTAGATACACATTTGGCTCTTCTCAAACATATTGAAAATCTAGGTGGGATTACTTTGGATGGAAGGCCTCATAAAATGACTGTCCTACTTCTAAGAGGGTTTTTATTGGACTGTCTACACACAAATGCAAGCAAACTTTCATTAGTAACTCCATCAAAATGGTAAACTATGAAATATCCT
Organism: Sequoia sempervirens; assembly: GCA_007258455.2. Lineage (NCBI taxonomy): Eukaryota > Viridiplantae > Streptophyta > Pinopsida > Cupressales > Cupressaceae > Sequoia > Sequoia sempervirens. Next base: position 611,543,787 of record VDFB02271358.1, read on the forward strand.
CTAAAGAGTTTCTAGATACCCTCAAAAAATAACCTTTCACCATATGAATTTTTGATGGAGGGGAGAAAAGATATGGAATTTTCTTGTTTGTTGGAAACCCTAGGGAAGATTCAAACCTATTGTTAGAAAAAATGCTATAACTTTCTCTAAACTTAAAGAAATTTAACCAAAAAAAAACCAAATGAAAGCTAACTAAATTATATTTCCAACCATACTACATGCAGGTCATACAAAGGGCATACAAATCCATACCACGTGAAATAATATGAATGTTGTAGAAAACATGCACAAAAAACAATAGTTTCATTTATCAAAACATCAAATACACAATGTTTCCTCGTCCTTTCATCATCCTAAACTTTCCTTCAACCACACAAGGCCTTTTTAAAACATTTTCCAATAGATTTCCAATGGCCGCTAACTATGTTTCAACTTCCAACCGTTCATATTCCATCGGTTCACAACAAAATGCAAAAGTTTCTTTTTACAACATTATGGAACTTTTACAAGTTTTCCAACTAGACCTTAACTTACCCCTAATGACTCAAATTAGACTCAAAAAAACATGAAATGGTATTCTTAGACCTTATTACATGAAAACATCACAAGACAAATCAAAATGAAAACTTTTTATCCTTGGAGGCATGAAAGGCTTGTGGGTGCCCCTGCACCATGTCCCCTAACTGCTAGTCACCTGACGATATCCACTTGAGCGAAACCCACATTCTGAGTTTCCACAACTTGCAAAGTGATTGAATTATCAAGTTAGGTAATGAAATATGATTTTTCATCCTATTTCGCACATGCTAAAACCACTTGAACAAAATGTACCAAATGTAAAATCATTGCAAAAATTGAATTGCAGAAGTCCATTTGTGGAATATCATAGCCTCAAGGCTGCTATTAGTGGTAGAACTAAAACAACTCCCCGGGTGATGGCTTCTGCATCATAGTTTTCCACATGAACCTAAGAAGAAATTTTTCCAAGGAAAGTGATCCCATGTGCTCTAATTTACATTTCCCACATGACCTAATGTGTTTACCTTAAAATCGAATTCATGCTTAAACCTTGCAGAAATGTTTTTCTAGAAATGTGTCTATGGGTTTTTGTGCTCCTTGGGCCATTTCTAATGGTCATAACATTGGCAGCTTTTGCAGGGTGGAAATCCGCACCATCAAACCTGCAAAGTTATGAAACTTGCAAGCAAGCAACAAATAATGAAATTTGATAAATTAAAAGATCTTTTCAAGGTAAATAGATGCATTTAATGACATTTTAGCATGATTTGATTAGTGTTTTACTCTCTTTATTTATTGAGGAATTTACTATGCATTTTTAGTTCAAGATTTATGGAACCAGCTGAGAAAAATGATAAGGGAAAGAAGAGCATGAGAGCTATGAAAGGAGAAAAGGAAAATGCCAAAGTGAAGTACGAGTTCCATAAGGTTGAATGAAACTCAAAGATTACCTCAAATTGGGACAAGGTAACAAATACTAACTTAGGTGATGTCAGCATAGACGAATTTAGGCAATGGGTCTTGGTTAATCCAAAGATTGAAGAGGCTTTGTGGATAAAGAAGAGGAGGATTACAAAAGTGATAGGTTTCCCTCTAGCTCTAATCATCTTAGAGTTGATCTTCACATGTTGAGAATGTTATCATCAACCAACTAGGAGAATAGTTAGTGTGGATGGTCAAGTGCTAGCTGATTTGACCCCTATGTTGATGGAGAGAACATTTAGGATCATGTTATTTGAAAAAATGGAAGAAACTAAAAAGGAATATTCCTTGAATCTATGGAAAGTAGACCCTACTAGCTACGAAAGAACCATAAATCAGACTTGGCTGCTCAAAAAGAAGGGCAGTAGCAGTAAAGTACCTCAAAAGCTATATCGAAGTGATTTCACAGAGGAGGTCAATATCCTCATAAAAATCTTGAGTAGGGTAATGGGACTCCCCACTTTAGCAATCTTCGAGGAATGGATGTTGTACTTTGTAGAAGAAATCCTCTGAGGTGAAGCTAAGTTTTACTAGGAAAAGATAATCAATGATCTAATCTACACAAACAATTTGATGTAGTAAAGAGTAAAAGGGAGTTGTAAATGGATTTCAACATTGTATATCTTTTGGTGTTCACTTTCCCCTACAAAGGATTGGATTGTGTTGGTGAATTGGGAATAAAGAAAGGACAAAACCTTGTCTATGACTACTACCCTCATCTACAATATAGAAATTATAAGAAAGATTACAAGTGGGTCAATGATTCCTTCATAATCAACATCATTCAGACCTTATCAAATGATTACCATAGAAGGATCTCGCACAACACAAAGGCGTTGGTTAAAAATTTTGGGTACTAGTTTATTTAGTTCCCCAAGTTTACCTACATAAGGGAAGAGGGATTCTTGATGTTTCCATTTTTTTTGCCAAGATACCCCAATGATAGGATAATCCTTATAGAGCTCACAATGTAGCTACAAACAACCCATTCTCTTCTGCATGAAAAAAATCATGACAGGGTTCCATACCCCATACTTTTGGGACAATCTAGTATATTCATGCACTATTGCCTGACATGTAGAAAATTAAGAAAAGGAACTTGTAGAGTACAACTTGGAATTACACATAGAGAGGAGGCTAGGATCCTCTAGGGAAATTGAAGAAATAGGTTGGAAGGAAATATTCCCACAAGCCCTATGTCGAAGACTTCTGGGAGAATTGCAATGATGATCGTGAGGTTAGGAGAAGTCACTATATGAGAATGACTACCAAATTTGTAAAATCTATTGATTTGTTCCTAGTCCTTGACTAGGTGGTTGAGGATGATAAATTTTTTTATGAGAGATACAATTCTCTTGCCAATGTTCCATTTCCAGTGATCAAGTGGACAGAGCTCGAGGTTATAGATTTGGACACAATCACCCATCCAATAGAGAAAAGAAGGAATTCGTTAGATGATCAAGTGGCCCAATTGCAACAATAGGGCATAGATCTAACATATGGAGAATTAGAAGATGAACTTGAAATCAAAACAAATAGTTGTGTCAATCCAGGTTCTTCAAGTGAGGTTCCTAAGTCTCCACTTGTCACCCATTCAAAGAAGATAAAAGAGGCATCAAAATGACAACCTAAACAAAAGGTGTACACTAGGAAAGTCATTGATGGGTAGAGGCCACCTTAAAAGCCTAGGAGAACTGGAACGTTTGTTCCTGACATGCCTCCCATTCAAGAAGAGGAGTCCCCACCATAGGAGGGTGAAGATGAGTAGTTGCAATCTCCTCCACCTATCACTTCTACACTCCTAGATGCCACCATTGCACCATCTCCTTCTACTCCCCTTTCATTGCCCATGTCATCTCAACCTGCTATGGACATCTCCATCCACCTCACCTCTACTTCCTTGACCACTCTAGTGGTCATGGTTGATTCCTCCTCCTCCACCACTTCTCTGATATTTTCTTCCTCACTCCCACCTCCATTTTCATATTTCTCCACCTTGCCACCCTCTATGTCCACCACCTCCATCGCACCTATTGCCTTGCTCAAGACTTTTGTCTCTTATTTGTAGAACATGCTACACTAATTTTTAAAAGTTATTTTGACTTCATAGGACAAAGTACTTTGGCCCATCTTGTTGCACCATTTCCCATCCCTCCACCTCCTATCAAGCCACCCAAAATGAAGACGACAATACATATATGTGAAAAAATGGAGAGGTGTGAAGAACAAGCAAAGGAAGTGGTTGAAATTTTTGAAGAGCCCAAGGACTTAGACTGTGAAGATTATTTTTAACACATTGAAGGTGGTTTAAGCATTGATTTAGATGAATTAGCTTTAGATGAAGAAGGGAAAAAAACACCCAAGGACAAGGAAATGAGTGGGTTTGACACCTATTATCATGTGGAAACCTTAGAAAAAGAGCTTCAGGATGAGAAACATCAAGAATAGAAGGACAAGGAGGTGAATCTAGAGGAGCACCACTCCAAGGAAGGAAGAAATGACACAAAGATTGATAACGGAAAGGGTGATGAAATCCCAAAAGTTGGCCAAGATGAGGGCCAACAAGATAAAGAAAGGCCTCAGGAGAAGGAACAAGATAAAGATAAGAAAAGTGAAGAGGAAAAGAAAGATGAGTTGGCCAGAGAGGAAGAAAATATTGATGAGAGAAATGTAGAATTTATTGAGCCAAATAAAGGAAAAGCAATAATTCAATAAGAGGAGAAAGAAAAAGAAGAAGAGAACATTGAAGATGCTCTCAGGCATGAGGAGGAGGAGGAGCTTTCAAAAGGTAAAGAGGATAAAAATAATGAATTCAACACTACATCCTCTGACCAAAAAACAAAAATCCCCTCATGGTAGGATCAACAAATAAAGATTAAGTCTCTTGTGCTCCCTAATTCAAAGAAACATTTAGAGGCCATACTGTCTTGAGCACATGTAATGAAACAAGAGAAGAAGAAACCAAACGTCAAATCACACATTACAATAGACGTCTCAGGATATCACATATTATAGGTGGAAACTTTGATTGGGGATAAGGATGTATAAACCATATAGGCTAGAGACTATCTGGTAATGACTATCAACCTAGGCCCCGCATCTAGATCCTAGAAAATTAGTGAATTTCAAGGGTATGTTACTACGATCCTATATAAAATGGACAAAGATCAGGCCACAAAAAAAAAATTAAAGGCACAAGTGGCAGAATTGACTACCTTTATACAATAATGGGCCACATTTAGAGAAGAAGCTTTTGTGGACTCACCAATGCCCACCCTGCTATCAAAGGTGGAGATCAATAAAATGGAAAGAATGAAAATTGGACCAAGTCTACAATGGACTCGTTTAAAAGGGTAATACACATGGGAAATAAGGCTATCCTCTATGCAATCAAAATGCATAACCATTATTTTTCCCTTCAAAAGGAGGTTGAGAATGAGGTAGGGGCATATAAATATTTTCCTAATATTTAAAAAATCACAGACCCCAAACTAAAAATCATCCTGAAGATATTTGTAGAAGTTTGGGAGAAAGAGTTGGCTCTACCGAAAGAAGATCACTGGCTACCCAAGGCATGGTTATTTAATCTTGAGTTCAAAAAGGGGATTCTAAGAAGTAACTAATTGAATTGGATGTTATGCATGCCCATGTTGTTGCCCACTTGGCTGCAAGTGATGACCTCTTAGAATTTTTGATGGGATATAAGATGTTAGCACATGAATTGGATCGAGAAGTGGTAAAACACAAATTTCACAAGAGAATGGAACAAGGGACCGATGGCACATTGTCAATGAGCTTCATGGATTTTGTCACATGGGATTTCTCTGAATCAAAACAAATGGTTTGGGTGGGAGATACATGTGTAAGAAATCATGATGAAATGATGGAGAAATTCAAAAGGATATACTTTAGAATCACCAAATCTGACTTCACATAATGGGATAAGCTTCGACCTATTATAGGAAAAATTGTCTATTATGCTTCATTGCAAAAAGAGGCTAGAAATCCCATAATAGAAGACAAATACTTATTAAAGTAGCTACATGAAAAAATTGTCTAAAGGACAAAATATGGAAAAGAAAAATAGTAGCCAATTTTATATTGTAAATTTTCTACTTGTATTGGGGTATGTACAGGATCATGATGGGCCAAAAGGTGGCAATATGATGGGTATGTGTAGGGTATGTGGATGATTACTTTCTTTTTTACCCAAACTTGATTAAACAGAAAATGGTGTTTAAAGGATATTCTTAGCTTTCCACCAATATAAATTATGCTTTAATTTGAATTTAATAAATAATTATTATTCATTTTCTGTTTGAATTATGACTAAAGTCCTAATTAATAGGTTGATTGAAAAACATATATAGCTTTCAAATGGTATCACATTTTTTGAATCCAAAACATGTGTCACATTCTATGCTTCACATACTATAGGATTAAAAAAATAAATTGAATTTCATGAAGTTTTGACCAAGTTAAGGTGGTCAAACATATGAGTTCCTATGTTTTTTAAAAGTTATAATAAAAAATTCATAATTAATTATTTACTTCAAAAAAAATTACAAAAAATATGCATCACATCCGGACATGAATCCTCTACTTATATCTAAAATCTTAGAAAAAAATATTATCATTTTATTGTGGTTAGGGTGGTTAGACATAAACCTACTTCTTATTTTTTCCCTAAAATTTAAGTACTACTACATTGAAATTTCAAATTTTCACCAAATAGATTTAAAAAAAAAAAAAAAACCTAGTAGTTTAGAAACTACATTGAATTATTTATAGATTTTATTCTTACATATTTTTGAAATAATATAGATAAATTATTCAAATTTTTACGTCAAGTTGGCTAACTCTAATTTTTTTGATTTTTTTGCCACTTAAGGGCCTGTTGTTTCCATGATGATCCCGCACATACCCATTGGGTGATGTGAAAACCCTAAGTTAGAATGAATCTAGTCCATTTATTGTGAATTAATCTTGTCCATTAATTCTACTTTTTGAAAGCTATAAATAAGAGCATCCTCTCATTAAATTCAAATAAGGAGATGAGTTGTGTAAAGACACTCTATAGAAATATATGAGGAAACATTGAAGTTTGGTGTTTCTTTGAGTTTTCTCATTGTGTTTGCATGATTCAACCTCCATATTTGTTTTAGTTCAACTTATTTACTTTTCAAGTTTCATTTTAGCTTGTTAGTTTCTAAATAGCTTTAGTGGTGATTGCATGTTAGGGTATGTGCAGGATCATTATTGAAAAAATAGGCCCTTAAGTGGCAAAAAATTTAGAAAAATCAAAGTTAGGCAACTTGACATAAAAAATTGAATAAGTTATCTATATTATTTCAAAAATATGTAAGAATAGAATCTATAGAAAATTGAATGTAGTTTCTAAACTACTAGGTTTATTTAAAAAATAAATCTATTTGTGAAAATTTGAAATTTAAATGAGTACTTAAATTTTAAAGAAGTAGGTGTCTCGACCACCCTAAACAAAATAAAATGATAATATTTTTCTATAATATTTTAGTTAACTAGAGGACTCATGTATGGATGTGATGCATAATTTTTTGTAAATTTTTCAAAGTAAATAATTAATTATGAATTTTTTATTACAACTTTTACAAAATTATAAAAACTCGTATGTCTGACCACCTTAACTTGGTCAAAACTTCATGAAATTCATTTTTTTTTATCCTATAGTATGTGAAGCATAGAATGTTATGCATGTTTTGAATTAAAAAATGGTGACACTGTTTGAAAGATATAGATGTTTTTCAATTAGCCCATCAATCTGGACTTTAGTTGTAATTCGAATAGAAAAGGAATAATAATTATTTATTAAATTCAAAGTAAAGCACAATTTATATTGGTGTAAATCTAAGAATATCCTTTAAAAACCCTTTTTGTTTCAACAATTTTTGGTAAAAAAAAGTCGCCAGCCACATACCCTATACATACCCATCATATGGCTACTTTTTGGCCCATCATGATCCTGCACATACTCGTTACAGTATTTGATGCACTTCCATCTCATAATTTTAGTGCTTTATTGATGATAAATTTCTGTGAAAAGCTAGTTTGAGCTTGTTTACTTGTTGCACTTAAGTTCAATTGTGTGTTGATTCTTAGTAGGTGAATGTTATAGTCTAAAAATCTGCAAAGAACCTTGGAAGATGGAACTAGTTTTGTAACACTATAGACTACTCTTGGTTAAGACAAACTTAGTTTGGGGAAGTATATCTACTATAATATCTCTCATTGTTGTTGTTCATAGATTCAGAGCTAGAATAATTTCTAATCCCTTCAACCTTTTGCTCTTTCTTTTAAATCTAAATTAAACACATAATTCTAGTATCATAGTAATGTTAAATATGATGAAAAGATAAGGTTTCAGACTACTATCATGAATTTGTTATTGTTGTTCATTTCTAGAATTTTGAAACTTCATCATAGACCTGAAAATTCCATGCTTTGTGAACTAAGTTTTTTTTTGCACAGTCATGACCTAATATCCGAGATACCTTGGGGTGATTTTGTGAAACATATTTTTGAATCATTACCTTTCAAATGATACATTACACTTGTGTTTGTTTTGTGCTTATAAGTGTAAAAACACCCATCAACAATATCCTCATCATAAATGTGATTTTCATGATCATTAACGATTGTATCCTCTTTCACTAAATCATTCTCACAAGTTGGGGAGGTGTTGAGAGATGAATGAAGAATAAAGTAGTGGAAATGATCTCATCTTCTTGTGTCACAATATCTTCCCAAAGGGGAGGAGGAGAAGGAGAAGCAAGGCTTTCATGATTCTCAATTATTGTATCTTATTTCACCAAGATACCTTCTTCACTAATAGGATAGGTATCAGGAGAAGAACAACTATGGGTTTGATGATTGCATATGCTTACATATTCTTTGATCACATAATTCCCACAAATAGGAGAGATAGGAAGGGGTGTGAAATTAAGGAAGGTGTCAACATTTTCACTTTCTTAAACTAAGAGACTCTCATAACTAGGAAATATATTGGGTGACTGATTAACATGCTTATTGATTAACTTTTTTGCTACATACTTGGAAACGAAAGATACTAACATTGTGTAAAAAAACCTATCCAACTTATGCTATGGTTCAAAATTTAAACAATTGTTCAAAAAATCTAATGATTTGTAATACTAAAATGTAAATTTGAAATTATTTTAAAAATGACTACATTAAATGGATTATTTGACCTAGATACATAAAACAAAAACTCTTAAAACTTTCTAGACTGATACAATAGGTTACCAACAAGATTAGGAAGTACAAAAAAGCACAAAAAGGTTTGAAAAGTTTATTTTTGTAGGCCTCCAAGGACTCATTCACCCAGATGGGAATATGAGTCCCACTTAGGGTTTTTTACAAGTTTAGATAGTGAAAGATAGACAACAAAAAATTTCTAGAAATTAGGGGAAAAGAACTGTACCAAGACTAAATCACCTAGATGGGTGAATGAGTCCCGATTAGGATTTTTAAACCTGAATCAACAAATTTTGTGTTGATTTTAAGGTTTCTAATTTTTATGTTGACCTGACTATTTGCAATTACAAATTTTTAGTGAAATTGAATGATTTAAGATGCAAAAATGCAACCTATATGCACTTTTCACTAATGTAATGATTTAGAAGCCCTAAATGCAATTCAACTAATACAAATCTAATTCAAGGTTAATGCAATATATATCTAGGGCTAGAATTTTCTCCAAATAAAAGATGAAGGGTCCAATCACCAAAATGATTAAATAGAAATAGGGTTCCACCTTTTGTGAGATAGAATCTTTGAACCATTTCACACTTTAATAATTGTGAAACCAAGATCCCTCAACCAAGTGACTCAATTGAGGGAAGGAATAGTGGTTTCCTTTTGTGATTAGAGAGGGGTTGACCATTAAAATGAAGTTTCAAAGGAGAAATGAAAACACTCATGCAAAAAACCCTAGAAACTTAAAAGCATGAAATTAGAATGATAAATAAAGAGAATAAAAAAAGTACCTAGAGGAGCGAAGATGACTAAAGAATATCTAAAAACCCTAAAAATTTCTATTTATGAAGTGTACTAGGACTGATATTCCAGACTGGGTGATTTAGTCCTAGTTAGGGTTTCCAGGCAGAATCTGCAATCTCTTGGTGATTGATCTAGATCTGTTGAAGGATGATACAAAGGATATACTGGGACTCATACGCCTAGACAATTGCAAAGTGTACCAAAAAATAAAAAATTTCCTAGGAGCCAAATTTTGAACTGATAATTTGTGAGCTTCTGAAGATGGATTAAATAAGTACTTTCCCACTATTTTCATATAAATAATTTTGATATCTTTCTCCAAACCTAAGTTTTTGTGAGCTTTGACAACTTCTTATGACAACTTTGACAACTTTTGCAACTTTTCCTTCAAAGGATCTTCAAGCTCCAAGTCACTTAGATCTACAAACACACATCAAGAGAGAAAAATATTGTTTTATTAGGGAATGGGGGTTTTCCTTGGTCAAACCCCATTTTGGTAATTAAACCTTGAAATGGAATAGAAAAGAATGAAGGAATAATGAATGAAAAAATTCATATAACAACTCACCAAACCTTGTTGAAACCTTGGATTGCAAATATGAAAACTAGCTTGAAGTGGCCTCAATGAGTGTAGATCTTGATCATGAAACTGGAATAGGATACTGAATTGAACACTTGACTAGATCTTGAATGCAACATCAACATATTAGCTCAAAAACATGCATGATGCACTAAATATTTGACATGATAATATGGATCTTGATTGCTGCAATAATATTCTACAAATCTACCTTTGAATGTCTTCTTGAATATTCTTGAATAATCTATAATGCTCTTGTGAAATCTTAGGAAGTTGTACTTAAAAATTTATAGCATAAATTATGTGAAATAACCTTGTATTCATACTTTTTTATGCCAAATTTCTTGAAGTTACAATACTACAAGCCGACATCAGATCTAGGATAATAAAATCCTACCAAGAATTTTTTTTAAAATAGGTCCAGGTTAAAGTGAGACTCATATACCAATTGGGACATATGAGTCCTAGTGGCTAAAACTTGGGACACAAATTCCAAGAAGTGTCTTCTGAAGTGTGTCATTTGAAATCAAGTCTTGAGGCCTAGGTGGGACTCATACGCCCAAGGTGGCATATGAGTATGAGATCACTAGATCTAGAACACATAGCCTTAAACATTGAATTATGATTTGTTACTCATTAAATGTCAAGATTATCTACAAAAAAATGCATTAAATTAGGCTTGTTGATGTAAAATAGGATGAATTAAGGCATACATAAGCCCAATTAATTAATAAAGCCCTAGATTAGTGTGAAGGTGTAAAGATACACTTTACAATGCCTTAAATAAGGCATAATTAGCTCAATTTAGTTTAAAAGGGCCTAAAACTTAATGTGAATGTGTAAAAAATATTACAACACAAAATTAAGGCATCACTTAGCTCATTTTGTCAATTATTCCAAAATTAGGTGAGGAAAAGGGATACTTTTTTCGTTACTACAACCTGAAGAAGTTCTTAGCAATAAGGAATAGGTCCTCACACAATTTCCTAGTACTCTTGAAAGAAAGCTGAAGAAAATCCATCTAGTCTAGGGGCCTTGAATGCACCCATGCTAAAAGCCACCAATCTGACTTCCTTGGGGGTGAAACTTTGAGCATTATCTGAATTAGTCAAAGATGTAGTGATGAAGTCTAGTAACAGGTCATAAAAAATAGAGTTTGGGGACTTAGTAGGCTTAGATAAGGCATGTTGAAAATATCTAGATGCTAATTGTCCAATACAAGCTAGATTTGTGGCTTCAACTCCCGAATTCATCCTTCAATTTTTTAATTTGGTTCCTTTTTATGTGCTTGAGAAATGAGATGTGGAAGAAGGAAGTGTTGTGGTCTCATTCTTTTAGCCATTGAATTTTTGATTTTTTTTTTCTAGAATATTTCTTATTTTTTCGACACTTTGTCCCATTCTGGGTATGTGCAGGATCATGATGGGCCAAAAAGTGGCAATATGATGGGTATGTGGCTGATGACCTTTTTTTTACCCAAAACTAATGAAATGAAAAGGGTTTTTAAAGGAGATTCTCAGCTTTCCACCAATATAAATTGTACTTTACTTTGAATTTAATAAGTAATTATTCTTCATTTTCCATTCAAATTATGACTAAAGTCCTGATTGATAGACTGATTGAAAAACATCTATATCTTTCAAACAATATCATATTTTTTGAATCCAAAACATGTACCACATTCTATGCTTTGCATACTATAGGATTAAAAAAATAAAAAATGAATTTCATGATGTTTTGACCAAGTTAAGGTGGTCAGACATACGAGTTTCTTATATTTTTAAAAATTATAATAAAAAATCATAATTAATTATTTACTTGGAAAAAAATTACAAAAAATATGCATCACATCCGTAGATGAGTCCTCTACTTATATCTAAAATATTATAAAAAAATATTATCATTTTATTGTAGTTAGGGTGGTTTGAACCTACTTCTTATTTTTTCCCGAAATTTAAGTAGTTGCATTGAAATTTCAAATTTTCACAAAATAATTTTTCTTTTTCAAAAAAATAGTAGTTTAAGAACTACATTCAATTTTCTACAGATTCTATTCTTACATATTTTTAAAATAATATAGATAACTTATTCAAATTTTTACGTCAAGTTACCTAACTCTGATTTTTCTAATTTTTTTGCCACTTAAAGGCCTATTTTTTACATGATGATCCTGCACATACCCTTCTGTGTTGTAATATAATTTCTCCTATTGAAAATACTACTCCCAAACATCCCCCTTTTCCATCCTCGTTTGGGTCTCTTTAAGTTCAATAGAAAGCACATGTTTCTGTTAGAAAATATCTCGAAATACCCACTTATTATGACCTTTACCATATTTTTGATATCCTTGAGTTTTTGAAAGACTCTAAATAGGAGGGAGCCATGGATAGATATATTCTACTAGCTATCAATTTTATTCCTAAAGTCCAAGTGAGAGATCCATATTTATCTCAAACCACAAGGGAAAAGGACAAACAACAAAATGCTCATTCAGGATAAGGAGTAGAGGATTATGGTTGGAGATAGTCTAGGGAAGTGCCAAAAAGTTGGAGCTAAGTAAAGAAACCAAGTTAGGGGAGAACAAAATTATGTCAATTCTTACCTAGATTAGGTTGTCTCCCATTCTCCTATTGGTCCAAGTGTAATTTTTACCTTGTAAGTCTATATCCACAATGCATGTGGCACTTAATAGATCATCCAAGTCTTCCATGCATTTAGAATAGTCCACAAGACTCCCGCACCTTTTAGAAGGATACAAGGGAGAGTTAAAGTCCCCTTCTACTAACCAACAAGCCTCTTTGTATTTTAGGATCCAATCAAAAAATTCTAGCCAAAGAGATTTCCTAGCATTCCTAACATTGTGGAATAAATATTTATAAGGATCCAAGTAGACCTAGATTATGTTAAATGAACACACAAACTATTCCTATTTTGAAATAGTTCATCTCCTCAAATTCTATTAGGATTCCACACAGCTGCTAGGCCTCCCAAGGCCCCATCTACATCATTAAAAGAAAAGTGAGCATTAGGTCAAATATTCTCATCAATGAGATCAAAATTTTCTTTCTTCATTTGCAATTCTTGTAGTAATAATATGTTAAGCTTGTTCTCCCAAACATTATTTTTTACAGCTAGGTGTTTATGAGGGTTGTCTAGCCCTCTTATATTCTAGGATAGCACTTTAATTTTGACATCTTCTTTGAGGATGCTTCCAACATCCTCTATTTTCCAATAGTCTGTTTTTATATTTTGTAGGAAATGTTTGAGACTTTGGTGTTTGGTTTTGTTTATTTTATTAACTTTATACAAGTTTCTAGACCCTTTCAAAACCCTTCTTACCTTATCAACAACGAAGTAATTATTAAATAACTAAAATCTAATTTCAAACTAACTTTTCATACCTTAAATATGAGTCTCCTCAACTATTTACCATTTTCTCTTTGAAGATATTTTACATATGAAATGCTATTTTTGTTTTCTTCCATTTGATTGTTATTTGCAAGTGCAAACATTTTTTAAAATTTATGTTGAAGGTTAACAAGTGGAAGAAGTTGAAAGAAACAGATTACAACTCTCTTGGCTACTCCCAAATTTTCTTGCCTTGGAACTTATTTTTAGTTTTAAAGTAGACGACATTAGTGTTTTAATTCCAAATTTCAATTGGTTTACTAAGTTGATTTTACTTTCAGATATGTCAAAAAAACTCTTTTCTCAAAGAAATCTTTTAAATGTTATCTTCAAATTATTTATCTATCATTATGTGTAACCAGATATGTATGACTGTTTTATGATATATTATTAATGTGAAAAAATGTCAATATTTTCCAAATAAATTAGAGTTGGTGATTTGGGTTAACACAAATTTTTAATATATTTTTCTGAGATTAGTAATTAAAAACCCATTAAATTTAATATTTCAGTATCATTTTTATTATTTTTTAACATATAATATTTGAAACTACTTTATAGGAATTTATTGTTTGGCATAGGGGCAACAATTTTGTAGCCTCAAAAATTGATTAATAAAGTTGGTTAAGTTGATTCTTTGATATTATTTTTTAAAAATCATTATTTGATTATTTCTATATCAAAAATACCCTACAATAAACATTAGAAAATTTATTTTACTAAAATAAAATATTGTTGAAAATTTATATATAATTATTTACGCAACAACATCCTATACACAAAATATTTCATTAACAAACAAAAATGAATACATTGTTTTAGAATGAACACAAATTTTCTATTTCAATTTCAAATCTATGATTTTTGTACCTAATTTTTTTTAAAAATAAATATAGTTTCATTTGAAATCATATTGGATTAAAGGTGACCACTAATTTAACAAAAAAAATTAACTACTTCAAAGTCCATATACACATTTACAAGGTTTTTTTTTCATTATTCAAGTTTTCAATGAATTCACAAGACACATATGTATGGTTGTATTCTAAAATCATTTAAATTTTATTAAAATTTAATTCACAAAACAAAATGTGTCTTTATTTCTTCCTGTAAAATAAATAAATTTATTAAAAGGGTTAGGGATGACTGTCATGATGCTATGTACTCATAGAAGAAGGGTATGAAAGGGGGAATTTCTACTTTTCCCAGTGCTCAAGAGGATTGTACATGTAAAAGAAGCCCCTACCCTTTGAATAAAAAATACAATTTATTGTTAATAAATGGCATGCCATTAATGGCCTCAAGCTTCTAGGTGACTAGTAGCTAGTCTGATGGTTATCCCCTATTTTCTTCTTTTTTCCTTCTTTTTTTGGTCTCTATGTAGCTTCTCCTTTCTTATTTTCAAGTGTCTCATGAGTACCCCAATTTGGCCTCTATGACCATTTTGTAAATGGGTATGGGCCCTTGTAAACTTTAATCTAATCAAAACAAAAGTATTTTGTATAAAATTTACTTGCACATTTACAACTATTCTTAAATATTTCACAAGAGCAATGTGCAATCATCCTTAATCCTTCATCAAACTTTCTATGACCTAAAAGGAAACCAAAAAAAAAAGAGGAGAGAAAAAATTTAAGACCAATGGACACTCCACCCAACCATAGGATTGTGAGACAACCCACCCCAAAGCTTGGGGTTATATAGCCACTTAAGTAGACACTTTCACAACCACAAAAAAAATTTGAATAAAAAATTTATATACATTTTACACACATTTACATACATTGTCTCACATAGTAAAAATTTTCAAACACCCCTTTTTAACACTTTCTAACACATTGTATATCCAATCTAGAATCTGCTTAGGGGGAGGGGGCCTCTAACTCATAAGAGAGAATAAAAGAATCACCATATCCAAATTTTAATATATATATTTCATGTCTCCACATATTACAATGCACCACCAACAAAATCACATCCACCCCTTTTCCCTCTAACATGAAAATCACATATGGGATACTCATATCCTTACACATAATCATGGGTACTCATACCCTAGAATAAATGTCCCTTAGAGGGAGCTACGCTCAATCAACCCCTTGCACATGGAGAACCAACACAACCTCTCTCAAGAAGGGAAAAAATCCCATAATAAAACACATGAAACATTAAAGAACATTTTCCCCAAAATAAAATCCCAAAAATCTCAAAGACAAAAAACATCACAAGAACTCACATTTATTCATCAAGAAAGGAAAATTCCATACCTTGAAATAGTACAATCCCAATAATGTATGGACCTTGGGTTGAATATCTTCCCTCAAGCCTTCTTCCTACCTCCTCCTTCACAATCCTTCTCTCTCTCCTCAAAGGAACTCAAGTAAAATAACAAAATCATAAAAAGTAAAAATTAATCCACCTTTCTGCACTATGAAAGAAGAGTTATAAAGAAGAGGAAGAGGTAAATTATTTCCCAAAACTAGCTCAACTAAGTAACTGCTTCCCCAATTTAACCACTTTTGAAGGTGGGAAATAAAGAAGGGTCATAAAATCATTCTTAAAGGATTAAATGATAAAAATAAACTCATAACCTATATAACCCATGTACCTAAGAAACCTTACAAACCTTAAAATAAAACTTAAACCTCATAAATTGCTTAAAATCACAAAAAATTAAACTCAATCAATAAATATTTGAAAATTCAATTAGATAATTTTTTACATTAGCACAAACACCAATAACATGTACTTTACAACATGGGCCAAGTAGACTTGAGCACTTCATATGAGTCTAGGTCTATCATCACATTAGAAATACATAAATGTGGCAAAAGAACCTCATCAACCATTAGCACTAAAATACACCTATACACTCAAACATGAAGTGTTAGTACAATATCTAGATCATATAGCTGAAGCAATTCCATTATATAAGATAACATAAATTAGACTAATAATCATAAAAAAACATATAATCCACCATTCCCATATACCACATTAAAAATTATCTCATCATTCAATATCATATGAAATCTAATAATCATCATAAAATAAGCCATCCATAGGAACATCCAAATATCATCAAAAATTAAACTTAAATATGCATCATCCATGAAGTCTTGAATATCATGTCCATCAAACCTTATGTAGAAATACTAAGGTTCATAAAGAAATCATGGATACAAATGATTGGTTCTCACTTTCTCTCCCTAGGATTAAACATCCTCCTGGAATCCACTAAAAAGTTTAGGGTAATTTTTTACTCATAATATACATATTTGCAAACAAGCTATCTCATTTATATAATGTTTTAAGTATGTTAACAAAAAAAATCCTATACAAATTATCCTAAATTGTGCAACCACTTTAACACAAACCAAGAGATTATCGACTAATATTAACATAATTAAAGAAATATTACACTTATAGATTTTAGATCCACACCATTTGTATAAATTATTCCTATGATTATTGAGGACTACACAAAAAATATATACTATATTTAATTACATTATTATTAATTACAATTATATTAACATTCCATAATAACAAGCTTATCATGTTCACATCTCAAGAAAAACAATTAATTTCTATAATTAATTCATAGGTATTTCATATCACATAACTGGGTTCACAACACACATACCAAATACATACTGGACAAGGTTCACTATATGTGATTTATGAGGATAAATAGTGTCAAATTCCATTAATTAATCATAGAAATCATCACTACAATTGAGATGCCATAAAGATGGAGTGTCATTGTGCCATCACTAGATATGATAATATTAGGAAGGATGGTCTTGAATCCCCTTTCTCAAGACCCCTCCATACATTTTCTAGTACCTTCCCCTTGTTTGTGTAATGGGTTAGCCTCCAAGAAGGAAGGTACATAAAAATTTCACAAAAAAGTAGAGGAAAATCGATTATGATTGTCCCAGGTCCCATTTGAAGTCCCCAGGTCCTCATAATAAAAATTCCCTAGTGCATCTACAACCCTATATGACCTGCTAGGGATCCCTCTTGGATATAGAAATTTTCATCTTTCACATTACATCACATATTCCAATAGTACAAAAATAATTAAGAAAAACTCATAATTCAAGAAGGTAAAAAAAATAATCCAAAATTATAAAAATAAACAAAAATCATAATGAGAAGTAAGGAGAAATCAAGTAACAAAAGGAAACATCTCAAGTCCAAATAAAACCATTTAAATCAAATTAATTCCTTGAGGAAAAAAGGGACTATTGCAAAATTTAACACAAATTAAATAGCTCAAAGATGAAAAACTACTAGCATCAATTTTGAAAACCATAAAGAATCATGAATTAAGAAATAAACAATAATACACAATCAACCAAAAAATTAAGCATATTATATCCACTATGTGACTTCTCTATGCCACTCAAGGGGTGGAGGGGAATAGTGGTGTGAAATAACACATATATAATAGTTGAAAAATACATAGGGGTTTGAAACCATAAATATCCATATAATAACTAAGCATAGTCTGACCCAACCCAGGACATACCAATCAATTTATTCATAATTCATATATATCTGTAGTATCCTATATAGAAATTATATGTACATTTGATATCACTCAATGTGAACACTATCTACCAGTACATAATTTTATCATAATCATTGCCAAATCTATCACTTAGATAATACAACCAAAGTAACATCATGATGTTACACTATAACAAACCTTGAATTTTATTGATTTATATTATTTTTTGTAAATGTTGGATAATATAGTTAAAATCATTTTTATTTTTCCCACTCTTTTCCCATTCTACTCCTGAACCATGTATGATGAACTTTGACCCTTATGCAAAATAGAACAATAATGATATCTCACATCCATCAACTACATCCTATACCCATGCTTTTGATCATCCAATGTCTATATCCCAAGTAGAAACTTATCTAATGTTTTGGAACAACAAATCCATCATCAACCCATGGGATACAAAAATCAAGGAAAAAATTCTTGCACTGTGGACCCATAAGTGTGGTCCTAAAGTGGGGGGGTAGAGATCTAGATTAACGTGCTAAAGGAATTCATAATCTTTCAACATCAGTCCTCTATCTAGCTCATGTACAATATCAAGGAAAAATCACAATTCTCTAATGAATGGACCTTTCCCTCAACCCTAAGTACACTAGTGGACTCTTCTCCAATTGGAGAAGTTGACATTAGGGAATTTTCACTACATAGTCAAACATTCTCAATGAAAAAACATTTTATCTTCACATTTGTGACATAGATTTTGGGAACCTAGAATGCTTGGCTCTCTTCCTAGGGTTTTCCACCTAGAAAGAGAGATTAGGGGTTCCCAAAAGGCTTATGTAACACTCAAATAAGGATGTATGCAGTATGATGTTATGTAAATTAAATAATCTAAGTGTAATTGACTGATTGAAATGATCTAGAATGAATGCAAAGATGCAATTTATGCTATGTTTGAAAACACAGTATGATATGAAAACAACTATGAAATATGAAGAAATTGAAAGAAATATGTAGAACAGAAAGTACAAGGTCAAATATGAGTGCACCTAGATGATGTGTGATCTTTTTGAAATGTCTGCAATGCTGATCAAAATTTCATATTTTTCACAATGGGAGGCATTCGCCAAGGGTGGTGAATCGGTCCTCCTATTGTTGAAAAATTTGTCAAGAACTAATTTCTGACAGTCGGGAGTTGATTTCTGACAAAATGCAGATTTACAAATTTTAGGTGGGACTCATTCACCAAGGGTGGTGAATCAATCCTCCCCAAGATTTATAAAAATTCAAGAGTCAACACTGCTACCCCAGATCCTACAAAGTTTGAATGTTGGGTTCTCAGGGTCAACTTTGCAGAAAATGGGCTCAAAATGCTCAAAATGCTTGAATAGATGATGAATTTATTTGAAGAGCCTAATTGACTTGAATTCCACTTCTCAACACCTTTAAACTTGTTAAATCTACAAAATAAAGCTACAAATACACATCCAAAAAGAGGGAAAATGTTGGGGGGTTAGTGAATAGGGGTTTGCCTTGGTCAAACCCCACTTTGGTAATCAAACCCAATAGAAATGGATGAAATGTAAAGGAAATGATAAATGAATAACATGTAAGTATTACAAACCTACCACATCCTTGAATATGAAACTCTAAAGTCATGTCAATGGTTGCTCCAAAGTGCTTGAAAGTGCTTCAGTTGATGATACAAAATGCTTGATTGCTTGAATTGATTGTATAGGAAATTGCTTGAATGTGTAGATGTAAAATGAGGTCAAAATCACTTATTTATAAAAATCTTGTGCCTTAGTATCCATTCATACCTCATCATAGGGTGACATGAAGTGAATTTAAGTAAAATCCTGAAAGAAATTTTGAAAAAAAATTGAATTTGGGGCCAAGGGGGACTCATTCACCACCCTTGGTGAATGAGCCCCACCTAGGGCCAATAGCTAAGTGTCAGAAATAAATTCATGTTTAATGTTGTTTATCGGGATAGGACCCAAAAATACACTTAATATAAGCATATGAGGAAATAAAGAGATAAAATAATGTATGAGAAAGGTTTAAATAGTGAAAATATGCTTGGAAAAGAGTGAAATCTTGTTACAAGACTTTACAGCACTTCAAAATAGGACTTGTTAATGAGTGAAAAGGTGGTTTTTAGGTGAATTCCATTAAATAGAGTCTAGAAGAATGTAGAAATGTCTTACAAGACTTCACAAAACCTTCACAAGATGTCGTTCTTTGAATTTTAGCACCAAAATAAGCATGTTCAAGATGAGATACATCACAAAATCAAAGCAACATAGCTCCAACACTATGAAACAAGACCTAAAAGACCATGAAAATGACAAGGGCGATTTTTTGATGGCACATTTTGCCCGCACTTTAGTGAGAGAAACTTGCTTCCTCACACTAGTGTAGCCATGAACATCGAGAAGAGAAGGGTTCAAATGCATTTATGTTAGCAAGATGGAATACAACAAACAAGAGGGATGATCAAGTCCACAAGATGAAGATCCCATGACAAACTGAATATAAGGACAAAGGAACACAAAAGTGTTGAGAGGAATTGAGTGAAGCTTCGATCATCAATCCAACTAGTTGTGAAAATATATCTAGGTTGATTGTTTGAAAAAGAATGTGTACTCACTCTCGGGCCACGAAACTTAGTTGTTCGTGGGGTGAGAAAGACCAAAAAGAAAATTAAGATACATACACTAGTTGGTATGCACTCACAAAACACAAAAGTGGCTATGGGGAAAATTAATGCCGCTAGTTGGGATTCCCGCTCAACCATGCTAAAGTTATACCCGTTTGATAACTTTAACAAGGCACCACAAAGCTAAGGAAAATTCAAATGTTGGTTTAAGTTTCATAAACTAAGAAAAATAGGATGGCACCATAGGCATGCAAGTTGTGTTATGAAAGGTGGCCAAACAAATAAGACAACTCCATAGGCATGCAAGGTGACTGAATAAGAATGCAATATGTAAAAATGTTGTGTAATATGTTCAAAGTAGTCTTGTTCAATTTATGTAAGGTCAGTCAGTTAGGGAACATTGTTTCTAATGTCTACAAAAGAATACCAATCAAATAATAGTATATTCATAACTTAGGGGATGCAGTGCGTCGCATCAAACAACCAAGATTAATGCAATACGCTAAGATAGATCACACTTATGAAAGACATCACACCCATTGTCATCCACAAAGTGACAAACACATCATGTAAATAACAAGGCTTCACTAAGAATGCAAATGAAATGATGGTAATGTATGCCCCCCAGTTTAGAGGAATTGCTACACATCATTCTATGAGGAATTACTTGAAAGTAGAGAAGAGAGGAAGAAAAAAAGAAAAAAAAGACACGAGAGCCAAACTAGAAAGCTCTATGCCAAGTCATATGTTTCAAAGTTAAGCTGCATCATGTCAAGGAAAAGAAAAGAAAGAAGAGAGTTTCCCCTCTAGAAAAGAAATCACACCAAACACATAAGGGATCTATGGATTTGGGGTCAGTATGTTTGTTGTTGTAATGGAAGAATGACATAAAGAGAGTGAAAGAAAAGATAATAAAAAAAGTCCATTTTGAGTCAACATGGAAGAGACATTGCGGTCTTGACACTTTGTTTCATCCACAAAAGGAAAACACAAAACAAAAGATAAAAGTAAAAGACAAAGGCCTTGTGGGTCAACATGGAAGAGACATAGGGCATCTCAACACTTTGCATCATCCCCAAAAGGAAAACACAAAACAAAAGATAAAAGTAAAAGGCATGACAAATAGAGAATAGAGATGCGTATAGAAGAAGTGTACAAAGAGAAGGAAACATCAAACACACAATACAGGGGAACACAATATGCACAAAAAAAAGAAAGAAGGAAAAGGTAAAAGAGAAGCTAGGCAAAGGAAAATCACTCATCTAACAAGTCATCCACCTCCCAATAATTTTTAATGCAATGCGAAGGTGGTTGACTATCCAAAGGAGGAATCGTAAGTGTCGGACTAGGGGTTGTATCAGGTTCTTCACTTGGTGATGAGGATTTATCATTTAAGCTCATTGTAGACAAAAATAAAGAGTTTAAATCATTGTGTATTTCTTCATCTATTTTCGCAATCGTCCCATCATCATCGTTATCATCAAGATTAATAACGATGGGAGGGCGAAGGGTGATTTCTAAGGATGGATGTATCAGAAGTGTTGGTTGTTGAATATGTTCATTTTGTTTTGATGGTGGGGTAGGACTGTCATGTGGTTGGTCAGGAGAAATAAGATGATGATCGATTACTTTTTTCAAGGGTATAGATTGATTTTCTTTATTGTCTATCAGAAAGATTGATGAGCAAGGAGATGATGACAATGTATCCATTCCCTAGCACCTTGATTGCATTTAATTTTTTTTTGCAATTGTTGAGGTGTAAGAGAAGATTGAGTTGGTATAGGTTTGTCTACTTCTGAAGGGAGAAGAATAGAGGAAACCAAAGAAGAGGGATCAACCACTTTCTCTTTTCCTTTATGCACTTGTTTGGTTTGAGGAGGCTGAAAAGGATTTGTGTCAGGTTCCCTTTGTCGTTTAAACAATGGTAGGGAAGAGTCCAAAAAAATGTGTTCTGAAGTTGTATAGGTTTGTTGGATGTCTTTCTTAGGTGTAATCATGGTTTCATCTAATACAAGAGGAGTGGAAGTGGGTGGAGATGCATTATGAAGAGATAATTCAACAATCTTTTTGGCTTTAAACTTTTGATAAGTGATGTAAAAGAAGTCCTTTCGAGGAGCAATAGGTTTGATGGGTGTAGGCCAAAAGGACTCTAATGAAAATTTACCTTTGGAAGATAAAGGATTAAAGCCACTATGGTGTATAGTGACTACCTCATTTCCATGTGGAAACTTTAAGCACTTGTGAATAACTGATGGGACTGCTTTCATTGAGTGAAGCCATGGAAGACCAAGCCACAAATGAAATTGGTCAAATTGTGGAAAAATAGAAAATGTTCCCTCCAAAGTCTTAGGTCCTATGTGTAAAGGCAATATAATTGATCCAATCGTAGGGCATACAAGACCATGATGTGTTTTGATCTATGGAGTCATTGGATTATAGTTATCTCGATATAGATCATGTAATACTAGAAAATCTTTTGTGATCACATTCTCACCACAAGTGGGATCTATTAATATCCCATTAGTAGGTTTATTATAGATTCTACAAGCTATGTAGAGAGGACCATCATGAAGAATATCAAGAGATTGAGTGGTTTGGACCTTGCGAGGGATAATTTCTATCATAGCGATAAGGTCATTCATATGACTATCTTGGGGAATAGGAGGAGATGTATCAAGTTGTTCATTATTTGTATTGATAGTCATTATATCCGGCTTGGAAGGTTCACCAGCTTTGATGAATGAGGTAGTATGTATAGGCATAGGGTTGGTGAAGATTTGGAGATTTTGGTTACGAGGTGCAATAGAATTATTGCCTTGATCATTAACACCCATAATGGTCAATTCACTTGAGTCAATGATGTCTTGAACTAGATGTTTAAGATGCTTGCAATGTTCAGTGTCATGGCCATTTTGATGATGAAAATGACAATAAGCATTAGGCTTGAAGGTACGAGGTAAGGTTTTATTAGGATCAAGTGGTCGAATAGGTGGTAAGGTAAGCCTGTGTTTTTGGATGAGTTGGTTCATTGCCTGATGGAGGGCGTCAGGTAAAGGGGTGAAATGTTTGTTTGGATCACCATATTGATAAGGAATGGTTGTTTTAGGGGTGACCATTGAATTTTCAACTTGTGAAGTTGGTTGTTGTTGGGATGGAGAAGGTGAACTAAACTATAAGAAACCTCAGTTAGGTTTGCAGAAATTTTGTGAGTTATTTTGGTGTTGATTGTTATTTTCAATTTTGTCCATTCAATTAGAAGTGGATTTTGATTCACAACTTGAAACCAATTTTTGATACTCACAAAAGGTTTTGCACAAATGCATGAATGAAGGGAATTTAGTCATCGTAAGATTATCTTGAAGGTTCATGTGCAAATTCTCAATAAACATCTTCTATAGATGTGCATCTAGAAGTTGGACATCAACTTGAGCATACAAGGACTGGTAACGAGAGATGAAATCAGTTACTTTTTTGTCAAGGTTTTGTCTACATCACATAAGATCAGCCATTGTCTTTTTAGGTGTCATGTGCACTTGAAAGTGATTAATGAAAGCTTCTGCCAATTCATTAAATGAATGGATGGAATGATTAGGAAATTTGGGAAACCATTCTAAGGCAATATCCTTCAAGGTCCTTGGAAAGAGTTTTGCTAAAACTTTATCGTCAAGGACAAATTCATAGCACAAGGCAATAAAAGCATTGACATGGTTGATAGGATCTCCTTTTCCTCCATCTTTCTTGAATCTCGACATTTCTATCCCTTGTGGCATTAGGGTACATAAGATTTATAATGATAAGAGGCTTCTATAAACAAGATATGTGGGTGGAGTGGCTTGAGCTTGAGTAATAGTGGCGAGTTAGTGTTGCATGGATGAAACAGTGTTAAGGAGTTGTGTCATAAAGGGATTAGGAGGTGGAAGGGAAAATGGTGATGGCGTGTAGGTGATGTTAGGAGAAGTGGAAGGAATAGTAAGGGGTGTGAAAGTGGTGGAAGGAGGTTGTGATGCCACAAAAGAAGTAGGAATGGTAGTGGAAATTAGGAAAGAAGTATCTACATTGTTGGATTGATGTAAAGTTGTATGGACTTGCAGGTTGGTATAAGTTGGAATGCAAGTTATAGTTGAAGGAGGAGGAACTTGAGATGTTCTTAGGTGACATGAATGTTTGTTGATGGAGTATTGGAAGAGGCATGTTTATTGTAAATCTCGGCTATTTGTTTTAGCACTTGCAAGCCATCATCACTTTCAATTAAGTGATGAAGGTTCTCAATAGCGGGTGTGGCAGTGGTGGAAATGTTTTCAAGTGACAAGTCTTGTTGTAAATGTGCAAAATCCTCGTGAATGTTAATAATCTTTTCTTGCAGGAGGGACTTGTTTTGATTGTCAACATGCATAAGATGGAAAGGGAAAGGCGTGGAAGTGGTATTTTCAAGTCTTAATGTACCATTGTCCATACCAGGAGTAGGAGCTTGTGAGATGCCAAGGTCCACAATGAAAGTGCTATTGCGGGAAGTTGTGAGTCTAGAACTTCTTCTCACTAACATATTATCAATGGGGCACCAAACACTCATGCAAGCTAATATAAGAATGTAAAATGCCAATAATAGAAAATTTGCTAACTGTAACAGAGATATGAATACAAGAAATAGAAATGTAGTAAAATGCTAGAAACAGTACAAGGGTATGTGCAGGATCATGATGGGCCAAAAAGTGGTGATATGATGGGTATGTGTACAGTATGTGGCTGACGACTTTTTTTAACCCAAAATTAATGAAATTAAAAGGGTTTTTAAAGGGAATTCTTATTTTTCCACCAATATAAATTATGCTTTCCTCTGAATTTAATAAGTAATTATTATTCATTTTCTATTTGAATTACGACTAAAGTCCTAATTGATAGGCTAATTGACAAACATCTATAGCTTTCAAACGATATTACATTTTTGAATTGAAACATGTGTGTCACATTCTATCACTTCAAATACTATATGATTAAAATAATAGTGAATTTCATGAAGTTTTGACCAAGTTAAGGTCAAACATATGAGTTTTATATTTGCAAAGTTGTCAACCACACAAAATTCATATTAGTATTTACTTGGAAAGCAATTTTACAAAAAAATGGCCATCACACATCGAGACATGACTCCTCTATATAATACAAAATCTTATAAAAATACTATCATTTTATTGTGGTTGGGTTGGTTAGGCGGACACCTACTTCCTATTTTTTTCCCTTGAAATTTAGATACTACTACAATGAAATTTCAGTTTCCTGTAGTTTTTTTTAAATAAACCTAGTAGTTTAGAAAGTAGATTCAATTTGCTACAGATTCTATTCTTATATATTTTTGAAATAATATAGATAACTTATTCAAATTTTTACATCAAGTTGCCTAACTCTTATTTTTTTATATTTTTCGCCACTTATGGGCTTATTTTTTCCATGATGATACTACACATACCCACAAATTAATGTCTAAAATATGTAGAGGGACTGATTCGCCCTCGGTGGCGAATGAGTCCTAGGATGCAATTTTTTTTGTATTTTCCAAAATTTTAAGAATGATTCAAATGCTTTTTAGAATGAAAAAATAGGCATAGAATGCAGAGTTTCAATTTTTTTTTTCAATGAAATTGAATGCAAGAATGAAAACTAAATGTGTTTTTCACTAATGCAAAATGAGAGATCCTAGAATGCAATAACCAATCCAATTTCCTAATTGAATGCCAATGTAAATGTAAACTAGGATGCAAGATATATATGTAATCATAAGTTTAAAAATGTTCAAAAGTTGGGTTCACCAAAATGTGACAT
Organism: Sequoia sempervirens; assembly: GCA_007258455.2. Classification (NCBI taxonomy): domain Eukaryota; kingdom Viridiplantae; phylum Streptophyta; class Pinopsida; order Cupressales; family Cupressaceae; genus Sequoia; species Sequoia sempervirens. The sequence goes on from VDFB02271358.1 coordinate 611,570,334, forward strand.
AGATTTTGGGAACCTACAATGCTTGGCTCTCTTCTTAGGGTTTTCCACCTAGAAAGAGAGAGATTAGGAGCTCCCAAAATGCTTATGTAACACTCAAATTAGGATGTATGCAGTATGTTGTTATGTAAATGAACTAATATAAGTGTAATTGACTGATTGAAATGATCTAGAATGAATGCAAAGATGCAGTTTATGCTATGTTTGAAAACATAGTGTGATATGCAAACAACTATGAAATATGAAGAAATTGAAAGAAATGTGCAGAACAAAAAGTACAGGGTCAAATCTGAGTGCACCTGGATGATGTGTGAGTTTTCTAAAATGTCTGGAATGATGACCAAATTTTTTTATTTTTCATAGTGGGACTCGTTCCCCAAGGGTGGCGAATCAGTCCTCGTACTGTTGAAAAATTTGTCAGGAACTGATTTCTAACAATCAAGAGTTGATTTTTGACAAAATGAAGATTTCTATTTTTTAGGTGGGACTCATTCACCAAGGGTGGAAAATAATTCCTCCCCAAGATTTCTAAAAATTCAAGATTCAACACTGCTACTCGAGATCCTATAAAGTCTAAATGTTGGGTTATCGGGGTCAACTCTACAAAAAATGGGCTGAAAATGCTCAAAATGCTTGAATAGATGATGAATTGATTTGAAGAGCCTAATTGACTTAAATTCCACTTTTCAACACCTTTAAACCTATTAAATTTCCAAAACAAAGTTGCGAATACACATGCAAAAAAGGGGGGAATGTTGGGGGGTTAGTGAATAGGGGTTTTCCTTAGTCAAACCCCACTTTGGTAATCAAACCCAATAGAAATGGATTAAATGTAAAGGAAATGATAAATGAATAACATGTAAGTATTACAAACTTACCACATCCTTGAATATGCAAATCTGAAGTGATGTAAATGGTTGTTCCAAAGTGCTTCAAAGTGCTTGAGTTGATGATACAAAATGTTTGATTGCTTGAATTGATTGTGTAGAAAATTTCCTAAATGTGTAGATGTAAAATGAGGTGAAATCACTTATTTACACAAATCTTGTGCCTTAGTATCTGTTCATACCTCATCACATGCCAACATGAAGTGAATTTGAGTAAAATAATGAAATAAATTTTGATTTTTTTTTTAATTTGGGGCCAGGGGGCTCATTCGCCACCCTTGGCGAATGAGTCCCACCTGGAACCCACAACCAAGTGTCAGAAATAAAGTCATGTTTAATTTGTTTATCACTATAGGACCTAAAAATACACTTAATATAATCATATGAGGGCATAAAGAGATAAAATAAAGCGTGAGAAAGGTGGAAATAGTGAAAATATGCCTAGAAAAGTGTCAAATCTTGTTACAAGACTTTACAACACTTCAAAATAGGACTTGTTAATGAGTGAAAAGGTGGTTTTTAGGTGAATTTCATTAAATGGAGTTTAGAAGAATGCATAAATTTCTTACAATACTTCACAAAACCTTCACAAGACATTGTTCTTTCAATTTAGCACCAAAATAAGCATGTTCAAGCCGAGATACATTACAAAATCAAAGCAACATAGCTCCAACACTATGAAACAAGACTTGAGAGACCATTAAAATGACAAGGGGCCATTTTTGATGGCACAACATTTAAATTTATATCCAATATAATTAACACAAAAGTATACATTGGTAGATCATCAGAGATGTTCACCACACCCTTATCCCAAGATAGGTACCCTGTATATCAAACTTGAGTTATGAAAACAACATTCAATAGTTTTCTGCAAAACATAAATTTATGTACTTCTCTAGGTCTATTTAATTTTTATTATTAGTATTGGTTAAGACATAACAATCATAACTTACAAGAAAACTTTGTCTACAAAACTTATATACATGTTACTTCTATAATTTCATTGTTAACTTGTTTTTCCTATATTACATTTATTTTAATCATCAAATTACTATTTTGTAAGGAAAACACATAAAAAAAATTATTCATATCCTAATATAAGTTTTGTTTCTTTATTAAAAGTATTGTATTTTCATGTTTTCTACTTGTATATGTAGGTTTATTCTCACTATTATAATGCTTCACACTTCATCTAGCAACCCAAAGGTTTCAATTTTAAAATATCTCATCTACTTTACTATGTAACTCTTTACTAACAACATACTACAACCAACAAGTAAATGATATTAAAGATTTTAATCCATAATTTAAATTACCTTTGGCTAATTAAAAATCTTAGGTTACAAAATATATTCAAGTTTCAATCAAACATAATATGAATGAGAAAATAAGCATAAGAGACATATATAATTCAATTCACAACTAAAATATTTCACCTTTTGGAAATAAAAAAACTAAACTAAGTAGTAATTAACTTTAATGTGAATGATTCAGAGAATGGTATTAGAAAATGCTTAGGGAATTGAATAATCTTAATGCAATTACACAACTATAGATTTATCAATTTTCTTAATTTCAATCCTTAAAAATAATTTGACTAAACTTTAATTGTGTTATCGAATTTAGCATGCTCAATTTGTGGGATAACCCTTATGAAACTTGTTTGTTTCATAGCCCACATTCTCTAAGCATGCATATCGAGGAAAATTTCAATTGCTCTTGTGTGTAGTTGGATACCTCAAAAAGTCATTTTAATTGGATCACCTTTTTGTCCCTTAAAATTTTGTAAAAAGGATTTTTTCAAGTGTCAGTCATTCTTCTTTTACATGTAGTGTCACTAAATTTTAGCACACTTTTATATTTTTGGTTAACTATCTTTTACCTTAGCCATAGTTTTTTTAGTGCAATGTCATTGAATTTTATTGCACTTACATATTTTTGGTTTCTTTCATGTAGTTATAGGAAAATTCTCAACTATGAATCTTTCATGTAGTTGCAGGAAAATTCTCAAGTACACATCTACACATATTTCATGTAGTTGGAAGAAAAATCTCTACAACTACAAATATTTCATGTAGTTGTGGGAAAATTATCCACAACTACACATCTTTCATGTAGTTCAAAGAAAATTCTCTTCAACTACACAACATTTATGTAGTTTTGAGAAAATTCTTCTCAACTACACATCTTTCATGTAGTTTTAGAAAAATTCTCCTCAATTACGTATCTTACTTTGACTTCTCGTGTAGGTTGAGAAATTTTTCCAGAAGAACATATCCCTCATGTATTTTTGGTAATTTTCCCCGATGTGCATAAAATTTTGACCACAAAGTATAGGTCAAGAAAATTTTCATAACCTGCACCAAATTTGACATACCTTGTGAAACATAGGAAAAGAGGTTTGCCATAATGAGATCAAATGATGAGTCTAATTTCACTATTATTTCATTCAATTATGAGGGTTATAATACATAAATGAATATAATAAATCAAACCTAAATAATAGAACAATCAAAAGGTAGGTTTTAAGAGGGTCAAATGTTGTGTACCTATTATAAAAGTACTTTTTCGGGCCTCACTGAGGACTCATTCGCCCTATGGAAAATGGGTCCTAGCTATGGTTTTGGAAAATCAATTTCTCGGTTCTATTCCTCAATTTTTACACTCCCAGGTCCTAGTCAGAGACTATTGGAAATGCAAAAATAAACCATGTAGCTCAATTTCCATGATTTTGCAAGAATAGTGACAACTTTGACAACTTTGTAAATTTACATTTTTTCTACCCAAATGGTCTTCAACCTAAAACCTACAATCACACATTAAATGAGAGAAAATTTTGTTTTTCAAGGAATAGGGGTTTACCTTGGTCAAACCCCATTTTGGTAATTAAAACTTGTAATGAAGTAAAACATGAAAGGAGAGATGAATGAACACATGCAATATCACAACTCACCAATCCTCAATTGAAAACTTGGAAAAATATGGAATCTAGCATGAAGTGGCCTCAAGGAATGTAGATTGATCACAACCCTTGATTAGAAACTATGCCTTGAACACTTGATTATAGCTTTAATGCTACATCAACATATTAGCTCAACAACATGCATGATGCTCTAAATCCCTAAAATGTTGATATGACTCTTGATTCCTGCAATAATCTTCTATAAATTTACCTTTGAATGTGTTAGAAATACTCTTGAATGCTCTTTATCTCATAAATTTTCTATTAGGACTTGAAAAATAGAAATATTAGATTCTTAGGATGAAAAATAGTGGAATAACCTTGTATTTATACATTTCTTAACATTAAATCCCAAAATTCAAATAACACAAGCCAACATCAATTATAGGATTTGAAATCAATAAAATACCACCAAAAGCATATCCCAAGGGGGGGTCCTAGGTCTAAGTGAGGACCCATTCGTGATGTGGCGAATGGGTCCTAGCTTAGTTAGCTAGGAAACACTTTAAGAATTGTGAAATGTTATGTGAAAGTAGGGTCCTAGGACCTAGTGAGGACCTATTCGCCAAGTGGAAAATGCGTCCTAGGTCACTAACCTAGGACACACACCTTCAAAAATTAAGTGTTATGTAATATAATTTATGAATTTTGGGTTTTATCCCTCATAATCTATAATTAATTAGGCTTTGATTTGAATTGAAGGGACCAGTTAAGGTATAATTAACCTAAATTAATTAATAAAGCCCTAGATTAGTGTGAAAGTGTAAAGATACACTTTACAACACCCTAAATAAGGCACCATTAAGTTCATTTTATTAAAAGGGGTTCTAAACTTAGTGTGAATGTGTAAAATACATTACAACACTAAATCAAGGTGCCATTAAGCTCATTCTGAGAAAAAGGGATACTTTTTTTGACACTACATCTTGTATGCAAATCAAGAAAAATCCATGATTTGCACTTTGTTGATTTACCTTAAATGCAGTTAAGGAAAATTTCTCTAAATTGTATCTTGTTGACCTACCCTCATGTAGAGGTAGAGAAATTTTCCACATGTGCATCCAATATTTTAATTCTCATGTATTTTCATCGAAGTACACACAGAGATATCAAATATGTAAAAGAGTCAAATTTTTCCACAACTGCACAAACCTTGACACTAGAATTTTTTCTCTCTAGAGGATTTTTGAAATTCATTTTTTCTAGTCTCTTGCCAAATGAATAGTCCTTCTCCAAAGAATAAAAATGTGAAGTACAAGTACCAAGGAGTGTTCCCAATGACTTCTATGGAGTCCAATGTGGAAAATATCAAAGACACAAAGATTGGGCATGCTTCCATGCCAAATAATTGATGATGATCAGAAGGTTCTTCACGTGGATACAATTATCCAAGAATTCACATCATTAATTGAGATAGAGATTCATGTAGAATATTTTTCATTAGCTTCCATTGAAAATTTGGTGGATCTTCAAGTGACCTTGGATAACCAAAACATAATATTGGAGAGGCACAAGAAATCATGCATCAATATTGAGGTCTCTCTCATACGAATCCTTGTTGTCTCCAACCATACAATAGGAAAAGACAATTTTGAAGTCCAAGGAACATTGAAGAAATATGAAGACTTCATGGAGAAAAATAATGAATAATTAATAAATTTGCCTATTCTAGATAGTTTATTTTAATCTTTTTCTTTTATGCAATATGTATTTTGTAGATGACATATTACATGTCTTTTTTTAATATGCCATTACATGTAAAAACAAAAAAGTCCTAAATCAAATTGAACTTTTTTGTTGAATAAGTCATGTTAGTTGTAACTTTCCTATTTTAGCACTTGGCTCTCCTCTATATATATGAGGGAGCTCCTTCGTCCATATTACCTTTTAGCTTGTAAAGCAAAGTGTTGCCAAATTTAAGAGCATTTTGAAAAAAAAAAATTGAGTTGTAAATTGGAATTCAATCAATAAAAGAAGCAAGTTCACATCCAATATGTCCCTTGGATTAAATTTTTTATGTATTTAGATTGTTCTTATGTCTTTCTCATTGCATTATCTTGTACATGATTGAATAGTGGTGTGAAGTCATACATTCTAGAAGGGGATTCAAATATGATTTTGTAGACTTTGAGCTGCATTATTATCTTTGGAGAATATGTTTATGTATGTACTTTGGTGGTAATTCAAAGACTTTGAGCTATGAGTCATTATCTATGTTTAATTGATCTTTTAGTGGCATACATTGGATACTTTGGGCTGCAACGTATACTATGCTTTTTTATTTTGAATCATCATAGAAAGCAACAAAATAATTTTTTCTTTTGTGGGTTTTCTTGCTACTGACACTCATTGGTATTATTTTGATTATTATTTCATCAAATTGAATTAGATTTTAGTTATTATTTATCAAGCTAGATATTTGTGGTTAATTACATGTTGTAATTGTCATGGGGTATCACTATAATTTTTGTAAGAGGATAACATATTTTTTGAAACAAGAGAAAAGGATGAATGGAAACACCCATGGATAATTGTAGTGTACATAATCATAACTAGTTACTAGTTGCTTGTAGTGAGAAATAAGAAGGGATCCCCCCCTTTATGAGAGGAGAGATTTAATCTCATTTTACTGTGGCTGATATAATCATTTTCTAATTAGTTAGTTGATTACAAAAAAATCACCCAACAATTTCCTAGAAACTCTACCAAGGATACAAATACGCAACCAAGAACCTTACACTTTTGATTGAAGTATACTAGTTTCTTAAAAAAAATATATATATTTTTTCTTTTATTGCCAATGTTCCTCTCTTTCCAAGTTTGCATTATGGTAGAAAGAAGCTATACACGTGGTCGTAGAGGTCAAGGGCATATTGATCCTATTGTAGAGTTTTTGCAAAAAAACATTGTTGATCATTTTCCTCCACATATTAGATCACCTCTTTAGTGCACAGGGAGTTTTCCTCCTACTACCATAAGGTATCCTATTCCAAGTGAAGCTTCTAGTGTGTCAATTAAGTGGAGGACCATGGGGGTCCAAACAATGGTGATATGACATAAAAGTGGCTGAAGATTTTTTTCTTAATCCAAATTTGATGAAATGAAAATGGTTTATAGAGAAAATTGTTAGCTTTCTAGAAATATAAGATACGACTTATTTGGAATTAAACAGATAATTATTATTGATTTCCTACACACATTCTGATTAAAGTCCTGATTGATAGGCTGATTGAAAAATATCTATAAATTTTTAAAAAGTTAACATTTTTTGAATCCAAAACATGTATCATAGACTATGGTTTACAAACTATAGTTTTCGAAAAAGAAAAAAAAAATCATAATTTTTTGACAAAGTTAGGCTGGCTGGACAAATGGTTTTTAAATATTTTTAAAAATTCCTACTAGAAAATTCATAACTAAATATTTATTTGCAAATAAACTACAAAAAATATGCATCACATCCAGGAATGTGTCCTCTACTTATATTAAAATATTTAGAATAAAAAAATTATTTGTTCTCCCCATTAGGGTGGTTGGACAAACTCCCAGTTTTTATTTTTTTTCCTAAAAATTTAGTACTACTATATTGAAATTTCAAATTTTACCAAATAGATGTACTTTTTTTTAAAAAAGGACTAATATCTTAGAAACTACATTCAATTTTCTACAAATTCTACTTTTACATATTTTTTAAATTATGTTAATATCCTATTCAAATTTTTATGTCAAGTTGCGGGTGATCCCACAAAGCTGGTTTACAATTTCTAGGAGATTCTGATTTTTGTTGAAATCACATATTTTTAAAAAATATAATGATTTAAGACTGTGAAATTTTTATTTAAAGCATTCTAATTGAAGAGGGTTTTATCAAACCACCTTAGATCAAACCCCCTTGGATATAACCCCGCTAGTTTTAAACCATACCTATAACAAAGTCTCCTTTACACCTATCAAAATACAGATAAAAAACAACTTTTAATTTACCTTTTCAAGGATCAAATGAATTCATTTAAAATTTATTTTTTGTAAGTATGTAGTCCTTATTATAAGCTTCCCAAAAAATATAATTTTCAACAAATTTAATTTTATTATTATATATATTTTTTATTTCTTGTGAATGCAGGTTTTTTAGTGAAAATCAAACTCTCTATTCTACACATGTAGAAAAATAGAAGATTGCCAAATTTTTTTTTGAAAAATATGAGTGCACTAGATCTTGAAGTCCTTGATCCAAAAAAATAAATAAATTGAATTTTGATACATACAAAAAAAGTTTATACGATCACGCTATGTCTGAATTGTAATTGGTTTGACATAAAAATTTGATTAAAAAAAAAAAAATTCAATAAAAAACTATCTAACCAAGTGGAAGCACTAGATATTCAAATTAAAAATCTAAATTCGAAAGAATTATAATTTTATCCTTCATGGAAAAAAATTTATATGTTATATGGTGAGAGTCACTTTTTTAAAATGTTGTTTTCTAAAATAAACTAGTTTTCGAGGGAGATAGAAAAAGAAGTGCAATATGATTCCAAAAATTTTGAAAAAAATATATTTAGAATCTACAAACAAAATTTCATGAAACTCTAGTTTGAATCATCTTCAAATTCCTCACGGTTTAGCTACTATAGGTACCTAAAAGTGAAGATCTAGTTAAAAAAATATTTTAGTGTCTAGTTTGGCCAAAAATTGTAAACCACTATTGTGGGATCACCCTAGCATAAATCTATCATTTTAAACTTTCACTGCCACTTAGGGGCCTAGTTTGGCCCCCCATGACCCTACACTAAGATATCACCAATTCAAAGGTTTATTATCCTTCAATTCAACCAAGGTAGAATTGCTCCTCAAGGTTCTACTCAAGGTCCTTGGGGTAATGCTTTTGGTCCTCTTAATTTGGCACCACCTATACACAAACTTCCTCATAGCTCATGCAAGAATATTCCCAAGTTCTATGGAGATGGTAAATAATACCCATATGAGAATATTGTCGCATTCTATATTGCATGTGGAGTTCTTAGACTAGAATGTGAAGAATTATTAGTAAGGTTTTTTTATTGAAACACTCCAAGGAGTGGTAGTTGATTAGTTCTATCATCTTTCAACTGGAAGTATTACAAATTGGACAAATCTTCAAACCAAATTTGAAGAAAGATTTAAACCTACTGAAGATTATCATATGTTGTTGGATCATATTACATAAATGAAGAATGAACCACATGAGCCCATGCATGAGTTCATGGCTAAGTTCAACAAATTGAAAACTAGAATTCTAGTTGTTGCCTAGCCTACAACTAAAAATTTGAAGTGCTTTTTCATCTTGATACCCAATTACCGAAGGTGAGTTTTCTCCTATGAAGAGAAATTCTAGCTACTGTTGAAGCTACTTAAATGATGGCTACTAAAGTAGAGGATGATTTAATCCTCACTACAAAAATAAGGAAAGATCCAAATAGTTTTAGAGGATAGTCCTCTTTGGCCCAACCTTTTACAAGCACCATAGATCCCATGGTGCAAAATCTAGCAAATGAATTGTTATCTCTCAAGAAGTAGATTTCTCAAGGTTCATCTATTCCTTCTTACAAGGACATTCCAAGGAGAGCTTATCCAAATGCTTCAAATTATCCCCACAATAATGCAAGGAACCAAAATAGGCTTCTCAGGCCACAAGGAAGACTTGTAGTTGAAGCACCACCTACAAATGCAACAGGTATGTGCAGGATCATGATGGGCCAAAAAGTGATAATATGATGGTAATGTGTAGGGTATGTGGCTGACGACATTTTTTTTTACACAAAATTAAAGAAACGAAAAGGGTTTTTAAAGGAGATTCTCAACTTTCCACCAATATAAATTATGCTCTACTTTGAATTTAATAAATAATTATTATTCATTTTCTATTTGAATTACAACTAAAGTCCTGATTAATATGATAACTGAAAAACATCTATAGCTTTTAAACAACATAACATTTTTTTAGTCTAAAACCTGTGTCACATTCTATGCTTTGCATACTATAAGATTTATTAAAAAAAAAAAAAATCATAAATTTTTGACCAAGTTAAGGTGGTCAAACATACGATTTTTTATATTTTTAAAAAGTTTTAATAAAAAATTCATAATTAATTATTTACTTGGGAAAAAATTACAAAAAATATGCATCACATTGGGACATGAGTCATCTAATTATATCTAAAATCTTATAAAAAGTATTATCATTTTTTTGTGGTTAGGGTGGTTAGACAAACACTTACTTATTTTTTCCCTAAAATTTAAGTTCTATTGCATTGAAATTTCAAATTTTCACTAAATAATTAAATAAATAAATAAACCTAGTAGTTTAGAAACTACGTTCAATTTGCTACAGATTCTATTCTTACATATTTTTTAAATAATATAGATCATTTTTTTATGTCAAGTTGCCTAATTCTGATTTTTCTAAATTTTTTGCTACTTAAGGGCCTATCTTTTCCATGATGATCCTGCACATACTAAGCAGTGGGATATTGTGAATTTGAACAAGAGGATCTTCTACAGTTAGAATATCCCTCAAAAGATGCTTCCAATCTCTTCCAAGAGGAGGAACTAGATGTAGCTGGTGAATCTAACATTGGGTTTCTAAACTATGAAGAAGGATCTGAGCAAGAAGAGGAAACACATGGTGAAGCTTATGCTATTTTCACTCTCTCACAAAATTAGCTTGATCATCAATAAAGTGATGGAGATAATTGAAAGGATCCCCCATGTTTGGTAGTCACAAACTAAAAGACACAACATGAAGTAAACAAGTAAGTACTTCAAATCCTTTTACACCTTTTGTACTTAAGACCATTATCTCAAATCCCAAGCCGCAAAATGAAAATACCTCATCTTCTTTGGTGAATCCTTATTAAACCTTTAACATTATTGATCATGCAAAGCATACACAAATCTAAATGTCAAAAGTGAGTACCTTTAGGCTAACCCTGACCAATTTGATATACTTGCTATGTATTTCAAAGATAAGGGAACTCACCCTAGTTGAGATTATTCCCAATTTACCCCTATTGCTTCCAAATCGGGGGCTTCACAAAGTAAATTAGTATCAACTCCCTCATCCATTCGTAGAAGGATATATCCATTTTATATCTCCTTATTACTTAATGTTTATAAGTAATTGTATCATTGATTCAGATGCTTTTGACAATGTGATGCCTGCCAAAGTAGCAAATGCTTTGGTTTTGAATTTGAAAAAGACCTTGGGCTGATGGTTTTCAATGGAAAGAGAAAGAAAGTACCCCTCATAGGGAAAATTAAAGATGAAAAATTTGCATTTTCTACATTTCCTAACAAGAAGATTAAATGGTAGTCTTGATAGTTGATGTCCCAACCTCATATGGAATATTGTTGGAATGAAACTTCTACAAAGATGTATGGGGTGAGATCAACATGGTCTGGTCTAAGGAAAGAATACCTATGGGTATGTGTAGGATCATCATGGAAAAAATAGGCCCTTAAGTGGCAAAAAAAATAGAAAAATCAAAGTTTGGCAACTTGACGTAAAAAATTGAATAAGTTATCTATATTATGTCAAAAATATGCAAGAATAGAATCTATAGAAAATTGAATGTAGTTTCTCAGCTACTAGGTTTGTTTTAAAAAAAGAAAAATATATTTGGTGAACATTTGAAATTTTAATGCAGTAGTACTTAAATTTTAGGGAAAAAAATAAGTAGGTGTCTGTGTGACCACCCTAATCACAATAAAATGATAATATTTTTTTATAAGATTTTATATATAAGTAGAGGACTCATGTCCCGATGTGATGCATATATTTTTTGTAAATATTTTTCAAGTAAATAATTTATTATGAATATTTTATTACAACTTTTAAAAAATATAAAAAACTTGTATGTCTGACCACCTTAACTTGGTCAAAACTTCATGAAATTAAATTTTTCTTTTTTTAATCTTATAGTATGCAAAGCATAGAATGTGATGCATATTTTGGATTCAAAAAATGTGATACCATTTAAAAGCTATAGATGTTTTTCAATTATTCTATCAATGAGGACTTTAGTCATAATTTGAATAGAAAATGAATAATAATTACTTATTAAATTTAAAGTAAAGCATAACTTATATTGGTGGAAAGCTAAGAATCTCCTTTGAAAACTATTTTTGTTTCATCAATTTTGGGTAAAAAAGAAGTCATCAGCCACATATGCATCATATTTCCACTTTTTGGTCCATCATGATCCTGCACATACCCCTATCAAGGGTATGTGTAGGATCATCATGGAAAAAATAGGCCCTTAAGTGGCAAAAATTTTAGAAAAATTAGAGTTAGGCAACTTCACGTAAAAAATTGAATAAGTTGGGCATCGGTTCGAGCCCAGTTGGTTAAGGTGTTCCCTATTGCAGGGCGCCCACCATGGGTTCGACTCTTCGGCGATCCCGTGGTACCGGTTGGTGTGTCCCGCCAGCACTACCAGTCATGGTAAAAAGTTTACCAGCGGTGGGGGGTTATATAGGGGGCCGTGCTGCACCTGATTCCCCTCGTTAAATTTTTTTTTTTAATAAGTTACCTATATTATTTCAAAAATATGTAATAATAGAATATGTAGCAAATTGAATGTAGTAACTTCTAAACTACTTGTTTTAGTTTAAAAAAATCTATTTGGTGAAAATTTGAAATTTTAATGTAGTAGTACTTAAATTTCAGGGAAAAAATATGAAGTAGGTGTCTAGTTGACCACCCTAACCACAATAAAATGATAATATTTTTTCATAAAATTTTAGATATAAGTATAGGACTCATGTCCCGATGTGATACATATTTTTTTTGTAATTTTTTTCCAAGTAAATAATTATTTATGAATATTTTATTACAAGTTTTAAAAAATATAAAAAATTGTATGTCTGACCACCTTATCTTAGTTAAAACTTCATGAAATTCCTTTTTTTTAATCTTATAGTATGCGAAGCATAGAATGTGACACAAAATATGATATCGTTTGAAAGCTATAAATGTTTTTCAATCAGCCTATCAATTAAGAATTTAGTTATAATTCAAATAGAAAATGAATAGTAATTATTTATTAAATTCAAAATAAAACATAATTTATATTGGTGGAAAGTTGAGAATATCCTTTAAAAACCCTTTTCATTTTATCAATTTTGGGTAAAAAAAAGTCAGCAGCCACATACCCTACACATACCCATCATATCGCCACTTTTTTGCCTATCTTGATCCTTCACATACCCTCTAGGGCATTATGTAGAAACTACTTCCAGAAAGAGAATCTAGGTTTTCTGTGATAGAAACTGATGATCCGATAGCTTAGATTCTTTTTGAGTCTTCTATATTAGGTGCTAAATTTTTGCAAACTAGTGAAATTTTTGAGTCGTTCGATAGTGATTCAAATAAAGGTTAGGTAATTGATGGCTCTTCCTCTTTACATGAAGAGATTTTAGATTTTGAATCTATCATCTTAGGGAGTTCAAATAAATTTTTGGCTTTAGAGTTTGATGGTAGTTTCTCTTCTACGTGATCTAGTGTAGGGATTGTTTTCATATCCCCACAAGGAAAATTTTTCCCTTTTCTTTTAAATTGCAATTTGATAATTCTAACATTATGACAGAATATGAGGCCTTGTTGTTAGGAATGAATGTTGCACATGAAAAAGGAATTAAAATATTCATGCTCAAGGTGATGCTGAGATGGTGGCCTTTTAGGTAAGAAATTTGTATTAGATAAAAAATGAAATGGTAAGTCATTACCATAATCTTGTTTGGGATTATATTGAACAATTTGATGCTTTTGGCATATCTATGGTTCCAAGACAATACAATGATAGGGTTGATTCTTTGGTGGTATCAACTATTATATTTATTCCTCACAAATATTTCTATGGAACCAAGTACACTAGTGAGTTGGTTTTTTGACCTAGTGTTCCTAATAATTCTGATCATTGGAAAATTTTCAAAGATGATATTCAAATTGTTTCCTTTCCAGAGAAGGCTAAAAGTTTTAATGAATTATATTTTTAAGGAAGTGATTCCTCTTCTAGTGAATCAATCTATGTGGTGGATCAAGATACTAGTGAGGAAATTTTGTAGCTAAAAGGGGATGAGATTCCCAAAGGTTTGGTATCTCTTGAAACTTAATTTGATTTTTCAATAAAAGTTGAACTTAAATTGGGAACAAAAGAGAATCCCAAAATGGTAAATATTAGTAAATTTTTATGTTGGAGGAAAAGGAGAAGTTTACAAAACTTTTATGGTAGTATATGGATGTGCTTTCATATTCTATGATGACAAATATTTTTCGTACGAAGGAGGTACATTTTGAAATTCCTCTCAAATTAGGTTCTATGCCTCACAAGTAGAGGAAAAGGAAATATAATTCAAAGATCTCAGGTACTATTTTCTGAGATCCAAAAGATGTTAAATGCTAGGATAAATTTTCCTATCCATCATTCAACATGGATAGCTAACATTGTTCTAGTACGAAAGAAGAATGGGTAAATTTGCATTTGTGTGGATTTTTGAAACCTGAATCAATTGTCATTGAAGGATAATTGTACCCATTTTCAATAATTTACCAAGTCTTACAAAGAGTGATAAGTTCAAATGTAACACCCCTCTGATTTGGTATGTTTTCTTGATAGATCAAATGCTTTGTTAGACTATGTTTTATGTTGTGTTTATTCTATCGCTGACAGTGGAGCGATGATAGACTTTATTGATGTGATGACACATCATATGCATGATGATTTTGTTAATATGTTTTATATTTGTGTAGATGTTTAGTTGTGATGACATTGCTATATTTTTTTATCATAGTTTAATTGATATATTATCTCGTTAGTTGATGTGACATTGTATTAGTGAAGAGAACATTATTGCATCACTCGCTTGCGAGTGCCCTGTGATTTCCACGATTCTCTCTTTATGGTCTGTATGAATAACTATCTGTATACATGTGCGACATTTTCTTGTTTACAGGATTGCAGGTACATGACATTAGCTTCACCTGGTTTCACAGATCTGAGCGTGTCCACTACTTAATAGTAATATTCAGATATAGTAACAGGCTACCTAGTCATACCTTTACCCTAGTATAGTGTGTCGTCAGTTTGAGTTTGGTCTTAGTTTTATCATTGTGGTTCTGAGTATTTTATTCTTATGCAAATTTAATTTGATAGATTAAATGTGTATTTAATTTAAATATTTAATTAAATGAATTGTTGTTGTAAAGGCTTTAAAATAAATAAATTAATTAATTAATTAAATAAATTATTGTTGTGAAGGCTTTAGAATAAATTAATTAATTAATTAATTTAATTTGTTATGTTGATTGAGTAAATTTTATTATTAAAATAAATTGTAATTAAATAAGTAAGAATATTTAAATTGGTTGCAATTAGTAAATTGTATTATTATATTTAAATGCATGTGAATGAAAAATATCTGAGTTGTTGAAAGAAAAGATATTTTGTTAAAATAACTCTAAGTTAGAAATTTGTTATCTGGTTGTTGGAAATTCATTCACGGAGGGGATAATTTGGGAAAAGTAAAAAGAAAGTTGTTTCACAGGAAAAGTTTTGTATGAATTATGAAAAATTGGTGAGAAAATTATGGATCTCTTTGAGAAGTTAGGTAACATTTTCTTGAGGCAACATTCTTTTGTAATAGGTTCTTTACTATTTTGTGAAATTTAAAATTGAAAAGTTATTTTATTACTGTAATGCAAATTAGAAATATTTTAGGAAATAATTTTTCAATACTGTAGAAGTTCTTGTTTCTTTCTTTTAAAAGATTGTCGTGAAAATGAAACCTTTGTAGTTGTAGAAAATCGTAAATTACTATTGAAGATTTAGATCCTTGTAGGGAATTATTTTTAACACAAAAAAAAAGTATTTAAGGAATTAGAAAACCTCTATAGGATTGATAAATTTGGAAAAACTGAAATAATTGGAAACCTCTGGTAATTTGAAAATCAAAATAGTAGAGATAGTGTGTCACTAAATTAATCATAACCCAAAATTTATGAACTGGGTAGGGCTGAATGTTTTATATGCTTTAGACGACTTGATTGCACACGTTTAGTAAAAATATGAGAGAAACCCAAATCAGAAAAAAAAAGTTATTAAAGTTATAACATACTAGTTTTATGATTAAGATTGTTTGAAAATTGTAAATTTATATTTATATTTATATTTATTTGTTTAAAAATATATATTAGAAAAATTGGATATAATTTTAGAATATTTAAATATAAATATATTTAAATGTATTTTTAAATAGGTGCATGCACATGCACAATTAAATTGTAGTGCTCCTCCGTGTCAGTTGTTCTGGACTTTTGTGTGAGTATTTGTGTGTGCTTCATTGATTTCTGTGTTATTTGATTATGTGAAAAATATCATATGTTAGTAGTCATGTTTAAATAATTAATTAAATCATAAGTGATTTGCAAGGTTATTTAAAATATAATTTGAAATTAAAATAATAATCAATTAAATTAAATCAAATGATGTAGAACAAATGATCAAATTAAACTAATTCATTAAAAGTAAAAGTGATATTAGTAGATAAATTGATTTAAATTGTTGTGTTAAATTGAAGTTAATAATAATTATGAACAAAATAATCTTGAAAAGATAATTATTATAATAATAAATTTAAATGGTTAAGGAGATAGGAAGCTGAAGTGTTTTAAAACAAGAAAAGCTGAAAAGAAACTACGCCTTTAGAGCATTTGGAAGTCGAAGAGAACTATAGAATATGCAAAATAAATAATAACTATACTTAGCCTTTAAAAGGGGAGAGGGTTTTTTTTTTGTAGAGGTTTCTGGAGGGTATTGCATCAAAGGATTAGTCCATAAGCATCCACTTCTCTATGCTAGTCCTCTTGCATCACCTCAAGCATTTTTACGCACCTTGCCGAAGGTTGCTCAAATAAAGGACAGCATACCCAAGTCAGAAAGATCTCCAAAACATACAGAGGTGGGAGAAAACTTGAGGATTGAATGGTGGTATTGGAAATACTTCTATGAAAATCAGTCAGTTGAGAGTCATAGATTTCAACTGCCTGAATTAACTTCATTTTCTAGGATTGCTAAATCTAATCCACTCTCGGCAAGTTAGTTGAATTTATGCTTCCTTTAGTCAGTTGAGAGAATGTTTTTATGTGTTCAAATTTAATTCTATGTCTTTAGATCCATGCAGCATTTTGTGCTAGTCAGTGTGCATGGTAAAATCAAAATTTAAATTGTTTTGGATTGTTTCATCTCTGCTAAAGAGCCCTCTCATTGTATGATGGAACACCTCAAACG
Organism: Sequoia sempervirens; assembly: GCA_007258455.2. NCBI lineage: Eukaryota > Viridiplantae > Streptophyta > Pinopsida > Cupressales > Cupressaceae > Sequoia > Sequoia sempervirens. The sequence continues at coordinate 611,587,508 of VDFB02271358.1, forward strand.
TCTATATAGTGAGTCTACAAACTGTTGATTCCTTCACAATATTTTTGATATCTTTATAACTGTCTTAATAATATGATAATTAAATTTTGGCTGGCTAAGTACATATATATTCTAGACTAGATCATCTTTACAAAGAGTTATGCTTCTGTATAATTAAAAAGTAAACAACTTGAAGTAAAACATAATATCTGAACATGATTGTATAAGAAACAGACCTTCCTTACAGATACAGTGCTGAGGCACAGGTTTTCCTTGCCAAGAAGGTTATTTTAATAGTGAGGGAAGGAAAGAAGCCATAAGTAATCTCTCTGTTTTCTTTGTCAACTGATCTCAGCCGCAACACATGAACTTAATTGGGAGTTTAAAGGTTTGATTATCTTGCTCAATTCTTCTGGCAATCTATCGCAGTTGCAGCACTTGAAAATAAATATTGTCAATGTACTAACATAAAAGAGAGCTCCCCTTGATCGTGGTGAAGTTCAACTTCCAAACTTCAAATGTGAGCGCGTCTCTAGAAGTTCGCCACCAAATCAAAAATGTGTCAAGTTCAAATAAAAGAAAAGAAGAGTTGTACTTTATTTCCTCCACTCTTAAGTGACATATTTTCACCTCACCTTTCTCCTTCCTTCCCATCTTGTGGGTAACATTTGAGATTTGATAATAATGCAAGTAGATGGCGATATTTCCAAATTCCAATATTCACTTTCTAATATGCTTGGCAACCTGCCACAGTTACAACATTTAGAGTTGAGGCATTGTGCAGAACTAATAGTCTCCCTGAAACCATTGACAACCCATCACAACTATAGCCTTTAGACTTGCAAGGGTGTTGAAACTTAAATAATCTCTCTGATTCTATTTGTAACCCGTCACAATGAACGCACTTGAACATGGTAGGGTGTATAGATTTAAATAAACTCTCTGATTCTGTTTGCAACCTATTTCAGCTGTTGCATTTGGCATAATGGAAAGTTTAAAAGTTTAAATAATCCCTCTAGTTTCATTGTCAAATGTTAGAAAAAAATGTTCTCTTGGTTGTAAAATTAAATGATTATACTATATAATGAAAATTGGTAACACATTAGAATATTGGGGAAAAGAGTTATGCCTTTTTATAAATAAATAGGTTCTTACTTATACAGTGAAATTACATGGTCATATAGTTTTATTTAAGAAGAAAACTGGTGTTGTGTTGTAGTGTTGGTGAAATTAGTTATCCTTTTAAGTATAATTAGAGTATTAATTGGCTAATTATGTATGTATATATATATATATATATATAGTTATAGGAATGATTGTAAATCTTGAATGGGAATAAAAGAAATTGGGTGGGAATGCTTTTATAGCTTCTTTTATTTAATACAACTTTATGATAAGTATAGTGAGATGTTAGTAAGGTATGTGAGTATACCCTTTAATAAGTTAAAATGATTTCTTATCAAGTGAAGAGTCAAATCGTAGATGATAGTTCAATTGTTCTTTGAAGTTTATTGCTTTTCATTTGTTGGGTTAGTATTCAGAGTGTGGTAAAATATGTCTTGAGATAACTATGATATGTGATTATAGAGTTCCTTTATTTATTTTAAATTAATTCTTATTAAATGAATGGATAAATTGTATTTGAATGATCATTGTTCATTTAAGGGTAATTTGGTGTATCCTATTTGTGGTGCCCTCTTTGGAATTGCTTGGCTTCGGAAGTGTTTTCATTCCTTTGGGTTCGTGTCCTTTTATGAGTGATTTGGCATATCCTTTCATTGTGACTTTTCTTGAGTTGACCTGAGTTGGGGATCTTCTTTAAGTTAAATCATTTTGATATTTTTTTAACCTTACATGGTGAATTCTTGGTTTGTTTTGAGTTGTGGGGATCTTATTAATTGATTTTGTGGTGGAGTATTTTGGATACTAATGTGATGCTTGGTTGTGATAAGTTTATGCTTCTTGTTGTATGCAATCTTCCCACTTGTATTATTTTGGTGAAACATTAAATTATATTGTTGTCATGTTTGTTGATTTTGTCAAAGGTCATATGTTTACCAACTGTACGGGTATCTTGTAAGGAGGAAATTGAGGTCTCCCTTGGATGCCTGGTTGCATGCTTTTACCTTTGTTGTTGAAGGATTGTTTTTGGATGGTTTCATGTTGGTATGAATGCCTTTGGAGATTAATTTTGATTCAAGGAATCTTTTTTCATTTAATTGGTGTTGCAATGTAATTGGGAACTCGTATTTTGTTTATGAGTTGTGGGTAGTTGATCTTCTTGGGTTTCTGATTTATTTTGTGTAAAAGTTGATTATGTAGTCTGGATGGGGTTGTTGATCTTATTTTGATGTATTCACTCATTATATTTGAATTGAAAATAGTTCTTGTGGCCTTGCTATTATTGTTGTTAGTTCTTTGATGGGGAAACCCTAGTGCAAACTTTTGAGAGTCTTCCAGAGGCTTGTTTTTATTGTTGATGTCTCTCCTTTTATGTGCCCTTGAAGTGGTAAGTGTTTTGGCATCAGGATTTTGAAAAGGGTTGTACGATATTTGTTGAGACTTTGATTATGTGTTTATAGTGAGATGGGTAATGCCTCGCATGTTTTTATGTTGTGATTCTTTGTTCAAATTATGATGGTACAACCCTTGGTTTTTATGTTGGGTCTCTAGGGAGAGTGGCTCCTCGTGGGGGCCAGCGCCCCATTTAAGGGGAGGGCACAGGATAACCCATGAGTGAGTTAGTAATCAAGTGAAAACCTATTAATTAACATAGGAGGGTTGGGTAGTAATATCATTATAAGATTTAAAAATGGATGCCTCGTCTTCATTAGTGCTTCCGTAGACTAATGGAAGGCTAAGAAGGCTATGGTCAGCAAGGTCGTGACCTCGTCTTCATGAGAGATTTATGGCTCTGCATGAGTCACCCTATGGACCGGTGCCTATAGTTGGGAGGAAGGGCACAGGATAGCCATAGATGGGATGGGTGCCTCTAGTTGGGAGGAAGAGCACAGGATAGCCCATGTAGGACTGTGCGATGACACTCTCCCCTAGTTGCCCAGGTGTTTTACTTTATTGTGTTCCTCTGGAAGTATGTTATGGGAGTTGGTTTAGATTGTTGTTGAATGGACTTATATTGATTTATGGAGTATTGCCTTGATACATCTGTGGTGTACTTAGTTGTCTTGTATGATCTCATTGATATTTGACTTATGACCTTGTACTCTTATGGTACTGTGATATGATGTTATTGTATTGTTTAATTGTAATTTGGAATTGTATTATGTTTATTAATTCAGTTTGATTTGGAAGTGTTTCATGATCATCCTTTGGTTACTTGTTTACTGGTCATTGCTTTGATTTATGTGATAATATTTATGACTTTAAGTTTTTATGTTGACTCTTGGATGTTGTTGATTATGTCATTGTAATCCTTGGGTTTTACGATACTTTTGTATGACGTTGAGTCTTGTGGTTCCTTGTTTGGATGTTCTTGGTTGAGGTCTCTTTCTTGTTAGCTCCTAGCACGGGGGGTGGGTCTTCGGACTCACGTGGTTGGGTGGAACGTGCTAAGCACCCCATTGGGTCCCCAATCGAGGATCGAGAGGTGTGGATTGGTGCTGTTGCAGCGACTCTAGAGTTGTATTTGTCTTGGAGCTAGTTATGATACTATGTATTCATCTGTTTATTTGTATCATGTTATCTTGTGTATGGTTTCCATTTATGTTTGGAAACACTTTTGTATCATTGTACCTCTAGAACATTGTATTGTAATGTAACATTAAACCTTATGTGGCTTTTGGCCATGGCAGTTGTTAATCAATGTGTTAAGTTAATCATGCATATGTTGTATTTATGTACAAAGATGGTTTCTTATCAATGATTTATATGTATGTGTTACATTTGTTAATGTGTTACTTTGTTATGGGTTATATCTTTGGCTTTTATTCTTTATTGTCATTGTGTGGATCTAAGTCTCGTAATGACTCCTTGTGTACCCCAAGGGATGTATGTGTTAGTGAATCTACTTAAATGAAATTCATGTCATGACTTAATGTGTATTACATGTATGTTATGTTTACTTTAAAAAAAAAAAAAATTTGTGTTGTGATTATTGTTTAATTGTCCTTTGGGGTTCGCACGACGGGGCGTTACATCATGGTATCAGAGCATAGGTTCATACACTGGGCACTATGTGTGCTCACTATGTAACCTTTCGCTTAGACCCGTGAGTCTTGAGTTTCACTTTTCTTTGTCATTGTTGTGAACCTGAGTTTCTTCTATTAACCGGTGTCGGGTTGATGGTGCAGGAAACTGATGGGAAAGGATAAGACCCTTGGTGTAGTGCGCAATGCACTGATATCCTTCATGTCGGGGATGCTCTATGGACCCTTGAGTTTTAGTGTGATGTGTTTCTTGGTGATGTGTTATGTGTGTGAATATGTCAAGTGTGTGTGGAATTTGCGATTTTGTTGTCCTTGAGTGATTAATTATGTTTTCTTGAATCTGTGAAGGTGTAAAATTTTACCCTTTTTATTGAAATTGATGTGAGATTTGGTGTTGAATAATGGTTAAAGTGGAGTTCTTTGTGTGAAAATTATGAGTTTTAACGAAGATGTGAGGTTTTGTGGATAATTATTCTAAGATTTTTAGTAGAATATAGTATCTTGAGGTTAAGATGCAACTTGAATTATTGGTACTAATGTGCAATGTTCTATGGTAGCTTTTGATTTACAGGAAGTTGGCTTCAGAAACGTAGTGATGAAGGTAATGCAATTGTAATATGTAGGTATAGATACTTATAATTTCAAGTAGTAATTCATTTTAATATAGTAGATGAATTAGGTTTATGGTTAGCATCCTTATGCAAATATTGCCTAATTAATAAGAAACAAACTGTTTACGAGTTACTATAATTATTTTGACTATTATGTGTGGTTTGGTGGGAGGGACAGTGTGGTATCGCTTGCTCGCGAGAGCCCTACTATGCTGGGAGTTCCTCTCACGATGTATTTGTGATATATATATGTATTGTGCACAACGTTTGTTTGCATGTAGGATTGTAGGAACTAAGTCTCGATTCCACCTGCATTGTCAGGATAGGGCGAGCATTATATACACCCAATGGGTTTGATGTTGAACATAGGAGCTGACAAGAAAGTTTTCCCAACCTAGTTCATCATCTGTCCTAGTATTTGACAAATTGGTCTAGTTGCAACCTCGTCACCACTTTCATTTTGGTATCTTTTCCTTATTTTTGGTTTGTTTAATTTTCGTTACTTACTTGATGATGTTTAATTAATGTTATAATTTATGGTGTTGATGTGCTTATGATCATTGATATTGTTGTGTTACCATGTTTATGCTTGAGCTCAACTTCTAGGAGTAAGTCGATGCCTAAGGGGGGGAGGATGTAGTGCTCCTCCGTGTTAGTTGTTCTAGACTTTTGTGTGAGTATTTGTGTTTGCTTCATTGATTTCTGTGTTGTTTGATTGTGTGAAAAATATCCTATGTTAGTAGTCATGTTTAAATAATTAATTAAATCATAAGTGATTTGCAAGGTTATTTAAAATATAATTTGAAATTAAAATAATAATCAATTAAATTAAATCAAATGATTTAGAACAAATGATCAAATTAAACTAATTCATTAAAACTAAAAGTGATATTAGTAGATAAATTGATTTAAATTGTTGTGTTAAATTGAAGTTAATAATAATTATGAACAAAATAATCTTGAAAAGATAATTATTATAATAAGAAATTTAAATGGTTAAGGAGATAGGAAGCTGAAGTGTTTTAAAGCAAGAAAAGCTAAAAAGAAACTACACCTTTAGAGCATTTGGAAGTCGAAGAGAACTGTAGAATATGCAAAACAAATAATAACTATACTTAGCCTTTAAAAGGGGAGAGGGTTTTTTTTTTTTTGTAGAGGTTTCTAGAGGGTACTGCATCAAAGGATTAGTCCATAAGCATCCACTTCTCTATGCTAGTCCTCTTGCAGCACCTCAATCATTTTTAGGCACCTTGCCGAATGTTGCTCAAATAAAGGACAGCATACCCAAGTCAGAAAGATCTCCAAAACATACAAAGGTGGGAGAAAACTTGAGGATTGCAAGGTGGTATCGAAAATACTTCTATTAAAATTAGTCAGTTGAGAGTCACAGATTTCAACTGCCTGAATTGACTTCATTTTTTAGGATTGCTAAATCTAATCCACTCTCGGCAGGTTAGTTGAATTTATGCTTCCTTTAGTCAGTTGAGAGAATTATTTATGTGTTCAAATTTAATTCTATGTCTTCAGATCCATGTAGTGTTTTGTGCTAGTCAGTGTGCATGGTAAAATCAAAATTTAAATTGTTTGGATTGTTTCATCTCTGCTAAAAAGCCCTCTCATTGTATGATGGAACACCTCAAACCTCTATATAGTGAGTCTACAAACTATTGATTCCTTCACAATAATTTTCATATCTTTATAACTGTCTTAATAATATGATAATTAAATTTTGGCTAGCTAAGTACATATATATTCTGGATGAGATCATCTTTACAAAGAGTTATGCTTTTGTATAATTAAAAAGTAAACAACTTGAAGTAAAACATAATATCTGAATAGGATTGTATAAGAAACAAAATTTCCTTACAGATGCAGTGCTGAGGCATGGGTTTTCCTTGCCAAGAAGGTTATTTTAATAGTGAGGGAAGGAAATAAGCCATAAGTAATCTCTCTATTGTCTTTGTCAACCGATCTCAGCCGTAGCACATGAACTTAATTGGGGGTTTAAAGGTTTGATTATCTTGCTCGATTCTTCTGGCAATCTATCGTAGTTGCAGCACTTGAAAATAAATATTGTCAATGTACTAACGTAAAAGAGAGCTCCCCTTGATCGTGGTGAAGTTCAACTTCCAAACTTCAAATGTGAGTGCATCTCTGGAAGCTCGCCACCAAATTAGAAATGTGTCAAGTTCAAATAAAAGAAAAGAAGAGTCATACTTTATTTCCTCCACTCTTAAGTCACGTATTTGCACCTAACCTTTCTCCATCCTTCTCGTCTTGTGGGTAACATTTGAGATTTGATAATAATGCAAGTAGATGGAGATATTTCCAAATTCCAATATTCACTTTCTAATATGCTTGGCAACCTGCCACAGTTACAACATTTAGAGTTGAGGCATTGTGCAGAATTAATAGTCTCCCTGAAACCATCGGCAACCCGTCACAGCTACAGCCTTTAGACTTGCAAGGGTGTTGAAACTTAAATAATCTCTCTGATTCTATTTGTAACCTGTCACAACGAACGCACTTGAACTTGGTAGGGTGTATATATTTAAATTAACTCTCTAATTATGTTTGCAACTTGTTTCAGCCGTCCCACCTGGCATAATGGAAAGTTTAAAAGTTTAAATAATCCCTCTAGTTTCATTGTCAAATGTTAGAAAAGAATGTTCTCTTGGTTGTAAAATTAAATGATTATACTATATAATGAAAATTGGTAACACATTAGAATATTGAGGAAAAGAGTTATGCCTTTTTATAAATAAATAGGTTCTTACTTATACAGTGAAATTACATGGTCATATAGTTTTAGTTAAGAAGAAAACTGGTGTTGTGTTGTAGTGTTGGTGAAATTAGTTATCCTTTTAAGTATAATTAGAGTATTAATTGGCTAATTTTGTATGTATATATATATATATAGTTATAGGAATGATTGTAAATCTTGAATGGGAATAAAAGAAATTGGGTGGGAATGCTTTTATAACTTCTTTTATTTAATACAACTTTATGATGACTATAGTGAGATGTTAGTAAGGTATGTGAGTATAGCCTTTAATAAGTTAAAACAATTTCTTATCAAGTGAAGATTCAAATCATAGATGATAGTTCAATTATTCTTTGAAGTTTATTGCTTTTGATTTGTTGGGTTAGTATTCTGAGTGAGGTAAAATATGTCTTGAGATAATTACGATATGTGATTATAGAGTTCCTTTATTTATTTTAAATTAATTCTTATTAAATGAATGGATAAATTGTATTTGAATGATCATTGTTCATTTAAGGGTAATTTGGTGTATCCTATTTGTGGTGCCCTCTTTGGAATTACTTGGCTTCAGAAGTGTTTTCATTCCTTTGGGTTCGTGTCCTTTTATGAGTGATTTGACATATCCTTTCATTGTGACTTTTCTTGAGTTGACTTGAGTTGGGGATCTTCTTTAAGTTAAATCGTGTTGATATTTGTTTAACCTTACATGGTGAATTCTTGGTTTGTTTTGAGTTGTGGGGGTCTTATTAATTGATTTTGTTGTGGAGTATTTTGAATACTAATGTGATGCTTGGTTGTGATAAGTTTATGCTTCTTCTTGTATGCAATCTTCCCACTTGTATTATTTTGGTGAAACATTAAATTATATTGTTGTCATGTTTGTTGATTTTGTCAAAGGTCATATGTTTACCAACTATACGGGTATCTTGTAAGGAGGAAATTGAGGTCTCCCTTGGATGCCTGGTTGCATGCTTTTACCTTTGTTGTTAAAGGATTGTTTTTGGATGGTTTCATGTTGGTATGAATGCCTTTGGAGATTAATTTTGATTCAAGGAATATTTTTTCATTTAATTGGTGTTGCAATGTAATTGGGAACTCGTATTTTGTTTATGAGTTGTGGGTAGTTGATCTTCTTGGGTTTCTGATTTATTTTGTGTAAAAGTTGATTATGTAGTCTAGATGGGGTTGTTGATCTTATTTTGATGTATTCACTCATTATATTTGAATTGAAAATAGTTCTTGTGGCCTTGCTATTATTGTTGTCATTTCTTTGATGGGGAAACCCTAGTGCAAACTTTTGAGAGTCTTCCAGAGGCTTGTTTTTATTGTTGATGTCTCTCCTTTTATGTGCCCTTGAAGTGGTAAGTGTTTTGGCATCAGGATTTTGAAAAGTGTTGTACGAGATTTGTTGAGACTTTGATTATGTGTTTATAGCGAGATGGGTAATGCCTCGCATGTTTTTATGTTGTGATTCTTTGTTCAAATTATGATGGTACAACCCTTGGTTTTTATGTTGGGTCTCTAGGGAGATTGGCTCCTCGTGGGGGCCGGCACCCTATTTAAGGGGAAGGGCACAGGATAACCCACGAGTGAGTTAGTAATCAAGTGAAAACCTATTAATTAAAGTTGTAGGGTTGGGTAGTAATATCATTATAAGATTTAAAAATGGATGCCTCGTCTTCATTAGTGCTTCTGCAGACTAATGGAAGGTTAAGAAGGTTGTGGTCGGAAAGGTCGTGACCTCATCTTCATGAGAGATTTACAGCTCCGCATGAGTCACCCTATGGACTGGCACCTACAGTTGGGAGGAAGGGCACAAGATATCCATAGATGGGATGGGCGCCTCTAGTTGGGAGGAAGAGCACATGATAGCCCATGTAGGAGTATGCGATGACACTCTCCCCTAGTTGCCCAGGTGTTTTACTTTATTATGTTCCTCTGGAAGTATGTTATGGGAGTTGGTTTAGATTGTTGTTGAATGGAGTTATATTGATTTATGGAGTATTGCCTTGATACATCTTTGGTGTACTTTGTGGTCTTGTATGATCTCATTGATATTTGACTTATGACCTTGTACTCTTATGGTACTGTGATATGATGTTATTGTATTGTTTAATTGCAATTTAGAATTGTATTATGTTTATTAATTCAGTTTGATTTGGAAGTGTTTCATGATCATCCTTTGGTTACTTTTTTACTGGTCATTGCTTTGATTTATGTGATGAGATTTATCACTTTAAGTTATTATGTTGACTCTTGGATGTTGTTGATTATGTCATTGTAATCTTTGGGTTTTACGATACTTCTGTATGACTTTGAGTCTTGTGGTTCCCTGTTTGGATGTTCTTAGTTGAGGTCTCTTTCTTGTGAGCTCCTAGCACGGGGGGTGGGTCTTCATGGTCGGGTGGAATGTGCTAAGCATCCCATTGGGTCCCCAGTCGAGGATCGAGAGGTGCAGATTGGTGTTGTTGCAGCGACTCTAGAGTTGTATTTGTCTTGGAGCTAGTTATGATACTTTGTATTCATCTGTTTATTTGTATCATGTTATCTTGTGTATGGTTTCCATTTATGTTTGGAAACACTTTTGTATCATTGTACCTCTAGAACATTGTATTGTAATGTAATGTTAAACCTTATGTGGCTTTTGGCCATGGCAGTTGTTAATCAATGTGTCAAGTTAATCATGTATATGTTGTATTTATGTACACAGATGGTTTCTTATCAATGATTTATATGTATGTGTTACATTTTTTAATGTGTTATTATGGGTTATATCTTTGGCTTTTATTCTTTATTGTCATTGTGTGGATCTAAGTCTCGTAATGACTCCTTGTATACCCCAAGGGATGTATGTGTTAGTGAATCTACTTAAATGAAATTCATGTCATGACTTAATGTGTATTACATGTATGTTATGTTTACTTTTTAAGAAAAAACAAAAAACAAAATGTGTTGTGATTATTGTTTAATTGTCCTTTGGGGTTCGCACGACAGGGCGTTACATAAATATTTTTAAATGAACAGTGATATTTATTTAAATGAATATTATATTGTTAATTAATGCATGTAATGAACAAGTAGGTGTTTTATAATAAATTGATTTTATTAGAAAATTTGAATATTTAATTAAGGAAATAGAGTTAAGTATTAAGAGCAGTTGAAATTTGGAAGTGAAATATTTAATTAGTTTGTTGTTAGTTTATTAAATTGAAATAGTGTTTTGGATGCTGTATTTTAATTTGCAAGAATTGATTGTAATGGATTTAGGAAATCTGAAGGATAGTATTTGTTTTTTTCTTCTTAAATTATATTTGAAAAGCACGTATTTCTGTAATTGTGTACTGGGGGGGAAAGTATTTGTCATTTTGTGTATCTAAGTCTTCTAGAGGTATAATTGTGAAAAGGTTGTGGTAACTTTAGTTCACCCTTGAGTTTTTTGGGTAGTGCACGTATTGGGTTTCAGTATTGGACATCCATAGAGATGTGTTACCTTTTGAGGTGTATTGGTTATTGTTGTTGTTTTGTTCTTAGTGCACTGTCTACCCTTGACATGTAGTTTGAGTTATGTGTTGTCGAAAAGGGAGTGGCTTTCAGTGAGGGCCGGGACACAAAGTGGTCCCAGGACAACTCATGTGGGAGTCAGTATAATCAAGTGGGAATTAAATAATCTATTAGCTTAACACATATAACAATATATTTAGCCTCGCTCATTGGCTCAAGGGCTTGTACAAGACTTGAGATGACTCGGGAAGGCCTGGAACGGCAAGATCGTTATCTTGTCTTCTCAAAAGATAATCGATTTTGCACTGGTGTGCATGTGGGGCCAAAATCGTAAGAGGTTACCAGGATAACCCTAGAGGGGGGCTGAGACCTAGGAAGATCTCCTTTAGATAACCAATGTAACTTTTGTGATGACACTCCTCCTATGTCAACAGTCAGTTTATTATATTGTGTTGGTAATTGATTTTGTGATTCTGGAAGCAATGTGACCCTAATTCTTGTTTATCTATTCTATGAGTATTTTTGTATATTGCCTGTGTCTAGAGGTAATAGGTTGTCTTGGTTTCCTGTTACTATCTCCTAGCACGGGGGCTGGGCCTACGGGTACCAGATGGTTGGGTGGCGTGTATCTTACAATGTTGAATTTCTCTTCCTGTTCATGATGGTGGGATCTTCTTGTTTGAGGAGTTCATGTGGTTCTCTGGAGTTTTTCTTCTCCTTCTTCATTGTAACTGTGGTTCATTATGTATAATTTTAATACCTCATTTGTATCGAGGTGAAACTTTGTGATGTAATTGTAATAATATTTATGATCTATTCATTATTGGATTTAATGGTCTTGCATATGTGGAAATATGTTCAATACATTTCTATGTGTTAGCTTTATCTTGTAATGGTTTAATGCTTTGTTGTAAGTTGTATCTTGAATTTAAAATTCATATGTTATAGCTGGTTAAATTTTATAAGTAGTGGTGTTCACATGTAGGTGTGTTGCGTAGCCTAGAGGATGTATGTGGTTAGAGTAGGATACTTTACTCATCTTGTTTTAATTTTTAAGAAAAAAAATAGTTTTTCTTCCGCAGTATTGCATAGTCCTCTAGGTTGCGGGACTGGGTTTTACATCAAAAATGTTGTCTATTCTAGATGACCTTTCAGGATATAATCAAGTGGAGGTGAGTGAAGAGGGTCAACATAAAACAACTTTGACTACTCCATGGGGCATGTTTTGTTATCACATAATACATTTGGTTTGATCAATATTGGTGCCACATTTTAAAGAGAAATGGACCTATATTTTCATGATGTGATGGGTAAGTTCATTATGGTTTACCTTGATGACTAGAATATATTTTCAAAGATGTTTCAAGATCATTATCATCATTTGCAACAATTTCTTGAAAGTTTCTAACAACATGGTATTTCCCTTAGACCCAAGAAATCCATTTTTGGGGTTAGAGAAGGTAAGCTCCATGGACACATAGTGTCAAAGGAAGGAATCAAGAATGATCATGAGGGGGTCAATTCTATTCATAATCTTACTTTACCTTCCACTAAGATGGTAGTTCACTCATTCTTTGGGAATGCCAATTTCTTGTGGAGGTTTTTTCTAGACTTTATATAAGAGACTCGTCATATCATTAATATGATGAATGTGTTGGACTCAGGGAAAACTAAGAGGGGGGTGAATCAGTTTTCAACAATTTTGACTTTTAATTTAGATCTTAAATCATTTTCAGCACATCAATAGAAATAATGATGCAAGCACATAAACAAGATGATCAAGACACCATAACACCAATAGTTTTACGTGGAAACCCTATTAGGGGAAAAGCCACGGTGGATATTAATCCACAATTTATACTCTGTTAAAATTATGAACAAAAGGGAATGCACTTGCATTCAAGCAAACTGCCTAGAGCTCATTGCTTGAAATAAGAAAGTCTCACTTCCTTACAAAATGTTTTTTATTACAAAAAAATGAACTAAGAAGATAGCATCTACAAATCCTTGGATTTAGTTTTGGTGAAGCACATAAAATAGATTATGGGCCTTCTATCCAATTTGCACTTCTACTTTGCTCTACTACAACAACCCTTCTACTACACAAGCAAAATGTCACTCAATAGATCTTCTGATGTAAGCTCATATAACTACTCAAAAAAAATTCACACACACACCTTCTTAAAACATCTTGCACACCCCCAAAAATGAATTACCAATCTCATATATATATATATATATATTTGCTAGAAAATATTTTAATCACTTAAGTTGGCTTCAAAAAAACATGAAATATTCTCCAATAGTCATCTCAAATCACCAATTAGAATTAATACGCACCCACACAAGTAAGCTATACTATAGATGGGACCCAAACCAAAAATCCCAACATAATAAATATGAAAAAAAATACTCCTTATACATTTGTGATAGGCTATATACACCAAGTCGGCCATAATGAGAAAATAAACAATAAATCATTCTACTGGATCTCCAAGCACATACACGAATTAATGCGACATTACAAGACTTACTAATAAGATAACATAAATGCTTAACAAGCTTTCCTAGGGATCCACAACATAAAATAATGGTCCACTAAATTATATAGACTAACTTATCAACTGGATACCTTGTTCTTGATGCTTTCTATTGGTAGTATTCTATTTTCTACTTTGCTTGCTGGTATGAGCTACTTCTAAACTGCTGACCATGATAATGAATCTAGTTGTCATAATTGAAAACACTAGAAGCCATAAAAAATCTCCCAAAGCCATATAACAATCTCCTCTTTGGTATTAATGGCAACACTTAGTGAAAAATGACTAAGTGTCAGAACCAAAACTCAAAACTTCAAAATTCATAAAAACATTGCTCCCCCTTTGGATGTCAAGGCATTTTTCACTGCATTGTCTCCTCGTTTGACATCAATGATAGAACTTTTGCTGCTCTCCCTCCTAGTGCACTCTCTCCCCCTTTGTTGATGCAAAAATTGATCAAAATTTGAAGAATTGCAATTGCCACTCAAATTAGAAAATTATTTTAGGGTATGTACAAGATCATCATGGAAAAATAGGCCCTTAAGTAGCAATTTTTTTGAAAAATCAGAGTTAGGAAACATGACGTAAAAATTTGAATAAGTTATCTATATTATTTCAAAATTATGTAAGAATAGAATCTATAGGAAATTGAATGTAGTTTCTAAACTACTAGGTTTATTTAAAAAAAAAAAAATCTACTTGGTGAAAATTTGAAATTTCAAGGAAAAAAAAAGAAGTAGGTGTCTGTCTAACCACCCTAACCACAATAAAATGATAATGTTTTTTTATAGGATTTTATATATAAGTAGATGACTCATGTTTGGATGTGATGCATATTTTTTGAAAAAAATTTCCAAGTAAATTAATTATGAATTTTTTATTACAACTTTTAAAAAATATAAAAACCCATACGTTTGACCACCTTAACTTGGTCAAAAATTCATGAAATTAATTTTTTTTTTTAAATCCTATAGTATGTGAAGCATAGAATATGACACATGTTTGAGATTCAAAAAATGTGCTACCGTTTGTAAGCTATATATGTTTTTCAATTAGGCTATCAATCAAGACTTTAGTCATAATTCAAATAGAAAATGAATAATAATTATTTATTAAATTCAAATTAAAGCATAATTTATATTGGTGGAAAGCTGAGAATATCCTTTAAAAACCCTTTTTGTTTCATCAATTTTGGGTAATAAAAAAATCTTCAGCCACATACCCTACACATACCCATCATATCGCCACTTTTTGGCCCATCATGAACCTGCACATACCCTTTATACTTATCTTTCATCTCTAGAAGAAATTTTTTTCCAAGCATCCACTACAATCCCAATATTTGTTATCAAACTGTTATTTTCTGATATCTTGTTGATGACCTAGACAAGACATTCAAGAATGGTAATGGCTTCTTCCATATTTTCTCCTTTCTTCAGAACTTCAATCATTTTCTCTAGTTTGCATTTAGTTTAATCCTTCACTTAACAAAAGTATCCATAAGAGTGTTTCTATCAAAGTGAACCTTTGCATGCTCAACCTGTAACTCATGAATTTTCTTCTTAACTGCTACATCTTGGTCCTGAAACATGCTGTAATCCTGACCAATTCTGATCAACTCATTCTCAATTTGTTCCAACTTGTCCTTGTATTTACCAACCACATGAGGTGACCTAAGACAATAATTGTAGATCTTATTTGTTGAGTCAATCCATTGTCTTAACACATTCATTTTCTTTTTCAATTTGGTGAGAGATATCTTAAATTCCTCCTTCAAATGTAAGATTATTTCTTCTTCTTTCTTGTCCTGAGGCACAGAGGCCATAGCCTCCCTATACATTCAATCAATTCTTCTAGAAGTACATTCTGCAAACTCTCCAATTCAATGTATTTTCCCACAAAGTATATTCTTAAAGTTTCCTCAATGAGGTCCCATTCATATGATGGTCCATTTATCCATATGTCACCTATCTTTTGCATTACATCTTCTTCTTAAACAATTTGTAGTATCTTTTCTTTAAATAAAGCATCTTCTTCATCACTTTCTTCTACTATTATCACATTCAGTTCAACTAATTTTGGTTCATCTCTTGGTGTGTATTCATCATAATCTTCATATATTATATCCACAGCCATCTTCTCTTTACATTTTCCCTCAACTTTTGTTGACTTAGGTGTTGAAGGAGTGTCATTAACTAACTCTCTTGCTCTTTTCTACTTATTCTCCGCCTTACCGGAAGAAAATACAACTTCAACTACTTTTACTAGGAGTGGAATACCACCTACTTCAAACTTTCCTAACAACTTTCTAAAAAAAAATTCATAAACTTGTTCACCATTTTCAAGAGTGTTGAAATGCTCAAAGATTTGCTTACAAACTAGTATATTTTCCTTCCATACCACATTATCATTATAAGGTAAGCAATTAAGAAAATACATCATAACGCATATAACTAGGGTATCAAACCTAAAAGAGTAATCTATATCCTTTGTTAATTGCATATTTTCCATCAACCGATCCTTCAACAATCCACATAGATCAATTTCTTTGTCTTCCATTATCATTTTGTGTGCAAAGTAAACTACCCTTGTAGAGGTTTCTCCTTCCCTATTTCTGAAGAAAATTGTGTACAAAATTCCATATGCAATGTACCTTGTCAATGGGTCTTTGATCATTGTAATTACCAGAGCCCTTTGATCTCCTTTTACACCGGTTAGGGCTTCACCTTCAACATTCTGAATCGACTTTTTTTCTAGACATCTCCAATATTGCATAATCTTGTTAGATTTCTAATTACATCCTTTGAAATTTGATACAGTTTATCCAGAGTAAGGATATCATCATCCAATCTATTCAAGATAAACTTGACCACTTTCGCATTGGTGAAATAAGGAAAATCATTCCAAATGTCCAAATTCTTATGTTTCATACCTTCAAGCCACTTCAATTCACCGACTGGCAACAAATTTCTCACATCCTTGACCTTTTGACTACTATATTAATCCAAAGTGACTATTCCTTTGTTTTACTTCATTTTTCGTACTGAGTAGGGCTTTTCTATAGAGCACAATTTAGAAATTTTACAAATGAATGCAGTACCTAAAGAATTCATTGCTGAATTTACTTGACTTCTTCAATATTTTGTTGCAAAAGCTCTCCTTCTAAACTTCTTTGATGGAAGGTGATAAATGAGGTTTCCAAATACCCTTTTATAACTTTGTACACCTAACCTCTTTTTTGCATTAAATGCTTTTCCCTAGGAGTTCTGGTTACTCTACACTCTCAGCCAAAAAGAGAAGAATTCATCTGTGTACTTTCCATATTTCATCCTACTAAACAAATGATCACTAATACATTTGAGGATGAGTAACACAACTACTAAAAATTTCCTACGTTTCGGTACCAACTGCACATAGGGGGACAAAGGATTTTCTTGAAAACTCCCCCTAGGCCAATGGCCTGAAATCAATTGTTAGATGAATTACAGAGGGAGCTTCTAGTACAGTCTTATTACCTTCATCAGATCTACTCTTCTTTACCAATGTTTTCTTCATCTAATCTCTTATCTATTCCATGGATGCTTTTCCTTTTCCTTTGTTGTCTTTCTATAAATTTCTTCCTTGATATATTAGACTTCTTCTATCCATGTTTTTGTTCCTGTAGAATCTTGCAATGTGACCAAATTTGTTATAGTTGTAGCATATCAGATTTCTTTGTTTGAGCCATTCATTCCAGCAGTTTCCATTTGATCTACATTGATTAGCAACATGCCCAATTCTTCCACAGGTGTAGCATTTAATAACATTCCTTATACTAACAAACATACTTATGCATTCTAATGACTTATGAACAAACTTTTTGCAATTAAAACATTGGCCATAAAATGATGGATTGCTAGAATTTATCTTACTTCTACACTAAGAAGCCATATGTCCAAATTTATTACAAACAAAGCAGTAACCATTAAACTTATGAGCATTGGGTTGCCTTACCGGATATCTTCTACCTTTTTTCTTTTGAGTTCTCTTTTCAAAGTCCTTTTGTTTATATCTAGAGCTCTCATCTTTCACATAGTCAAGACCTCACTTATCATTTGCATCCTTTTTTTCCTTTAGTGATCTCATCAAGCTTAGAAGAACTAATCTTGAACTTCTTAAACTCATTTACAGTAGAAATCTCATCTATGAGAATAACTATATGTCTCTCAAGCTCTTGTTCATTGTTTCTAGATTGTTGCAGTTCAATCTCTAGCTGAATGAATCCCCTATTAACTCTATTGCATTATTCAGATTTTTCTTTCAAGGACTGACCCAAATTCTCTTCATTCTTCTTTCTTTCTTCAATCTCTTTAGTTAACTTCATTTCCACAAATTCCATCTCCAGCTTCAGAGTAGCATTATTTCTAGCAAGTTTTTCAAATTCTTCAGTTATCTCTTTTAGAGTCTAGGTATGTGTAGGATCATGATGGGCCAAAAAGTGGCAATATGAGGGGTATATATAGGGTATGTGGTTGACGAATTTTTTTTACCTAAAATTAATGAAATGAAAAGGGTTTTTAAAGGAGATTCTTAGCTTTCCACCAATATAAATTATGCTTTATTTTGAATTTAATAAATTATTATTATTTATTTTCTATTTTAATTATGACTAAATTCCTAATTGATAGGTTGATTGAAAAACATCTATAGCTTTCAAAGAATATCACACTTTTTGAATCTGAAACATGAATCACATTCTATGTTTCACATACTATAGGATTAAGAAAAGAAAAAATGAATTTTATGAAGTTTTGACCAAGTTAAGGTGGTCAGACATACAAGTTTTTATTTTTTTTAAAAAGTTGTAATAAAAATTCATATTTAATTATTTACTTGGAAAAAATTACAAAAAAAATACATCAACTCGAGACATAATTACTCTACCTATATCTAAAATATTATAAGAAAATATTATCATTTTATTGTGGTTAGGGTGGTCAAATAGACACCTACTTATTTTTTCCCTGAAATTTAAGTACTACTGCATTGAAATTTCAAATTTTCACCAAATAGATTTTATTTTTTTAAAATAAACCCAGTAGCTTAAAAACTACATTCAATTTTCTATAGATTCTATTCTTACACATTTTTGAGATAATATAGATAACTTATTCAAATTTTTATGTCAAGTTGCCTAACTCTAATTTTTTTGAATTTTTTGCGACTTAAGGGCCTATTTTTTTCATGATGATCTTGCACATGCCCGTCTAATTCAAGTGAACATATTCCATGTTTTTATTTTCTTTCTAATTTAGCTAATCACAAAGTTCCTTCCTCTTTTCTCTTGACTCATTGATTTTATCCTTTAGTGATTGAATAAATTTCTTAGCATCCATAAGGTTTTCTCTTAATTCCATGACCTCTACTTTAAACTGATTAAGATCATCAAGTGCCACCATAATCTATTGTGAAGACCACTAGAGTCCATTTTAATCCAAGATCCACCTCAAGTTGTTAAACTTCTGAAGAGGAACATACTTTGATACCAATTTTTGGACTCAAGGAACACTAAGAGGGGCGGGGTGAATCAGTGTTCAACAATTTTGACTTTCAATTTAGATCTTAAATCATTTTCAGCACATCAACATAAATAAAGATGCAAGCACATAAACAAGATGATCAAGATACCATAACACCAATATTTTTATGTGGAAACCCTATTAGGGAAAAAACTAGGTGGAGATTAATCCACAATTTATACTCTCTTAAAAGTATGAACAAAAGGGAATGCACTTGCATTTAGGCACACTACCTAGAGCTCATTGCTCAAAATAAGAAAGCCTCACTGCCTTACAAAATGTTTGTGATTGTAACAAAAATGAACTAAGAAGATAGCATGTACAAAGGCCTGCATTCAGTTTTGGTGAAGCACATAAAACAAATTTTGGACCTTTTGTCCAATTTTCACTTCTTCTCTGCTCTGCTACAACAACCCTTATGTTGCATAAGCAAAAATTCACTCAATAGATCTTCTGATGTACACTCATACAACTGCTCTAAACTTTTTGCACACACACCTTCTTACAACATCATGCACACCCCCAAAAATGAATTACCAATCTCATATATATATATATATCCAGTAGCAATGATTTTAATCACTTAAGTTGGCTTCAACAAAACATGAAATATTCTCCAACAGCCAGCTCACATCACCAATTAGAATTAATGCACACCCACACAAGTTGGCTAGACTACACCTAGGACCCAAATCAAAATTTCCAACACAAGAAATATTAAAACAACTACTCCTTATATATTTGCGACATGCTATATACACTAGGTCAGCCATAATGAGAAAATAAACAATAAATCATTCTACCAGATCTCCAAGCATGTACACGGATTAATGCAACATTACAGGACTTACCAATAAGGTAACATACATGCTTAAAAAGCTTTCCTGGGGATCCACAACATAAAATAATGATCTAGTGAAATATACAGACTAATTTATCAACCAGATACCTTGTTCTTCATGCTTTCTGTCAGTAGTATTTTTTTTCTACCTTTCTTGCTAGTATGAGTTACTTCTAAACTATGGACCATGCTAATGAATCCAGTTGCCATCAATGACAACACTAGAATCCATAAACAATCTCCCAAATCCATATTCCAATAGAATGATAAGTCAATTTTTTATTAGAGTGTAGAATGAAAATATTCTTTCAATGAAGTTAAGGAGGCTATTTCTCATGCTCTAGCCTTAGTCAACCTTGACTATAGAAAATACTTCACCATGCATAGTTACACCTTGGAACATACACTATCTACTAACCTGGTGTAGAAAAAAAATGAGAGAATTGAATCCTTTATAGCTTTCATGAGTTTTCCTTTCAAATTTCATGAACTTAAGTACTAACCAATGGAAAAACATGCTTATGTTTTGGTCAAAGTAGTTATGTATTTCAGGTTCTACATTCTTATTTCTCATGTTATTGCATTAGTGTTAGATTATATGGTCAAGTCTATCTTGACTCAATAGGAGTTTGGAACTAAATGAGGAAATTGGATTATCAAAATTTAAGAATATGACATAGAAATTAAGCCCACCAAGTTGGTTTGTGGGAAAGGTTTGTGTTAGTTAATCATTGATAATAAACTAGGAGAAATATATAATGATGAGGATGCAAGTACTAAATATTTTCTCACAATCTTGTTTGTAAGCATGACTAATGAATGGTACTCCAATATTGCAGACTTCCTTAACTATGGAAAATGTATTGAGCACTTTTTATACAAGCAAAAGAGGACTGTCAAGCTCAAGGTTGCAAAACATGTTCTTTGGGACAATAGTTTGTATAAGAGGAGTATTGATGGAACCTTTCTACATTGCGTGGAAAAAGATAACAAAGTAAATTGTTGGAATCCTTCCAATTAGAATGTAGAGGAAACTTTTCAACACTAGTCATTTCTCACAAGATTTTGAGAGAAAAATAATACTAGCCCAAAATTTTTGAAGATGCATACAATTGAGTATATAAGTTTGAGTTATGCAAAAATTTTGTGGGGAAACCCAAACTAGCAAATTTACCCCTCAAGCTGGTGGTAATTGAAAAACCCTTTCTGTAGTGGGGTATCAATTTCATTGGCATGATCAAACCACCATCAAGTTTAGGACATAGATATGTTCTCACAACTACTAACTATTTCACTAAGTGGGTGGAAGCTATTCTAGTCAAGCATGCTACTTCATAAGTGGTATGTAATTTTCTCAAAGAGAATATCATTTCAAGGTTTGGTGTTCCAAACAAGATAGTAGTTGACAGTGCTATTTCTTTCTCATCCAATGAAATAACAAAGTTTTGTTTTGAGTATGAGATTACTCTTTCTCATTCCTTTGACTATTAGCCACAAGCGAATGGTCAAGCAAAATCAAGTAACAAGAATATGGTTGCCATAATAAGAAAATTGGTGGATAGAAATTAGAGATCCTCACACAAGGCATTATGATGCATTGTGGGAAGATTGTGTTACACCCAAATGGGCAATTGGCATGTCACCATTTGAGATCTTGTATAATTTGAATGTGGAAATACCTATCACACTAGAATTGCCTGCTTTAAAATTGGCTAAGGCCATTGAAGATGAGACTTTTGACAACTCTGTTGAAAAGTGCATCATGTTTCTTCCAGAACTAGAGGATAAATGCGCACAAGTGGTGGATCACATTGTGGAGCACCAAAGTCAAGTCAAAAGACTTTTTGATAAGAAAGCCAAATCCTATGATTTCTAAATTGGGGATCAAGTTTTATTATGGACAAAATTAGAGAACCAAAGTGAATGCACATAAAGTTTTATTACTTATGGAGAGTTGCTTTCATAATTCCCCAACTTTATGGTGAGAGAACTTTTCTTCTAGCATACCAATATCGAACACAATTTCTACCACCTCATAGTGGAAAACATTAATAGCTTTTCACTCAATGAAGTGCCAGATAAGTTTGTACATTTATGCATAGTTTTGGTCTATTTCTTTTTTTCTTTTTGTGTCTTTTTCGCCTAACTCTATAGCCCAATGGATGGATGAAGGTGCTTCAATTTTTGGATTCTTCTCACTTAAATCATTTCAAAGGAAGTTCCCTAGTTAGAGCCAATTATTATCCTAAAATTTAGCATGCTCAATTTATGGAATTACCTCTATGAAACTTGTCTATTTCATAGCCCACATCCTCTAAGCACATATATTGAGGAAAATTTTGATTTATCTCATGCATAGTCTAATCCCTCAAAAATTCATTTTGATTGGATCAACTTTTTATCTTTTCTAATTTTTTAAAAAAGGAAAATTTCAAGTTTTAATCATTTTTCTTTTAAATGTAGTGTCACTAAATTTTAGCACACTTACATATTTTTGGTTGAATTTATTGTGCATTAGCCATTTCCTTTTTAGTTTAGTGTGATTAAATTTTAGTGCACTTGCACATTTTTGGTTTCTCGCATATAGTTGTGGGAAAATTCTCCACAACTACACATATGTCATGTAGTTGCAAGAAAATTCTCCACAACTACACATCTTTGATGTAATTGTGGGAAAGTTCTTTACAATACACATATTTCATGTAGTTGTGGGAAAATTCTCCTCAATTATTAATCTTTCATGTAGTTTTAGGAAAATTCTCCTCAATTACACATCTTTCATGTAGTTTCAAAACAATTCTCCTCAACTATACATCTTACTCTTACTTCCCATGTAGGTCAAGAATTTTTTTCCAAAGTGTATTTGTCATGTATTTTGAGGAATTTTCCCTTATGTGTATAAAATTTTGCACACAAAGTGTAGGTTAGGAATTTTTTCTCTATTTGTACCAAAATTAACATGCCTTATCTACTTTAGAGAATTTTCCCTGACCTACATTAAGTTGATTTACTCATGCAATTCGAGGAATTTTCCATGAAGTGCATATTTTTCACTATACAAGTGTATGTCAGGGAATTTTTCTTGACCTCCACCAATTCCATCATACCCCATATGTAGATTGGGAAAAATTCCTCGATTTGCACTTTTATAATTTACCTTAAATGTAGTTTAGGAAATTTTCTCTAAACTACATCTTCTTGACCTACCCTCATGCATAGGTGGAGAATTTCTCCACCCATGCATCCAATATTGTAATTTTCATGTATTTTCTCTGAAGTACACACCAATGTATATCAAATATGTAAAAGTGCCAATTTTTTCCACAACTACATGAACCTTGGCACTTGGATTTTTTCTAACTCTAAAGGATTTCTGAAACTCAATTTTTGCAGTCTCTTGCAAAATGATTAGTCCTCTCAAGAATAAAAATATGAAGTACAAGTACCAAGGAGTGTTCCCAATGACCTTTTATTTAGTCCAATGTGGAAAATATCAAACGAAAAAATATCGGGCATGCTTCAATGCCAAATACTTGATGATGATTAGAAGGTTCTTCCCATGGATACAACTATCCAAGAATTTGCATCACCAATTTAGGTAGAGATTGAATCAGAAGCTTTTTCATTAGCTTCCATTGAAAATTTGGTGGATCTTCAAGTAACCTTGGATAACCAAAAAATAATATTGGAGAGGCACAAGAAATCATGCATCAATATTGAGGTCTCTATCATATGAGTTCTCACTTTCTCCAGCCATATAATAGGACTAGATGATTTTGAAGTCCAATTAGTATTGAAGAAATATGAAGACTTCATGGAGAAAAATGATGAAGAATGAATGAACATGTCTATTCTAGACTTAGTTTATTTTAAGCTTTTTATTTGATGAAATATGTATTTTTTAGATGACATGTTGCAAGTCTTTTGTTAATATGTAATTACATGTAAAAACATAGAAGTCCTAAATCAAATCGGACTATGTTGTTGAATAATTCAAGTTACTTGGAACTTTCCTATTTTAACTCTTGGATCTCCTTTATATATATCAGTGGGATCTTTTGTAAATATTACCTTTTAGCTTGTGAAGTGAAGCTCTACCCAATTGAAGAGCATTATGAAATTTAGTTTTTGAGGTGTAAATCAGAATTCAATCCATAAAGGAAGCAAGCTAGCATCCAATCCTTTCCTTGGACTGAGTTTGTTATTTATTGGGATTTTTCTTATGTCTTTCTCGTTGCATTATCTTGTACATGATTGTATAGTTGTGTGAAGTTATATATTCTAGAAGGAGATTCAAATCTAATTTTGTAGACTTTGAGTTGCTTTATTATCTTTGAAGATTATGTTTATGTGTGTACTTTGGTGATAATGTGAAGACTTTGGGGTTCAAAATTATCTATGTTTAATTGATCTTTTGGTGGAATAAATTGGATACTTTGGGCTGCAACATATATAACATTCTTTTTCTTTTTGAATCATCATAGAAAGCAACAAAAGGCTTTGTACTTTTTTGGTTTTTCATACTATTGACACTCACTGGTATCATTTTGAATATTCCTTTGTCTAATTGAATTAAATATTGGCCATTATTGCTCAAACTAGAAATTTGTGGCTTATTACATGTTGTAATTGTCATGAGATATCATTATAATTTTTGTAAGAGGAAAATATCTTTTCTGAAATAAGAGAAAAGGATGAATGGAAACACCCATGGATAATTCTTGTGTACATATTCTTAGTTAGTTACTAGTTTTTTTTAGTGAGAAATAAGAAGAGATCCTCCCCTTTGTAAGAGGAGATATTTACTTTCATTTTACTATGGTTGATATCACCATTTTGTAATTAATTAGTTGATTACAAAATATTCACCCAAAAAATTGAAATAATTGTTTCATTTACCTTAATGAGTAAACACTTTTGTACTTTTCAATAACTATCTAATATAGACTCCTAATACCTCATTTTGAACTCTTTCACTTAACTATTAAATTTTTATTTAGACACCAATTAACATGTCCTAAATAAATACCACTTAGCCACAAAGAAATTAACTAATTTGTTACCTAAGTTTGAAATATTCATGAAACCTAATTCTCATATTAAAACTAGGAACATTTTTTTATAAAGGAAAAATATTACAAAAAATCCTATTTTGAAAACAAGATAAGATCAGCTTGAGTGTATTGGTAATTTAATATATAGTAAAGAAAGGTAAGATACTATTTCTTAATGTATAAATTGAGTAAATTTAATTCATTTTCCTTTATTTATAACTTATCAATTTTCTCAAAATGACATAACTAGTATTTTTTATAATCAAGCATATATTTATCCATAACTATGATCCATCAAGAATTCTCACAAAAGAGAGATAGTAGAAATGAATATTTAAAGTCAACATACATAACAAAAGTGGTTCATCACATAAAGTTATGGATGCAAAATACCTTCTAAAAAGTACATATTTCATATTTATCATGATTGGAGAACAAGTTCCAAAAGAATGATGACATCACACAACCTTTGAAAAAAAATATTCTAGATAAGTTATTTTGGTTAATCAAATAGTTTTCTCATAGCATAAATGATACAACTAATAATTTAGATAATCACATTCCTTAAACCTAAACTTGATAGAAATCTACACTATTCATATAATGGAAGGGTATTAAAATGACCTACTTTTAAACATATTTCAAAATACCTAGGTTATATTTAAATAGGGTCTATCATACTATTCATCTTTTTTTAGTAATTAAGACAAGTAATTCATAATTAATTGTATAACCAAAAAAAAATATTAGCATGGAAGATTTTATTTACCAAGATAAATTTAAGATAAGATTTCCTACAAAGGAGATTTTCTACTCAAATTTATTCATACACATCTTATCACCTTCTTCCTAACCCTTCTAAAAATACTTGCAACCACACAACACTTGAATCAATAAGAACCCATTTCAAAAGAAAAATTGATTAATCACTTAACACAAGCCAAAGTTTCTAGTGTTAGAACATTGCTCTAATACTAAATGTCATGACCTAAATTTTGAAACCTAAACAAACACAACCTCAATTTTTTTTAGCCTTCTTTTCTCAATAATACAAGTTTAATTTTTTGATTCTTACTTGCAACCTATGTCACCAATTTTATGATATCATCATATTTCTTTAACTTTCCTTGGAGGGACCTAGTTTACATTATACTCTAAGTAGTTATAATCAAGACATACACATCTTCTTCTAGGAAATCTAAGGTATAGCTAGTGAATAGATTTTATTAGGTTGGTAAGATTAACGAGTAACCAAAATAAATATAAATAAATTTCTCTCTAACCTATATTAATCTTTTTAAATTAACAAAAAAAAATTATAATAGATAGCTCTCTCTTTTCCATCATTGTCATTTTGTACTACTAATGCCCTAGTGTTGATGTGGTGGCTAATATGTATAAGATTAAGTGTCTTCCATTGATGGGAGGTATTAGAACAAAAGGATTCAATAAATAATATTTTATCTATTGAAATTCCTCTTGAAAAAAATTAGTTCATCAAAAGGGAACTCCTTTGCATAGCAAATATTGAAATAGGAGAATCTTGTCTACCAACTAGGAAATGAACCTTTGGATTGATTGTACTATTCTGTGTAGATTTCACAAATGAATAATGTTGGTAGGTAGGGGCATCCCTGTGATTTATTTTAACTTTTAGGATCAAATTTAATTCCTCTATTAAAAACTATATATCCCAAGATTTTTCCTTATTAGACCCCAAACACATACTTATTTGGATTTAGCCTGACCTTATACTCTTCTAGCCTTCTAAAAATATTGTCTAAAACTGCTAGATGACCACCTCTTGTCAAAAATCTTGTCAATTCATCAACATAGTCTTCCATAAGTACATGTATATAGTCATAAAAAATTATTTTCATAGCTCACTAATATGTTGCTTCGATATTCTTGAGACAAAAAGGCATTACATTCCAACAAAAGTTACCCCAAGCGTAAGTGAAAGTTGTTTTGTGTTGATCTTTAGGGGAGATTTTCATCTGATTATATCCTAAAAAGCCATCCATAAGTGATAACATTTGATATCCCATTTTGAGGTCTACAATGATATCAATTTTTAGTAGCGGGAAATCATCTTTACGATAAGCCTTATTTAGATCCTTAAAATCCATGCATATTTTGATACCTCCAGTTGGTTTAGTGACATGAACAAGATTGGATATCCATTATGCATAATCAATGGGATGAATAAAACCAACATATAGAAGCTTCTTTAACTCAACCTTGACTAGGAGTTTGATCGGTGGGTTCATTTCCCTTAATTTTTGCTTCACTGGTTTGGTGTTTGGAAGCAATGGTAGATGATGTAGAAAAACTTTGGGGTTTGACCCAACCATATCAACATATTTGCATGCAAAATTTTTTTTTTTTTCTAAAAATAATGTAGTAAACTCTCGTTTTTCTTTTGTATTCAAATATGTTGTGAACTAAATGATTCTAGGATTGTTCTTTGTCCCACGATTGGCTTCTTCTGATTCTTCTACTAGAAATGGCAATCTCTCTTGAGCAATAGGGAGATTGTGCAACACTACCTCCTTAGGCACCTTAGAGAGGTTTTCACCTTCGGATACATCCTTCTTTTTTTTACTTTTTTATGGTCTAAAGGTGCCTTTTAGTTCTCACCTAGAGACCTATTCTTTTTAGTTTATTTTTTATCATTTTTCTCACTTTTGCAACTAGAGGGATGACCATACTCTCTAAAATATGTTGCATTGTCAAGCTCTATGGTGAAGCCAACTTTATGATCCCCACTTAGTATTCCTTCATAAAGTCTCGTGAACTCAACAATTCCTTTGTTGTTCTCAAATGTGTCTAAAATTTATGGTCCTTGTTGATCCCATTCTATTAGTTATGGGTAAATAAGGGGTAAGCCATCATTGTTATCATCAAGAGTGAAGAAATATATGGTAAAGATAGAGGTATTTAATTAGGATCCCAAAAAGAATCAATCTGGATATTAATGTCCATGAAATTGGTGGAGGATAAGTCAAGCTCTTGAAAGGTTTTAGCTAGGTCATATTCACTGGATGTATAGTAATCCCATTCCCACTCATTAGAATTAGTTTTGACATACTCTTCCTCAGATGTCTTGATTTCATTTTAAAAATTAACATTCTCACCTGAAGGAAAATTAGTACTAGGAATACTCAGTTTTGATAGTACAAACCCTAGCCTAATGTTCTTTAGTATGTGAGGATGTAGTATCGGTTACACCATTCAATGTTTGTTTAGGCCAAGACTAATATTACCATCATATTGTTGTTGCTTCATGATCTAGAAACCTTTGTTATACTACTCAACTAGTAACATTTTAAGCTCAATGTCTTCATCTCTGTAAATCCATGTAGAGATATCCTCACCTATGGTATCTTTTCTTCATTCCCCCCATTTGATGAAGGTGATAGGAGGGTTATGGATGATTATTTTAGGCTAAATAGGCTGAGTTTTTCCATAAGACTTTGGTGATTTAGGCAATTTTCCAACATAAAATAATCTCTCTATTTTATATTCCCCACATCCTTTATCATGGATCTGGACTTTGGGTTTGCAAGGTGTGGTGAATGGGGTGGATTATTTGATGAGGGAATATGGATCATAGTAGTTTGATGAGGTGGAAGATGAAGCCTCTTAGTTGATGGGCATTTGATTCTCAATTATTCCTCTTAGAATACTACAGTATTGAAAAGGATCAAGATCACTTGGTATAGTAATTTCTAGGCCATTGTAGGGAAACTTTAGGTACTGATGATAGGTGGAAGGTACAACTCTCATGGAATGAGTCCATGGGTGACCTAGGAGAATATTGTAGGAAAAGTATAGATCCAAGACATGGAACATTTTGTTTTGAGTAATGAGGCCAAACCTTATAGGAAGTATGATTAATCCTTCAAATAAGATCTCAACATCATCAAAATCCTTGATAACAATTGTCTTAGATTGATCTATGTAAGCCTTAGAGAATCCCAATGTTGTAACCAATTTTAGGGAACATATGTTCAAACCTACTCCACTATCTACCAAGACTCGTCTATTTTTTATTTTTATTAATGTAAAATTCAAGGTGTAGGGGATCATTATGATTGTCTTTTGCACAAAAATATCTTGTTCAAAAAAGGTTACATTGTGGGGTGTAACTAAGTATACATCCATGGCCTAAATTGACATTTAGGTCAAAGGGTATTGATGTATCTTGCAATTCTTTGTCTAGAATGGCCCTGGGCTCTAGGGAAATGTGAAGTAGTTCAAGAATGCATATCTGTGTGGGCATATTTCCTATATGATCAAGGAGACTGTATTGTATTTTTGGTTGCATATTAGAGGCAGCCTCTTGGAGAGTCACCTTAGCTCTGTGGGTAGTGTTGGAAAAACAAGGATAGATAACTTAGAGGGGGGCTGAATTAGTTGTCACAAAAACATAAAATTTTCTCACTTAGCTTAAATTAATATTGAATCTGATGAATAAGAAATTAACTACAAGTAATTAATACATCAAAGAGATAGAGAACATCAATATTTTTTTTGTGGAATTCGTGTTAGGGGAAAAACCATGGTGAATGTTAGTCCACAAGATTATAACCTATTAAAATTATAATGGGAAATAATAAGGGGAATGCACTTACATTCAGGCACACTTCCTAGAGCTCACTACTCAAATATAATAGGGGCTCACTTCCCAACAATATAGAATAGGATTAAAATCTAGAGGGCATCAACTGAGAAAATGGCTTTTGCACAAAGCTAATTATAATTCCAATTAAGCTCAAAAAACATTCTTCACACTTCGCTCAATCTTCTTCACACTCTACTTGAAAATTGAATGATATTCACACATACACACATAGGATCACACTGAGCATAGTAAGCATACAAAGTACACTCTCCACTGATGAAACAATTTCACTTATATATCTGCTACATGAGATTTCATCACAACTTAGTTGCCTAAGAAAATAAAACAAATTTGCAATGTTAGCCCAAATTTACAAATAAATTTTTAATGTGGATCCACCAAGGTCGGCCACAACATAGTGGAGACCCAAATTAATATCTCCAACACAAAAATACTTTAACTAATTCCACCACAAAGATCCACAACACACTACCACCAACATGTCAGTGAGGAACATGAAAAACTAAACATGCGCAAGAAAGGATCTTCAACCACAAGCTCACCAATTAATGTGGACATACCACAAAGATAGAGAATGATCTAGAGACATCTGATCTTGAACACTAGGAAACAATAGAGAAACATCCACAACAACTGAGATTATCAAAATCACATAATCTTCATTCAGGAACACTAATAGATACCATAGAAGCACTGTCAGACCACAACACAATCAAAACTTCTTGCGGACCTTTGAAACTTTTGGTAGATGATCTAGAAACACTAAAAAATAAACCCTTTAATCCACACCATATAGTCTTCAACGTACAAAAAAAGACACCTTAATGACTTGTACAGTTCCACTAGGAACCAAGAATACTTTCTTTTACAATTTTCTCAATATCCTCGACATATACATCCTCTAATACACCAAATGTTAATAGTTTTGACATCAATGACAACCACATATCAGAAACACATCCACAACATCCAAAAATCTCCCCCTTTAGCATTGATGACTATTATCACCTGAAGTTGGACCCTTGTTGAACCTGATGTTCAACACCTTAGTGTAACATGGGAAGACCTCCAAAGATGTGGGTTTCTTGTAAACAGAGGTCAACCTCTGGAGAAGGCTAGCTTCCTTTGTGCTATCACCTAAAACTATTGATTTTGAAAGGAAAAGGGAGAAGGATAATGCATAAAAATGAAAATTAAGACCTATGGTGATGCACCAAAATGACAGGAATAATTAGATACTTGATTTAAACTTGAATACTGATGATGGATATGGAATTGCACAACAAGATTCTATAAATTATGCATACAAATAGGTTTGACATGCACACACTATCAAGAACGAAAAGCAGATTTTCACAAATTAAAAGATCATGTGCAATTGAGTAAACATAGTTTATAACCTACATGATACTACTTTTTCAAAGAAAGGCATGCTAACATGAAACAAAGCTATAAGGAAAAGAAATATTTCACTAAGTAGCTTGATGAATCACTTAAAAATGCATAGTACTTCACAAGAACCAGAGGCAAAAAATGAACCATCAATGGTAACCAAGGTAAATTTTATATAACTTGCTCCAAAATGAGTTACAGAAGTCTGCTAATCTAAGAAAAGGACTACAAATAGTCAGAGAATTTTGAAAAGCATCAAGAGAACTCGTTTACAAGAAGGCAAAAATGTCATATATACAAAAGATGTGTCAGCTCCTTAGGGATTACAAAAATATCCTCCTTTAGAAAGATCTACCTTTAGATCTTTTCGAATGAAATTAATGTTGCATTCAAGGTGAAACCTCACTATCCATGTCAGTGTGAAAGATCGCCCTTAGGAGAACCCTTCTGATCTTTTGCAACATTAACTTCTGGTCCTCGTGGCCATCTTCAAATCTTCCAGGCGGAGCTGCTTTCTTTGTGAGAATTACCATAAATGTCGATCAACTCTTGCTAGTTGACTTCCCAGCTGTCCCTGTGGTCTTCGCCCTTCTGTTGCTCGATGACACCTTCTAGATATCAATCTGATTCATCGCTTTATTCTCAGAGTAGATACACATTGCTTATGCTCTATTGATTTTGTCCACAAGGGGAGTCAGGCAGTCAAACAACTCATGGTGCATCACTTAGCTCCAATCTAATTGGTCGAACTTGTGCCCCGTAGATTCCAGACGATCAAAGGGTACCTCAAACAACATTGCATATTGGTGAGACACTAATTGTGTCTCCTCGATGCAATTAGACCCTTTAGCGGTTATCGACATAGCTCATGACGATCGGCAAGACCACATAGTGAGTTCAAATTTTATAACGACATCCACAGTGGTTGTCACCCAAACCATCGGCAAGACTTTCACTTCTAGGAAGACCTCATGGTGAGCCCTCAGGAGTCATACCAATATCCCTTTCCATCACTTAGTCATCTGCATTTGGCAAGAGCTCCTTCAATTAGTAGGAGGTCATACAGATCTTAGTGAGTTATACCATTGTGCTCCTAAGTCGACAGGACACTCCTCATTCGGCCAGACCTCATGGTGAACGTAAACTTTCTCTCTGATGATGGCCTGGTGAACAATTGTCGGGGAGACTTTCCTCTATCGACAAGATGTCATCACGAAAGCACCCTCCATCGGCGAGACCTCTATCCCTTTCGCGAGACATTATCCCAATGCTAAAATCTCTTGGTGAGCTCAGTTTATCTCGGCAAGACCCTACCTGGTCGGTGAGACCTCATAGCGAAAACAAACCACCTCACCGAGCTCAAACATTTCCTTCGGTGAGATGCTGGCAAGTCAAGGAGACTTCATAGCAAAGTCCTATCATTATACCACTATGCTCCTATGTAGGCAAGACACCCATGTGTCGGTGAGACCTTCTACCAAAGGAAAAACACTATACCGAGGCCCTTCATTCTTTGGCAGGACCTCCCTTTTTCACCGAGACATCATGGCGACTTCATTTTCCTTTGGCCCGAGCTCATCCTACTTTGGCAAGACCCTTTTGGGTCGGCAAGACTTCTCAATGAGGCCCTTCTTTTCCTCACAATGACATCTCACTTTGCCAAGACCTCATTTTTCCACCGAGACCTTTTGTCGAGCTCATTTCATTTCACCGAGACTTGTGCTTGGTCGCCGAGACCTCACCCCGAGTTCAACATCTCGCCGAGGGCCCCATTCTTTCAGTGGTACTTTGCCCATTCAACCAGACTTCATGTCGAGGCCTTCATCTCTTTTTGAGTTTGAACCTTGATTCGGGGAGACCACCAATGGTCGGTGAGACCTCTTGCCAAGCTCCTCATTCTCCCCGAGCTCCTTCATTTGGCAAGACCCTGTGAGTGAGACTTTTCGCCCTTCGGCCAGACCTCTTGCAGAAGGCAATGTTTTTTCCTCCCCGCTAATGGCCTTGTGAACAATTTTCTGCATGACTTTTGTCTGTTAGTGGAACCTTATGCCGAAGGCAAAACCTTTGGCAAGCCTATCCTTATGTGCAGTGGTCGGCGAGAGTATAGCAACCCATGGTGATTAAACTGTCTGGTGCCTTCGGCGAGCCTATCCTTATGTGCAGTGGTCGGTGAGAGTATAGCAACCCATGGTGATTAAATTGCCTGGCCGACTGGTATATTTCAAAAATGAAAAGAACCCCTTCTAGTCGGTGAGACATCTGGAAGGTCTTGGCGACTCTCTCCTTAGAGGATTTTCATGCCAAACTTGACTGAGGTAGGCCTTCCAACTGAGCTCCTTGTGACTTAGAATCAAATGCATGATTTAACCCTTGATGCAAATGTCCCATTTGGCCTTCTTGAACATCTGAAACATAATTTATCCTACCTGATTGAGCCCGTAGGTGAAAATTGGGCAACATTTATGGCGACCTCAGTTGGATGATTACCTGCTAAACATGAGAACTAGTAGCCTAGGACTATCCATTTGGCATGGAGTCATTTGGTAAAAGTGAGGAACGGACTTGGAGCAGCTTTGTACATGACCATAAGACATTTGTGACTCAAGAAATAGATCACTTAGACATTTATTGAAAATAGGAAACTACATAAGGGAAAACTATCTAATTGTGCTGAAACAACACTTAGGGAATTGAAAACTTGCAGCTAAACCTATCCTACACTAACCAGTAAGAAACTGGTCAAACAAACCATTTATAGGATGACTAAAATAGCTGCCCTTTCTTCTCAATATGCAGTGACTAGCATGCTTAAGGACAACCGAGTAAAAGTAAAAAATAGAAAAAAGATTACCAAGGCGATGCATTGCCTCTTGAAAGAGGTGAATGAGTTCACTTAACTCACTAGATAGACCATATGTATTGTCAACCAAAGGAGGACAAGTGAGCTAAACATACTCTTGTTTGGCTGTCAGTGCATCTTGGATATCTTCTTTCATTATACCTTCATGTGTAGGTATAGGATTGAGCATTGGTGTTGTATTGGACTCCATCTGGGCTAGGTATTTGATTGGACAGCCTCTGGTAAAGGAAGAGCTTGAACTTTTCATGTTGATCTCTTGTTCATGGGCTGCCATTTTATCACCTTGCTAGCTGGAAAGGTATAACCCATGTGGCTGACTTGACAGAAAAGTAGTAACCTCCTCAATATGCTCATGCTTTCCAAAATGAACACTCGTTCCTTCAATAGAGAACAATGAGATGGATTCCTCCAACACACATTCAATCAATTCATCAACCTTAGGATCTTTTATAGACCAGAAAGGAAGTTGCTTATAATTCTCATTACTATTCAAAGAAAGATGCTCCAAATTAGGCTTGTCCTCTTCTATGGAGGCAAGCAAGTGTTCAAACAATGAAGGTTTCTCCTGAGATGAAATCTTAGTTGATAAATTAGCTTCAAGCTCTACTTTATAGCAGAAAGGGAGCTCATGAGACCTCATAAGACATCATGTAGTAGGCTCATGAGAAAATTTTTGTTCAGACTTGTGAATCTGCTATTGAATTTTTGCATGAGTGCAAAACTCCTCTAGCAAATCTGACCTTTTGTCCTCCAATTTTGAACAAAAGTGTTCAATTATATTAGTGTACACTTCTTCATATAGCTCAACATCAACTTTCTCAAGCATAACATGTTGAAAAGTATCAAATCCAGATGTACACTGCTCCTATTGAACCTCATGTTGCTGACTTATTACCAGATTTATGCTTTCCTCATCAAACTTAATGAAACATGGAAGCTCAAAAAATGAAGCTATGGACTCATGACCCACATCACCCTTTTTAGTCTCTTCATGTTGTTGTCTTGACTCTTGAACTTGCAGCTGATTAATGTCTTCTTGCTACTTTGAGATAGCATTTAGAGTGGGAAAAATCACACCTTCTTCATTCCAGACTATACATTGCTCTTCTTGGTCATCCTTTTCCACCATTTCACCTTGTTGTCCTATTGGAACATTTTCACCATCTTGTAGAACAGTGGGAGGATCATCAGCTAAAACATTGACAGAAACATTTTGAGAATTCTTCTCCTATTCAGCCTTATGTAGCTGTAGTCTGTATTCCTCCATGGCTAAATGTAGCAAGTTCACACTTCCATTCTCTAGCATGTTGATTGTGTTGTGTAGACCAAAAGTCTTCTCTTCATCTACAGCCTCATTTTCCTCCATTATCACATCCGATTTGTCATTTCCAAGCTCTTGTTCAAACATAACGGAAGCTAAAATATTTGTTTCTTCCTCTACAAGCATCTCTTCTTTAGGTTGCTCTAGAACATAAGGGATTAGTTGAGCCTCCCTAATGGGTTCTTCACAAGGATACCATTATTCAATAAAGGGCTCTTGAATAGAAGGAAAGCTCCTAAAACTTGGGAAAGTAAATTTCCTAGGTTTCTCTACAGGTTGAGCTTGCTTAAGGATAGGTTCTTGAGTTGAAACAAGATTTCTAAAACTTGGGGATTCAAATTTAGCAGGCTGAAAAGGTTCAGCTTGCTTGAAGCTTGGAAAATTGGGCTTGGGAACTCCTTTATTGACAGGATTGTATAATATTATAGGAAGAGCTTGGCTGAGACTAGGATTGGAAGTTTCATACCTTAATTAGCATTGATAATCAAAATAAGCTTGACTACTTTGCACCTAAGCAGATAGAGACTTGATCTACTCCTCTTTAGTAGCTATCTCTCTTTCTAGGCTTTACTCAAACTACCTTCTTTTTGTCACCCGCTCTAGATCATAAATAAAGGATTGATCAACCAACTCTTGCTGCTGTGAGATGATCATTTTCCACCTCCTGATGTCAACCAACATTTGATACATATGTGAGAAAACCTTACTAGCATCACTAATCTTCATATGTTCAAGTTTTTGGCTTAAATCCTACAACACATGGTCAAGATTTTGAATTAGATCCAATATATTCCGGTAAGGGTGCTCTTGAGGCTAATTATGTAGATAATCATGTTGGTTGGAATCAAAGACCTCTTCATGGGGCTAATTTTGATCATGGGTTGGCTGATATTAAGACTGAGCAGGGATGGGAGGGTGGAAAATATGATGAGGTTGTTGGTAGTTTGCTATTACAGGGACCTTCGGTACAAGACTAGCAAGTTGCTCTATGTGAGATGGCTAGTAAGAGGGCACCCATGCATGGTTTTCATGAAATGGTGGGTAATATGACATATTTCCATAATATGCACACATATTTGTTCATTCAAGAGATTGGAAATTCCCTAGAGTTTCTGGTAAAGCAAGAAGCTAGGTCTAAATTTTTCATAATAGGACTTTGTCTGCTTGAAACCATTTGATATCTTTTTGGAGTCGCCAGGTGTGTTGAAAATTTTCCTCCAAAAGGCTAAAACTACAGCTATACACACCAAACAACAACGATTAAATCCATAAACATGAACTAAGAAGTAGTTCGCGATCCCATCGAGTGTGCCAGAAATTGTTATGACTTGAATTTGCACCCTTGTTGAACTTGATGTTCAACACCTTAGTGTAAAGTGGGAAGACCTCCAAAGATGTGGGTTTCTTGTAAACAAAGGTCAACCTCTGGAGAAGGCTGGCTTCCTTTGTGCTATCACCTAAAACTATTGATTTTGAAAGGAAAAGGGAGAAGGAGAATGCATAAAAATGAAAATGAAAACCTATGGTGATGCACCAAAATGACAGGAACAATGAGATACTCAATTTACACTTGAATACTGATGATGGATATGAGACTGCACAATAAGATTCTGTAGATTATGCATACAAACAGGTTTGACATGCACACACTTTCAAGAAGGAAAAGCAGATTTTCACAAATTAAAAGCTCATGTGCAATTGAGTAAACACAGTTTATAGCCTACATGATACTACTTTTGCAAAGAAAGGCATGCTAACATGAAACAAAGCTATAAGGAAAAGAAAGATTTCACTAAGTAGCCTGATGAATCACTTAAAAATGCACTATACTTCACAAGAACCAGAAGGGAAAAAATGAACAATTAATGGTAACCAAGATAAATTTTATATAACTTGCTCCAAAATGAGTTACAAAAGTCTGCTACTCTGAGAAAGGACTACAAAAAGTCACAAACTTTCTAAAAGCATCAAGAGAAATCCTTTACAAGAAGGAAAAAATGCCATATATACAAAAGATGTGTCGGCCCCTTAGGGCTTACAAAAATATCCTCCTTTAGAAAGATCTGCCTTTAGATCTTTTTGAATGAAATTAATGTTGTATTCAAGGTGAAACCTTGCTATCCATGGTTGTGTGAAAGATCGCCCTTAGGAGAACCCTTCTGATCTTTTACAGCATTAACTTCTGGTCCTCATGGCCATCTTCAAATCTTCCTAGCTGAGATGCTTTCTTTCTAAGCGTTACCATAAATGTCGATCAACTCTTACCAGTTGACATCCCAGCTATCCTTGTGGTCTCTTCCCTTCTATTGCTCGATGACACCTTTTGGATATCAATCTAATTCATTGCTTTATTCTCAGATCAGATACATGTTGCTTATACTATGTCGATCTCATCCACAAGGGGGAGTCAGGCAATCAAACAGCTCATAGTGCATCCCTTAGCTCCCATCTTATTGGTTGAGCTCATGCCCCATAGATTCCAAATGGTCAAAGGGTCCCTCAAACAACATCGCATTTTGGTGAGACACTAATCATGTCTCCCTGATGCGATTAGACGCTTCAATGGTTATCAACATAGCTCATGATGATCGGCAAGACCACATAGCGAGTTCAAAAGTTATAACGACATCCACAGTGGTTGTCACCCATACCATCAGCAAGACTTTCACTTTTGAGAAGACCTCATGGAGAGCCCTCAAGAGTCATACCGATATCCCTTTTGATCACTTAGTCATCCACATTCGGCAAGAGCTCCTTCAGTCGGTAGAAGGTCATACTGATCTTGGTGAGTTATACCGTTGTGCTCCTCGGTCGGCAGGACACTCCTCATTTGGCCAAACCTCATGGTGAATGTAAAAATTTATCTCCGATGATGGCCTGGTGAACAATTGTCAGGGAGACTTTCCTCTATCCGCAAGACATCATGGTGAAAGCACCCTCCATCGATGAGACCTCTATCCCTTCAGCAAGACATTACCCCGATGCTAAACTCTCTTAGCGAGCTCGCTTTATCTTGGCAACACCCTACTAGGTCGGTGAGACTTAATAGCAAAAACAAACCACCTCACCGAGCTCAAACATTTCCTTCGGTGAGACACTGGCAAGTCAGGGAGACTTCATAGCAAAGTCCTATCATTATACCACTATGCTCCTCCATTGGCAAGACACCCATGTGTCAGTGAGACATTTTGCCGAAGGCAAAACACTATACCGAGGCCCTTCATTCTTCAGCAGGCCCTCCTATTTTTGCCAAGACATCACAGCGACTTCATTTCCTTTGCCCCGAGCTCATCCTACTTTGGCAAGACCCTTTTGGGTCAGCAAGACTTCTCAGTGAGGCCCTTCTTTTCCTCGTGATGACATCTCACTTCGCTAAGACCTCAGTTTGTCACCGAGACATTTTTTTGAGCTCATTTCATTTCGCAGAGACTTGTGCTTGGTCACCGAGACCTCACCCCAAGTTCAACATCTTGTCAAGGGCCCCATTCTTTCGGCAGGACTTTGCCTATTCGGCCAAACTTCATGTTAAGGCCTTCATCTCCTGTCATGCTCGGACCTTCATTCGAGGAGACCACCAATGGTCGGCGAGACCTCTTGCTGAGATCCTCATTCTCCCCGAGTTCCTTCATTTGGTAAGACCCTATCAGTGAGACTTTTCCCCCTTCGGCCAAACATCTTGTTGAAGGCAATTTATTTTCCTCCTTGCCAACGGCCTTATGAACAATTTTCGGCATGACTTTCGTCTATCGGCGGGACCTTATGTCGAAGGAAAAACCTTCGGTGAGCCTAGCCTTATGTGCAGTGCTTAGCGAGAGTATAGCAACCCATGGCAATTAAACTATTTGGCTGATCGGTATATTTCAAAAATGAAAAGAACCCCTTCTAGTGAGTGAGACATCTAGAAGGTCTTGGTGACTATCTCCTTAGAGGATTTTCATGCCGAACTTGACTGAGGCAGGCCTTCCAACTAAGCTCCGTGTGACTTAGAATCAGATGTATGATTTAACCCTTGATGCAAATGTCCCATTTGTCCTTCTTGAACATCTAAAACATAATTTATCTTTCCTGATTGAGCCGATAGGTGAAAATTTGGCAACAATGACAACACATGATGTGAAAAATAGCATCAACCCATCACACTGACTCTTCTTCTCAATTTCTTGACTCTTTTCCTTAGAAATATTTTTCACATTGCACCCCCTTTGACATCAATGGAAAAGGTAACCATGACCTTTCCAAATACATGCTCTGAACCACATATCTGCACATCTAACTACTCCCCCTGCGTAGCAACCACAAAAATATCAATCTGGATCAGAATATAGCAATGTAGCTCACAGATTGATGCAAGAAAATGCATCTTTTAGTTCTTATCAAGAGGGGTAATGACCCCTAGCATTCCTCTAGGATACTCAAAAGTATCCTTTGGCAATGGCTTAGCAAATATATCTGCAATCTATTCTTTGGTAGGTACATATTCTAATCTAACTTCTTTTTTATTCACTTTCTCCTTCAAGAAATGAAACTTGATTGATATATGTTTAGTCTTAGAGAGTAGTACTAGATTCTTTGAAATATTTATTGAACTTGAATTATCACAGTATATTGCAATAGGCTCTTCATATGCCATCCTGATATCTTTCAACATTTGTTTCATCGATATCACTTGAGTACAGTTATTTGCAACAACAATGTATTCTACTTCAGTAGTAGATAAAGAAATTAAATTCTACTTTTTGCTCAGCCAAGACACCAACTTCTTCCCTAGGAAGAAAGCAATCCCACTAGTACTTTTCTTTACATCTACATCTCTAGCCCGATCTGCATCAGTATATGCACTCAAAGTTAGATCATCATCCTTTGGATACCAAATTCCAAATTCAATTGTTCCTTTCAGATATCTGAAGATTCTCTTGACAACAGTCACATGTGATTCTTTTGTATTAGCTTGAAATCTAGCAACCATACATACAACATTCCTAATGTTTTTCCTAGTTTGTGTTAAATAAAGTAATCCACCAATCATTGATTTGTATCTAGTTTGATTTTCCTTAGGAGAATCATCATTCTATGTTAGCTTACATCCGGTCACCATGGGAGTACCAACAAGTTTTGAGTCATCCATTCCAAACTTCTTTAATAGTTCTCTCACATATTTGGACTGAGATATGAAGATTCCCTTGTCTAACTGAGTAACTTGCAATCCCAAAAATAAATTCATCTCTCCAATCATAATCATCTCAAATTCATCCTTCATCTCATTAGAAAACTTCATACATAGATTGCCATCTCCTCAAAAAATGATGTCATCAACAAAAACTTCTATAATTAACTCCTTATCATGATCTAATTTGAAGTATAAAATGCTATCAGTAGTACCTTTAGTGAATCCAAGCTTAGACAAATATTTTTCCAATCTAGCATACCAGGCTCTAGGGGCTTGCTTAAGTCCATACAAAGCTTTCTTTAATATACAGACCATATCTTCCTTGTCAGTTAGCTGGAATCCATCTGGTTGTTCAATGTATACTTCTTCTTCTAGTTCTCCATTCATAAATGCCAACTTCACATCCATTTTATAGACTTTATAGTTCTTATATGTAGCATAAGCAAGAAACAATCTCACAGCTTGAATTCTAGCAACAGGGGCAAAGGTTTCTTCAAAATCAACATCTTCCATTTGAGAATACTTTTTACATACAAGCCTTGCTTTATTCCAGACCACTTCACCTTGTTCATTCAGCTTGTTCCTAAACACCCATTTATTACCAATCACATTTTTATCCTTGGGCCTGGGAACCAGTGTCCATGTGTCATTCTTTTCAATTTGTGATAGTTCTTCCTTCATAGCTTCCAACTAGTGTTCATCTTGATAGGCTTCAATGACATTTTTAGGTTCAATCTTGGAAATTAGACAATATTCTTCAACAATATTTCTTCTAGTTTGCACTGCTTTATTCTTGTCTCCTATAATTTGACTTTTAGAATGATTTAGATTTACATACCTTGGAGTTTTAGGACACTCTTGAACTTCCAAATCTTCCAATCTTTCTTCTACACTTGTGCTTGTCTGTGCTTCCTAACTCAATTGATTTATCAGAACAAATGGAATAATCTAAAGTAGATTTTGTGTCTGAGAATTCTTCCCTTGGCTTTTATTATCCTCATCTGAATCATAACCACAATTTCTAGATGATTTGACAGAGTCCTCATCAACTCTGGCATTTGTATTTTCAACCATCTTTCTCATTCTTTTTTTATAGCACCGATAGGCCTTACTTTTAGCGGAGTAACCTAGGAAGACCCCTTCATCGCTTCTTGCATCAAACTTGCCAATATCATCATCTCTCTTGATATAACACTTGTTGTAGACACTAAAAATTGTCCTAGGCTTGTGATTTCTAAATTCTCCATCATTTCCTCTTTTGTCTTTCATAATTAAATAATTTTAATTATTTAATTAATTCATTTCTATCTTTATTCCTCCTTGATTAATTAAATAAATTTTATTTATTTAATTACGTCACTAATTAAGTCCTTTCTAAAATTAAATAAATTCTTATTTATTTAATTTGATGCACTCTCTTGAGTTTTGAATTAAATCATTATTTAATTCAAAATGATTTCTTTTGTCACATTCCTCTATAATTAAATAGTTATTTTAATTATTTAATTATTCATTGACCACCTAAATTAAATATTTTTAATTATTTAATTTCTCCTATCACCTCTTTATCTATGTCAATCTTATCTTCCACATCAAGTATTATCTCTTGACATCTCTTTTAATCATAGCCCTTGATTGAATTATCTCATAATTCAATCTCAACCTTTCATCTTTATCTTTTGCCCAAATTTTGACCTAACCCTAGTCCATACTACAACTTTCAATCTTGGCCATTGATTAAGACATCTTATTGAAATCCAATCTCATCCATCAATCCAAATAAGACATTTCCTATAAATCAATCCTCTCATAAGCCATTTGGGGGGTTGATTCTTCAAGTGTCCTTATGCTGTCAAAATCAATCTTGTTTTCATCCATTTTTATCTATTATCATTTATCTATCATCCACACATATTATGCAAGTACATGATGCTTGTGTGAAACAACAATCTTCAATATGTTGCTAGTCACTTGTCATAGGCTTATTATTGCACACTCAAATCTGAGGGAATTTATCATATTCAAGCAAAATAGAGAAGAGAAATGGAGGTGAATCAATGGTAGCATGAAGATTTGGTAATATTGTTTTATGCTTTATGTCTTTATGCTCATTTACACTTCATTGTTTATTAGGGTTTAATTTATATGATTTATTGCATTAGCCATAATATTTTAGCCCTGATTACATTGGTGAACTTGACATATTTTGAATTTTTTTGAGAAATTTTGGAGTTGGATTATTTTT
Organism: Sequoia sempervirens; assembly: GCA_007258455.2. Taxonomy (NCBI): domain Eukaryota; kingdom Viridiplantae; phylum Streptophyta; class Pinopsida; order Cupressales; family Cupressaceae; genus Sequoia; species Sequoia sempervirens. The sequence goes on from VDFB02271358.1 coordinate 611,630,155, forward strand.
GTTGCAGGGTTTGTTTTCTTTTTGTTGTAGGTTTTGCATCATTTTGGGACAAAAACCCTAGTTCTCAAAGAGTTGACCATAACTTTCAAATGGATACATGTTTTCTCACAAAATGTTTTTTATAGGTTGGGGACAATATCAAGAGCTTTGATTCCAAAAAAATAGTTTTTTTGGAGCTTTTTTTGATTTTTTATAGTTATTTTGTTATTTTTCATGAAAAATAAATTTTGAGAGAAAATTATCAATTTTTTTAGATATTTTTATGTTTCTAGAAAGCTCTCAAAAATTCATCATGGGTCTATTCTTTATGTTTTAAATTTGGATGAAAAAGTATTAGTCAAAAAATAGACCTTTCAAAATTAGGGTTTTACAAATATTTGCTTATATCTCACAAATTGTTGTAGATCTTGTCACAAAAATTTTTCTATAGATTTGGGATGATGTCAAACACCTTCAGTCCAAAAATAAGAATTTTTTGGAGCTGTTTTGTATTTTTAATAATTTTTTTAATGATTTTTCATAAAAAAATAATTTCAGGTGCAAAAAAGTAAATTTTTAGGATTTCTTTACACTTTTAGAAATATCTTGAAATATTAGTAAGGGTCTGTTCTCTTTATTTTTTTTTTTACTATAAAAAATGTTTCCAAAGATCAGATTTTTCATGACTAGCTAACCCTCTAATATTAATGATCAATTATCTTGTTAGGGTTTTGGCTTTGTTGTTGGTTTTGTGAATGTGTAGAAAATAATCAATTCAAAGCACACATTGGATGCATTGGAAAAATATTTGGAGCTAAATAAAGTCTAGGTGCACACATTCCATCTTTCATCTCTAATCATTGCTTGTCAACACACTTCAATTTGGGCCTTAAAAAGAGCATCTTTTTGTCACACATTTGGATTTGGTGTCTAAAATCAATCTTGTTTGTTATCACACCATTGAAATTGGGTTAAAATGAACCATTTTTTTCCATCACATATTTTAACTTTGGGTTAAAAAGAATAAGTGCTTCATTTGTTTGTTTACACACATTTCATTTCTAAAGGGAAATTAATAACTGTGAGTGTAAATTGAGTGTGTGTGTCCTCTAAAACACCTCACTTGGTTCACTTTTGTCATAACCTTCTTAGTAGGCCTACTTGGAGCACACACCCCTCCAAGGGATGACCTCAATCGAGTGTGAATCCAAAGACACACTCATTTGGGAGTTGAAATCTTGTCACTCTTGGCTAAGCCCCAAAGAACTTTATACCTTTGGGAAGTGAAGGTGAAGGGTGGGTTACCCCTTTCTCCTGGCTTGTTGGTAGGATTTTGCTTCCAAATTATACCTAATCAACCTTGTGCAATCTAGCTTGAGACCTAATTGGCCATACCCACTTGACTAGTCATAGGCCTTGTTGTTGTGTATACAAGTGTTTGCTTAATCATAACATTTAATATTGAAAGACAAATTGATTATTGTGCTTGGCATGTGTTTTCATGCATTTACATGTGAGATCTTATGTTTGATATTTCCCAAGTCAAACTTCCAATAAACACTTGCCACATCATCCAAATCATCCAATCTTGTCATTCTACATCATATCCTAATCATCATCATTTCTTTAATCTAATCAACATACTTTTACACCATGAAAACATTGGAAGACATAGCACAAGAGCTGGTTCACATGCTTCATGTAGCTCAAACAAGTCAAGCACTTTTAAATCAACAAATCATTCAAGGAGTCTATGACATAATCCAAAAAATTCAAACCAGCCAATCACCTCAAATGCAACAACTCACAACTCAAGCCCAATACCTCATGGCAACTATTCAAATCCAACAAGCACATCATCAAGTCTAATCACCACATCAACAAATTTCACATCAATCCTATGTGTCACCTATATCATCATATCAACCTCATCCATCCACATAGCATGTTACCCCTTCATCAATCTATCACACGTCTTCTAATGTCAACCCTTATCCACATCAATCAACCTTTCAACAACCATTATCCTATTCAACTCCTCTATCATTATCACAACCACAAATCATATCACAACAATTAAAAACATCATTTCAACCTCAACACATTCAACCACAATCCTATGTGTCACCTCATCATCATGCCAACCAAACCTATCTACCTATCATGTCAATGCCACATCAACATATCCACCCATATCACAATGAGAATATAGGAGCCCAAGTCCACCTTGGCAACAAAATCAAGAGCATTTAAGTCTTAATGCCCCCTTTGACAAGGGAAATATCAATCTAGCTCATATACCCTATAACTTTAACATACCGTCATCCAATCAAAATAAAAACCCTAAGATAAAACCTTCCACCCATCCACCTACAAAGCATGTGATCCAAGGGCTACTAGCAAGGAATCAATTATCTCCATGTTATCCAACTCATATACTTGAACATACAAAAGAGTACTCAAACATCATGCCAAGTCCTTCAAGTAAACCATGTCATCCTCAACCCCTTGAGACAATTCAAGAGTCTCCCCTAGTAAGTACAAGTCACCCTCTATCATGCTCCTATGTTGTTGACCATCTCCAACATGTCAAGTCTCTCCATGATAAATCCCCTTGCACTTCCATTCAAGCAACCCAAGAGTTATACCAAGAGTCTACTCTCAAGCATGTGGAAACATCAAGCCCTAGTCCTAATCAAGATCAAATCATTTTCATCCATCCTATCCATAATCTATATCTTTTCTATGATCAAGATGATATCAATAATGATGGAGAGCCTATCCATGAGAAACTTGATCCTATACCCATCAATGAGCAAGATATTCCACATTCACCTCCACCTAGTCCTATCCATGATCCATCAACATCCACTTCCCTTGATGATACATATGCCTCCCAAGCACACATAGAAGATCAAACAAATACCTTGGATCTAAGTGAATACAATGCTAATCAAGATCCTAATGATCCTCCATCACTCACTATCGACCCCATTGCAAGTCCTCCATCATATCCTATTGATCTTTCCACCCTCATTCATGAATTTTCCTCCTTAGAACAACAACAACCATTATCTTCCCTTGTGTCATTTTATCCATCCAATAAGGAACTTGTGTCTAGTGTTCCACCTACACCTAGTCCCATTGTCCATTACATACCCCAAGGACACCAATCTCAAGATGTTGGTACTTCCTCCATGCATCCTAAGTCCACTTTCCATCATAAATCCTATCATACACCTAAAACATATGTTGCCATCCTTCCACCATCATCCTACAAATTTCAAAAGCATGTGACCATACACCTTCCACCATTCACTTTTCCACCATTACTTCCAACTCCTAATATCCCTCCATTCACTTTACCACCATTACTCCAAACACCTATATCCCTACTATCCAATCCTCTTATCCATTTATCTATAAATACCCTAACATTCCTAATCATGACCAACAAATGCACGCATTGTATAAACATGAAGCTTCCACTCATTCCACCATACCCATGGGATTCAAAAGAAAAAAATTCAATGCCTCTATCTATAAATCCAAAAATCTTAAGGACCCTCATGCCTTAAGACATCAATACAAAAATTCAAAGAAAAATACATCTACAAAGCTATATAAGTCCATACCTCCAAAAGAAAAGTCTAAAAACAAAATGGTTTGGGTACCTAAGCAAAAATAAATCAAGTCAAACAAGGCACCGACATCACAAAAATCCAAACTATCCCCTTCCATCCAAAATACACATTCCATTCAAAAATATCAATTTCCTAAAGCCCACAATCAAAATAAATGTCATAAAAATACTAAGTATATGTGGGTACCTAAAGCACTTTGTCCACCACCTCCTAAGCAAACATCTCCATTGCTTCCTACAACTCGTCCACATCAAAATCTTCAATGTTTATCACAATCTATGCAACCATTGGTCATGGTTCCCTTCCATTTCACAAAAATTCCACATACCTCCATCTCCTCACCCTTCACTCATTATCCTACATATTTCCCCCACCACCTTCCTATGGTCCATGTTTTTGGCTAAGCCTCCCAATTCATCTTTTGCATAAGTCCTACATAACCTGCATCATAATCCACTATTTTCCTACATCATTTGCATCATAATCCACATCATAGTCCACTATTTTCCTCCATAATACACATCATAATCCATCATCTACCTCCTCCATTTCACTTTCATGTCATCCCTTACAAACATCTATGAGCATAATGACATTTGACATGGTCCATGCAATGACATCCATCTCTAGTGGGACTACCACCTTTCATGGAACTAGAAACTTGAGTCTCTCTTGACCATATTCCCCTTCTCCTTTCCAAAAAGTCAAAAAGAAAAAAAAAGTCAAAAAAGAAAAAAACAAGTAAAGAGAAATCCCTTCATCCAACAGTGAAAACCTGGTAAACAGGCACCCTGAATAGGTACCATGATGAAAACCTGGCAAACAGGCATCATGTGTAGGTTGATCTTCTATGTCACTTACACTTGGGGGCACAATGTCTTATCTATCCAACTTATCATTTTCATGTCATATCACTTCCATCCTACCTACCATTTTAACCATCATGCATACCTATCATATTGAGACCATTCATCTTCTCTTTCTCCTTTTGATCTTGATGAATACATAGGGGAAAAATGTTGAAACATGGTTTTTGGATATCTCTTGAAATACCTCATCTTTCCAACCAAGCCTATCATTATCCTATTGTCATAAGCCTTGTCATGAAAAATCCTAAGTATTTTACCTAGAATGGGGCATGTTATTCCTATGCAACAAAGTCTTTGGAGATCACATCCTTGCTCTCTTATGATGCATACATCCTTTCCATCCATCCATCTATCATGAGCCTTTTATCCCTTATCCTATCACCCACCCTTGCACCTAGACTTGGTTTTCCCTTGTCATTGGTATCTAGCAAAAAGGATACCCAAATTTTCATCCATTGACACCTCAAAACATTTCAAAAAGACAAAAAAATCATAACATGTCAAAAATGAAAAAATCAAAAAAATTCAAAAATCCAAAAAAAATCATAAAATGTCAAAAATCCAAACAGATCATAAAATGTCAAAATTCTCAAAAAAATCATAAATGTCAAAAATCCAAATAAAACAAATATCCATATCCAAAAAAACACAAAACACATCCAAATAACTCTCAAAAATTAAAAAACAAAGTCAGCATTCGTCACGCCAATCAAATAAGGAAAACATAGTCGCATTGGTCAAATAAGTCAAATAATGTCAATCTCCTTACAAACAGTCAGCTTTTGTCAGACATAGTCACACTTGAACACAAGACAATCATCAAAACATCGGCATTCAAATTGTGATGCCATAGAAATTATAGTCCAATCGGTCACTAAGTTAAACTCAGACAACATAGTCCAGTCAATCATCTAGTCACATTAGTCAAATAGTAAAAACAATGTCAATCTCATGACTCTTTGGTCCTCTCCAAGATGTGTCCTTCTTGGACTTGGACCTCCTCAAAATTTAATGTCTTTTTAGGTTGTTTCCTTCCTAGCCTTAGGCACCGTCTAACCGTCAAATTCTCGAACTGTCAAACCATCATGCAAACAATCTTCGGCAAGAAAATGTTGGCAAACACATTGAATGGTTGTTGACTTCTATTTTGTCATATCTTTGTCTATTTTTTTTATTTTTGCTAGATTTTTTCATCTCTTGGTCATGTTACTAGCTACCAAGAGGATGTCCCATGAAGGATTTAGAGGTGTGATGATGTCTCATGACCTTTTTTTTTTTCTTTGACTATTTTTTGTGGATTGTCTTAGCAAAAAGACTGGGGAAACTTGGCCATTAGTATGAGCTAGTACATTCCTTGTCTGCGACTATCTGTTTTACAAGTGGATGACCTTGCACACCTTGGTCTATGTCATACCACGGTGTTTGTTGTCCATTTGTGTCATTTTACCGCCCAATGATGATTAGTGTAGAGTCTTGTCTAGAAAAATATGCATCTTTAGAGTTGTCTCCATTAACATCCATATCCTCCACAATAACATTTCTTCTATGCCACTTATCTATTTTCCTCTTATCATTTCATTTTGAGAGCATGCATGTGTTTGTTTAACCCACCTATCCTCTCGATGGGGCATCATCATCATCAAAATCATCCTATTCTTATATCATCATCATCCCACTCTTATTTCATCATCATCCATTTTCCTCTATCTATACCTTAACTTCTTTGAAATGATGTTACTCGACACAAATCGCATCATCTCAAACATCATCTCAAAGAGGGGGAAAATGTAGACACTAAAAATCATCCCAGGCTTGCGATTTCTAAATTATCCATCATTTCCTTTTTTGTCTTTGATAATTAAATAATTTTAATTATTTAATTATTTTCTAAAGTCATAATTCTTCTATTAATTAATTCATTTCTATCTTTATTCCTCCTTGATTAATTAAATAAAATCTTATTTATTTAATTTTTTGTCCACTTTTCACTATAATTAAATAATTATTTTAATTATTTAATTATTCATTAGCCTCTTCTCTCATAAATTAAAAATATTTTATTTATTTAATTTGGTCCACTCTCTTGAATTTTGAATTAAATCATTATTTAATTCAAAATGATTCATTTTGTCACATTCCTCTATAATTAAATAATTATTTTAATTATTTAATTATTCATTGACCACCTAAATTAAATAATTTTTATTATATAATTTCGCCTATCACCTCTTTATCTATGTCAATCTTATCTTCCACATCAATTTTTATCTCTTGACATCTCATTTAATCATAGCCCTTGATTTAATTATCTCATAATTCAATCTCAACCCTTCATCTTTATCATTTGCCCAAATTTTGACCTAACCCTAGTCCATACTACAACTTTCAATCTTCACCATTGATTAAGACATCTTATTGACATCCAATCTCAACCATCAATCCAAATAAGAAATTTCCTATAAATCAGTCCTCTCATAAGCCATTTGGGGGTTTGATTCTTCAAGTGTCCTTATGTTGTCAAAATCATTTTGTTTTCATCCATTTCTATATATTATCATGCACACATATTATGCAAGTACATGATGGTAGTGTGAGACAATAATCTTCAATATTTTTCTAGTCACTTGTCATAGGCTTATTATTGCACACTCAAATCTGAGGGAAATTATCATATTCAAGCAAAATGGAGAAGAGCAATGGAGGTGAATCAATAGTAGCATGAAGATTTGGTAATATTGTTTAATGCTTTATGTCTTTATGCTCATTTTTGATTCATTGTTTATTAGGGTTTGATTTATATGCTTTATTGCATTAACCATAATATTTTAGTCCTGATTACACTTGCTTCCAAAGATCTTGAAATATTTAACAATAGTCTTGTAACCAAGCCATAACTCAAAGGGGGTCTTACCATAATTACCATTAACATTTACCATGTTCAATGTATATACAACAATGATTATGACTTCACTCCAATACATCTGAGACCCATTTCCTTCCATCATCATTATTCTGGAAACATCCAAAAATTTTATATTCTTTCTCTCTGCAACTCCATTCTATTGAGTGGTTCGGGGAGCAGATAATTGTCTTTTAATTCTATGATCTTCACCAAAAGAGTTAAACTCCCTAGAGGTGAACTTACCACCTCTTTCAGATCTCAAGCACTTGATTTTTAGACCTTTCTCATTCTTTGTCATAGCCTTTACCAACTAGTGTGTCTCTTTTCATCTTTTTTACTGATTTGAACTCTTCAATAGCATGAGCTTTCACTTTGTAGGAGGGAGGAAAGGATCTAAGTACCTTAGCCACAATTTTATGCTCATCCATAGAACCACTGGCACATCTAATACCCATCACTATATATTTACTCTCTACATAAAATAAGTGATATTTTCATCTTCACGCATATTCAAATTCTCATACTTTCCTTTCAAACTCTATAGCTTAGCCATCTTCACCTGAGCATCTCCTTCATACAAGGTTTCTAGGTTCGTCCAAATCTCATGAGCTATCTGTAGTCCTATCACATTATCCATCTCCAAATCTGTCAGAGCACTTACCAGAATTTCAATAGCCCTAATATTATTTTTAGCATCTTTGATTTCATCAAGAGTGGAGGGACCATTCTGAGGAATAACATATGGATCTTTTGTAATCTTCCAAAAAACTTCACCAATAAATCTTAGGTGACATTGCACCCTAAATTTCCATAGTGGGGAGTTAGTGCCATCAAATCTCTGGCTATCCTTCTTGAATTTTTCCATCTCGGATCACCTCAAGCTTTTATACTTTTAGAGGAACTAGCTTTGATACCAACTCTTGGAAAAATAAGGACAAGAAACTAAGAGGGGGGGTGAATTAGTTGTCATAGAAACATAAAATTTTCTCACTTAAATTAATCTCAGATATGATGAATAAGAAATTAACCACAACCAATTAACACATCAGAGATAAATAACATCATGATTTTTTACATGGAAACCCTATAGTGGAAAAACCACGGTGGATGTTAGTCCACAAGATTATACCCTGTTAAAATTATAATGAAAAATAATAAGGGGAATGCACATGCATTCAGGAACGGTACCTAGAGCTCATTGCTCAAATACAAAAGGGGCTCACTTCCCAACAATATAGAATAGGATTAAAATATGGAGGGTTTGAACTGAGAAAATAGCTTCTACACAAGCCTGATTATAGTTCCAATTAAGCTCAAAAAACCTTCTTCACACTTTGCTCAATCTTCTTCACACTCTTCTCAATCTTCTTCACACTCTGCTCAACAATCGAATGATATTCACACATACACACATTGGAGCACACTGAGCATATGAAGTACACTCTCCACCGATGAAAAAATCACACTTATATATCTGGTACATGAGATTTCATCACAACTTAGTTGGACAAGAAAATAAAACAAATTTGCAATGTTGGCCCAAGTTTATAAATAAATTTTTAATGTGGATCCACCAAGGTCAGCCACAACATAGTGGAGACCCAACTTAACATCTCCAACACAAAAATAATTTAACTAATTCTACCACAAAGATCCACAACATGCTACCACCAACATGTCAGCTAGGAACATGAAAAACCAAACATGCGCAAGAAAATATCTTCAACCACGAGCTCACCGTTTAATGTGGACATACCACAAAGATAGAGAATGATCTAGAGACATTTGAGAACACCAAGAAACAACAAATAAACATCCAGAACAATTGAGATTATCATAATCACACAATCTTCACTTAGGAACATTGAAAAAGACCACACAAGCACTGTTAGACCACAACACATTCAAAACATCATGAAAACCTCTAAAAATTATTTTAGATGATCTAGAAACACTCAAAAATAAACCCTTTAATCCACACTAGATATTCTTCAACATATAGAATAGGACACCTTCATGACTTGCATAGTTCCACTGGGAACCATAAATACTTTCTCTTACAATTTTCTCAATATCCTCGACATATACATCCTTTAATACACCAAATGATAATAGTGTTGATGTCAATGACAACCACATATCAACAACACATCCACAACATCCAACAGGTAGTAATGAAACATTCTAAAATTTTGTTAATGGTGATGGTAGCAACATTATTATCAAGGGCTTGAATATGATAAACAGTATAGTTTTTAGTATAGAAAAACTATCATTTTTTCATACTTAATTTGGGAATAATTAATATTAAAATGAGCTTCATTATGCATTGATTTAATAGTTTTGTAATGTGTTTTAAACATTCACATTATGTTTGGGACACTATTAATAAAATGGACTTAATGGTACCTTATTTATGGTTTTGTAAAGTGTATCTTTACACTTTCACACTAATCTAGGGCTTTATTAATTAAATGATGTTTAGTTCTCCTTAATTGGCCCCTTTAATTCCAATACAAGCTGAATTAATTATAGATTCTAAGGGATAAATCCTAACATTCATAAATTATATTACACTACACTTAATTTATAAGGTGTGTGTCCTAGATTAGTGACCTAGGGCCCATTTTCCAGCTACTGAATGGCTCCTCACTAGGTCTTGGGACCCTAATTTCACATAAGCTTTCACAATTCCTAAAGTGTGTCCTAGTTAAGTGAGCTAGGACCCATTTGCAACATGGAAAATGGGTCCTAACTTAGACCTAGGACCCCCCTTGGGATATCTTTTTGGTGGTATTTTAACAATTTCAAATCCTATATTTGATGTCGACTTATATTATTTGAATTTTTGAACTTAAGAATACGTTATGTATAAATACAAGGCTATTTCACTATGTTTCACCTAGCAGTTTTATTCCAAGCATCCTAAGTTTTCACAAGAGCATTGATGGAGCATTCAAGAACATTTCTAAGGCATTCAAGGGTGGATTTATAAAAGATAATTGCAGCAATCAAAGGTCATTTCATCATGTAAAAGGGATAGTGCATCATGCATGTTGTTGATCTAATATTGTGATTTAGCATTTCAATATCCAATTCAAGAATTGTTCCAAATCAAGTTCATGATCAAGATCTATATCCATTGAGGCCACTTCATGCAAGATTGTTGATTTGTACTCCAAGGTTTCAATTGAGGTTTGGTGGGTTGTGACATTACATTTTTTTCATTCATCATTCCTTTATGCATTGTTCCATTACAATGTTTAATTACAAAAATGGGGTTTGAACAAGAAAACCCCTATTCCCTAACAAAACAACATTTTTCTTCTCCCTTAATGTTTGATTGCAGGTTTTTGGTTGAAGAGAATTTGGAGAGAAAAATTGCAAAAGTTGTCAAAGTTTTTGAATTTGTCACCTTTCTTGAAAGTCATGTAAATTGAGCTACAAAATTTATTTTTAGGGTTTTGATGGTCTTTGACTAGGATATGGGAGTGTGACAATGAAGAAAAAAACCCAGAAATTGATTTTGTAGAACCCTAGCCAGGACCGATTTTCCATAGGGTGAATGAGTCCTCAATGAGGCCGAAAAAAGTTTTTTTTGCAATAGGTACACAACATTTAACCTTCTTCGAACTTACCCTTTTATTGGTATATCAGTTAGGTCTTATTTTTATTCTCATTTATACATTATAACCCTCATAATTGAGTGAAACTTGGAAGATAGGTACATTACCCCACTTTAGAACCTAGCCTATTTTTCTTTGTTTCATTTTGGTGAACCAGACCCTTTTTGAGCATTATAGTTTTTTTTATTTTGGATTAATTTTCATCCTATATTTAGATCTTGCATTCATTTCCATTCATTTTCATTGAATTAGATCTCATTTAGGGTGTCTAATTTGCATTCAACTTTGCATTGCATCTAGGGTTTTAGGATAAATTTTGTTTTCATTCTTTAAATCTGAAAAAAACACAAAAATAAATCATCTTTCATATCATTAACATCATATAAATTTCAATTTAAACATTGAAAAAAAAATTGCATATCAAATGAGGTCTTTTAGGTCATCATTTTGTCATAATTTGCACTTGCATTTGACATTGCATTTATAGAAAACTGAAACTAAATCTTGTTGAACTACAAACTTGAATCTGAAAACCATTGGAAATAACCTAAAAATATGTGTAACTCAATTTCAAAAACCCTATCTAGAATCATTCACCATAGCGAAAATGAGTCCTTGATCAGACCTTAATCTACATTTTTGGAAATTAAAATCTTTAGTTTTGTGCTTCTATTTGTTGCTTTCAGATTTTTTTTCATTAATTTTTTTATATCTAGCTTAATTTGGTACATTTAGTGCATTGTATAATTTCAAAATTGCATTTACAAGATTTCATTGGGTATGTGCAGGATCATGATGGGCCAAAAAGTGGCAATATGATGGGTATGTGGCTGATGTCTTTGTTTTACCCAAAATTGATGAAACGAAAAGGGTTTTTAAAGGATATTCTTAGCTTTCCACCAATATAAATTATGTTTTACTTTGAATTTAATAAGTAATTATTATTCATTTTCTATTTGAATTATGACTAAAGTCTTGATCGATCGGCTGATTGAAAAACATCTATAGCTTTCAAATGGTATCAAATTTTTTGAATCCAAAACATGCATAACATTCTATGCTTCGCATACTATAGGATTAAAAAAAGAAAAAATGAATTTCATGAAGTTTTGACCAAGTTAAGGTGGTCAGACATACGATTTTTTTATATTTTTTAAAAGTTGTAATAAAAAATCATAATTAATTATTTACTTGGAAAAAATTACAAAAATATGGATCACATCAGACATGAGTCCTCTACTTATATATAAAATATTATAAAAAAAAATATTATCATTTTATTGTGCTTAGGGTGGTCAAACAGACACCTACTTATTTTTCCCCTAAAATTTAAGTTCTACTGCATTGAAATTTCAAATTTTCACCAAATAGATTTAAAAAAAAAGAGTAGTTTACAAACTAGATTAAATTTTCTACAAATTATATTCTTACATATTTTTGAAATAATATAGATAACTTATTCAAATTTTTACGTCAAGTTGCCTAACTCTGATTTTTCTGAAATTTTTGCCACTTAAGGGCCTGTTTTTTCCATGATGATCCTGCACATACCTCATTTTCAGATTGTTGCATAGTGTAATCAGTAAATTACCTTGTTTAGAATCTGAAAGTTGCATTTACACGTTCCATTTTAATCCTCTTTCAGTTTTTAGTTTGAACACTAAGCTTGTGAAACTTCTATGAGATTCACAACTTGGTTTCATATTAGCAATACTATTGTGAGATGTAGTTTGCAACTCATGTTATCCTGCAGTATACCATTCACCATGGATATTTGGTTTTCTATCTCTCTTTCTAATAGTGTTAATAATCAACCCCTATGGAGCATAGCAAGCATACCTCATTTCCCGTGACTTCACTATATACAATCAATGTGCATAATTTTATCAAATCCATCCCTACTATGACTAGATGTACTTAAGATTTGGGGTATACCCAAAGCCAAGGTGGAATTTCAATTCCTCCTTCTACTATACCAATTCCCATTCCTACATACACTAGTACTCAAGTTACCACAACCATTCAACCTACTAGTAATGCCAACATTTCCTTAGGTATTTCCATAGGGAATCCTTCTAGCTTTGTGAATTCAAATATAATATCTCCTCAACCATCCTCCCACACAAAATTTGTAATTCACTTGCCCTCCACATACATACACCACTCCACCTTACAATAATAGCAATGATGCCATCCTCAACACACTTTTACAAACCATGTCATCCCTTCAACAACAGGTCACAACCATAAATCAAAAAAACAATGGTCAACCTTCACAATACATCAAAACCAACCCATTATCCTTGTAGATATTGAGAAGACAAACACCACAAGGTATAGAGGTTCCTAGATTTGAGAAATATGGTGGGAAAGGAGATCATGTTAGCCATGTTTATGTTTATACAACCCTATGTAGTGATTTCATCTTTGAAGGTAATATCTTGTCTAAACTATTTCCTAGATCCTTGAAGGATACTTCTTTAGAGTGGTTCTCTTCCTTACCGGATAATTCAATTGGTTCATTCAATGAGCTTGTTGATTCCTTTCACAACCACTTCCCAATTCACACGGGTCCCAAGATGACCCTAGATGATTTAATGACATGCAAAAAAAGGATGATGAGAAAGTGACTTATTTCATAGCGAGATACCAAATGCTTTATTCACAAATAAACACTAAAAATCTTGATGTGGACCTTCAATGAATGTCTATTTCCAATTTACAAAGAAAAATCCAAACCAAACTTGATATGTTGAGATTCTCATCCTTTACATAATTATGTATAGTCCTTCGTCATTATCAGAATATGTCATACGATCATGATATGAAAAATACCCCTAGCCATCTTGAAAAGTTTGAATCTGCAACTCAAAATAGTTAATAACCTTTCAAGAAATAGAATAGGGGTTGTTTACAACTTAATTCCCCTCAACCAAATCAACAAGTTGATAACCATGTGGCTGCTATAAATATGACAAATCATTTTTCCTTTGGGGATAGGAATAGAAAATTTACCCCTCTGGGTATGTGCAGGATCATCATGGAAAAAGTAGGCCCTTAAGTGGCAAAAAATTTAGAAAAATCAGAGTTAGGCAACTTGACGTAAAAATTTGAATAAGTTATCTATATTATTTCAAAAATATGTAAGAATAGAATTTGTAGCAAATTGAATTTAGTTTCTAAACTACTAGGTTTATTTTATTTTTTTAAATCTATTTGGTGAAAATTTGAAATTTCAATGCAAGAATACTTAAATTTCGGGAAAAAATAAGTATCTATCGACCACCTAACCTAATAAAATGATAATATTTTTTATAATATTTTAGATATAAGTAGAGGACTCATGTCCCGATGTGATGCATTTTTTTAATTTTTTTTTAAGTAAATAATTAATTATGAATTTTTTATTACAACTTTAAAATATATATATATTTTATGTCTAACCACCTTAACTTGGTCAAAACTTCATGAAATTCATTTCTTTTTTTTAATCCTATATTATGCGAAGCATAGAATGTGACACATGTATCAGATTCAAAAAATGTGATACTTTTTGAAAGCTATAGATGTTTTTCAATCAACCTATCAATTAAGACTTTAGTTGTAATTCAAATAGAAAATAAATAATAATTATTTATTAAATTCAAAGTAAAGCATAATTTATATTGGTGGAAAGCTGAGAATCTCCTTTAAAAACCCTTTTCATTTCATCAATTTTAGGTAAAGAAAAAGTCATCAGCCACATACCCTACAAAAACCCATCATATTGCCACTTTTTGGCCCATCATGATCCTGAAGATACCCCTTTACCTAACAACCTTCATAATATCATGCTACAACTTGTGGAAAATAATATGCTTTCCTTACCTCTAGTTAGAGCTCCTGATCCTAATAAACCATTTCCTATAGGATTTAGACCAAATTCTTATTGCCATTATCACCAAAAAAATGAACTTGATATGGAATATTGTGTCTTAAACATATTATGCAAGACCTCATTGATTCTAATAATCCTCTAATTGGAGGTGTGAATGATCAATGTAACAAGTTTGTAGCTACTCCTAACCAAAATTTACAAATCTTTGCAAATCCCATGTGGAAACATACCTTTTCATTTGTCAAAGCTAGTGAAAAAAAGAATAGTGTGATGAATGTAGACATGGATGAAAAAAACATATAAGATGAAAATATGGATGAACCAACTAAAGTGGTGTCATTTATTGAATCTAGACCTCATAAGGGATCAACCAAAATGCCTCTTGACATTCCCTTCTCACAAAAGATATACTTAAACATGCACCTGATGGTCCTCTTTACATAGTTGGAAGAATCAATGACAAGCCTAGTAATGGGATATTAATTGATCTCATCTATTTAGAGAATGTGATTATTGAAGAGTTCCTATTTGTGAATGAATTCTATCAAGATACATATGATAAACCAAAATCATGGATCAAAACACATAATGGTTTTTCTTGTATTATGATGGACTCGATAAATCTCCATCTAAAATTTGGACCAAAAACATTCACCATCATCCTGCTATTCGACCAATTTTGTGTGAAGTTAGGCTATCGATGGCTTCACTCCATGAATTTTGTCACATAAATTATGCATAAATGTTTAAATTTTCCCTTTGGAAATGAAATATTTACAGTACATCATATTGGCTTTAATCATGTGTCTTCCTGTGGGAAATTTTCATTGGATTTGTTTTGGCTCAAGCCTATTAGACCTATTAGACCTTATGAGGACTACTTTTTCAAATCATATCAAAAGTTTAAGGAAAAGCATATATAAGAATTATACCTTGGAAACATTTTGCAACCCGTGATTGAGCAACCTATCCTTGATGAAACAATGATTGAACAAAAATCCCTTCAAAATATCCAAGAGAAACCTATAACACATCCTCCTACCATTTCCTATAAGAGACCACGAGATAACCAAGACAATCCTATTGTGCCTTCTAAAATAAAACAAGTTTACAAAGCTAAAGAGAAATTTGTTGGAAAACCTCCTATGGTTCCTTTTGTTCCTCCCCTAAGGGAAGAGAAGAAACTTATGATTGACAAAACCACTCTTACACAAACTCAATTTGACAACAAATTGAAATGAAACCAAAATGCTAGAGAGTGTAAGCGTACACATCATGCTATTGTTTGTATGTTACAAACTAAAGAAGAAAAGAAAAACACATAAAATAAAGATCCTAACTTTCCTAAAGAAATGTATGATGATTTTATACCGTCACTGCAATGTAAACAAGAACCTTCTAGAGACATTATAATTCAAGCTCCTATTGTGACTAATTTAGATGAAGACACTGATATTGCAATGATTCATGAACAAGTGAATAATGAGTTGAATTCGTTGTTCTCATCTTCTATGAGCTTACATGATAATTCTCATACTAAGAGTGTTAAACTTGGTATGTGTCCTAGTTTGGCACTTGATGTTGTCCCTTTGGCTAGTTTTCTACCTTCCATATATACCGATCAAGATTGGGATGCGAACAACTTTCTATAGGTTGACTCACATGTGTGTTACTCGTATTTTTCTTTATTTCATTGCATGTGCATAACGTGATTCCCTATACTATTTTGTTTGATGTATCTCTCTTTTTGTGCATTCCTCTATATGCATCTACATTCTACCATTTTCACTTGTCTTGTGTTTTCCTTTTTAGGATGACACAAGGTGTTGAGAAATTTAGGTCTCCTCCATGTTGACCTGAAAGTCTTTTTGTTTTTTTTCACTGCCTATGTGTCATTCTTCCAATTCTATAAGTATTTGGGGAATGATTAAATTTATGAGCTCTATGAAAATATTTTAGCAAAGATACACTAACCTCAAATCCATAGATCCCTTATGTATTTCTAGGAGCAATTTTTCCCTCCATTTTCAAGGTGTAGCTTTATTTTGGAAACATGTGACATGGCATAGTGATTTTTGAAGAAGCTCTCATGTATTAGGACTAAACATTGGCTACTTTAAAGCAATTTATCACAAAAATGGTGTTAGAAACCACTTTAAAGTAGGCACATACATTGATAATATCTTTCAACATTTTGCATGTTTCATGGTGCAATTTTCTTTTTTCTTGTGGTGCATCCATTTTTTGGTGGTTTCATTGGGTTTTATTTCCTCCAAGAGTGTGATATTTCTTAGCATATGAGTTTCCTCTTAGTGGCTTGATGTGAAACACTACATCCCATAAGTTGTCAAACTTTTACTATTGATTTGTCCTCTCTTAGAGACATTAGGCATGATGATCCCTAAGAAGAAGACCTTACATAAACAAAGAAAGATTCCTTTAAACAAAAACATATATACATAATGTTAATAAGTGTTTGGCATGAAATAACTTGATAACCTTATGAAGCTCAAACACAACACTAATAAATGCCTCCTAGCATAATACACCTTGCTTGTCTATGGAGCCTTTCCTAGCATTATGGTGCCTTATTGAAGTTGTCAAGAGGATATATTTGATATGGTATGGGAGACTAATATGATTCTCTTATTTTATACCCTTTTGGGATATTCACCTAGTGAACAACTTAATGTTCCACTTCTAGAAAGTGAGCATGTGTTTCATTTGCATAGTTGACATCAATTTTTGCTTACGAACATTCTTTGGACAAACAACTAAGACATGTTCCACATAGTGTTAGATACTCAAGGCTTGATCCTTCCCCTTATCTTTGACACACAACTTAGACATGTTTCATAACACATTGGAAAAATGAGGCTTGATCCGCCTCCCTTTTCTTATTGGTCTTTGATGTTGTATGATTGTGTATCTTTGTCATTGCTACATACATGAGTGTCTTGGATGTCTAATTTAGTGTGAGTTTGACATGGGATCATACTCTCACTAAAGTGGGGAAAAAATGTAGTGTAGAAAAAAGTATCCCTTTTCCACACTTGATTTGGGAATAATTAATACTAAAATGATCTTAATTATGCCTTGATTCAGTGTTGTAATGTGTTTTACACATTCATATTAAGTTTGGGACCCTTTTTAATAAAATGAAATTAATGGTGCTTTATTTAGGGTCTTGTAAAGTGTGTCTTTACACTTTCACACTAATCTAGGGCTTTAATAATTAAATGAGGTTTAATTAGCCTTAATTAGCTCCTTTAATTCAAATACAAGCCTAATTAATTGCATATTACGAGGGATAAATCCTAACATTCATAAATAATATTACAAAAAACATAATTTTTAAAGGTGTGTATCCTACATTAGTGAGGACTCATTTGCCACCCGATGAATGGATCCTCACTATCTCCTAGGACCCTATTTTCACATAAACTTCCACAATCCCCAAAGTGTGTGCTAGCTAAGTGAGCTAGGACCCATTCACCACATGGTGAATGGTTCCTCACTTAGACTTGGAACCCCTCTTGGGATATGTTTTTAGCAGTATTTTAATGATTTCAAATCCTAGATTTGATGTCAGCTTGTGTTATTTGAATTTTGAAAATTAAGAATAAGTTATGTATAAATACGAGGCTATTTATCTATGTTTCACCTAGCAATTTTAATTCAAGCATCCTAAGATTTCACAAGAGCATTGATAGAGAATTCAAGAGCATTTCTAAGTCATTCAAGGGCAGGTTTATAGAAGATCATTGCAGCAATAAAAGTTCATTTCATCAAGTCAAAGGCATAGTACATCATCCATGTTGAGATAATGTTGTGATGTAGCATTTCAAGATCCAATTCAAGCATTGTTTCAAATAAGGTTCATGATCAAGATCTATATCTATTGAGACCACTTCATGCAAGATTGTAGATTTGTACTCCAAGGTTTCAATTGAGGTTTGGTGAGTTGTGAAATTGTATTTTGTTCATTCATCATTCCTTTATGCATTGTTTCATTACAAGGCTTAATTACCAAAATAGGGTTTGACCAAGGCAAACCCCTATTCACTAACAAAACAAGATTTTTCTTCTCCCTTGATGTGTGATTGCATGTTTTAGGTTGAAGAGAATTTGGAGAGAAAAATTGTAAAATTTGTCAACGTTGTTGAAGTTGTCACCTTTCTTTCAAAATAATGGAAACTAAGCTACAAAATTAATTTATGGGCTTTTGATAGTCTTCAACTAGGATATGGGAGTGCAGACATTGAAGAACAAAACCTAGAAACTAATTTTCCAAAACCCTAGCCAGGACCCATTTTCTATAGGGTGAATGAGTTTTTAGTGAGGCCTTAAAAAGTAGTTTTTACAATAGGTACCCAACATTTAACCTTATTAAAACCTACATTTTGATTGGTATATCACTTAGGTTTGTTTTCTGATTCTCATTTATGCATTATAACCCCAATAATTGAGTGAAACTAGGAAGACAGGTACATTGCCCCACTTTAGCACCTAATATATGTATTGTTTTTCATAGTCATGTGTAACTTAGGTATAATTAGTGTTGTTATTATTTCCTGAACGAGAGGCCTTCCTTTTCACGTGGTCTTGGAATGGAGTTTTGAATATGGTGTGATCAGCATTGGTTTTACCTTGTGAATTATCCACTGATATGACTCCTTGTTCAATAAGATCTTGGATGATATTTTTGAGTGTCCAATATGATGATGTCTTGTGTCTTTTTCAATGATGGTATTAACAAAATTCATTTTCATTCGACAAATTTGGCTAGGAAAGAGTTAGTTCATATGTTTTAATGTCAGGAAGTTGAATTATGCTTGATTGTAGAAGTTTCTTCATAACCGACTCAATAGGTTTCCCCTAGGGGTATTATGTTATTTTGGTGCATGGAGGTCCTTTGCGCTATTAATTATTTTGGACCACATTCAATTTTTGATCTATTATCCAATCCATCCCATGTCCATATCCCAAGAGGAAAGTGTGCAAACAACTATAGAGCTAAGCCCGAAAGGCTTCGTTAAAATAGTCTTATCAAATATGCGGTCTCACAAGAAATATCCATACATGCCATATTAAACTCTTGTATATGCTCCAATAGATCCCCTTTCCATTTGTACTTGTTAATGTTTGGTGTAGTGAAATGTGGGGGGAAACATGTCATCTAAATAATTCTTTCAAAAGGGTAAGGACACAATTCCTCCATAGAATTTGTCTTCTTAGTTGTCCCCAATTGTATGTTTGAATTTGCTATTGTATTTCTTGCATCTATTGCATCAAGGTGTCAATAGGGGATGGTTTCATGTTGAGTTGACTTTATATAATGGGATCAAAATTAGTGTTAAGGGTATTGTATGATGATTTTGACACCAGTATGTGGTTTTGATTGATATTTTGTTGCAAAGGATTTGTATTACCTTGTTGGTAATGGGGTGTGAATGTGGCATTGATATTGGTTTGATTTTGAGGAATAAAATTGCATTTTGTGTGAAATGTTGTTGTGGTGGAAGGAGATTGGTGTTCAATTTTTTCCAAAAGTCATGTTGGTACTTGGTGTAGCATTTATTGTTTGTTTTGGCACCTTATATGTGACAATATGAATTTTCCTTGTTTTGTTTGGTGGATTTTGACTTGCATTTATTAAGGGTGTATTGTTTTGTGTACCAAAGGGATTTGTAAATGTCACACCCATGGGGTTAGAAGATTATCTAATAAATGTGAATGTTGATCCTTGGGACATGTTATGTATTCTCTAAGTTCAAAATATTCGTGTATTGGGGATGTGTGTAGTTGTTGCAATGTGTGTTGTGGCCCCAAGGGATATGCTAGTGAACATTTATTGTGAAATGTGTGGACCTTGTGTGAATGTGTTTTGATTAGGACCTTGGATTTGTGATTGTGTTGCTCCCTCTATAATTGTGGAAGTATCAAAATCAGAGGGGAGAATAGCACCTTTCTAAGCAAGCGTGAGAAAGTACTTGTTGGGATCTACCTTGATTAGGTCTTCTATTATATGCAATATCCTAGGGTCTTGTAATCCTTCATCAATTTTAATGAGACCATAAATTTTCTCATATTTTATCAAATAAAATCATCTATTTCTTCTTAATGCATTATGTAACTAAGGGTAATTTTCTAGGAATTATATTAGATCAAACAAATCAAAATGAAATGATAAAAACCCAAAGTAGCTACAAAACACAATGGACATACATGAAAGAACAATTATACCTGATCGCCATAATCTCCATGATTCATTTTTGTAGCACCTTCTTACTTGTTGGATGATGTTGCCCTCAGATTTGTAGTGCGAGCAATCTGAAAATGTCTAAGACCTACACCAAGCCTTGAAGGATTTGATAAATGCCTAAAGTCTATGCCTATGACTATGCCAATATAAGTGAAAATGCCTATGCCTAAACAATGTTGAGATTTAATCAAAATGACAATAATAAATGCTATGGGAAATCTAAGAATGCAAGTGTAAAAATGAAATGCCTATATTATGTGCTTGTGTAATCGAAAAGTGAGAGGAAAATGGGATTTTATAGAAAATGTCATTTCGAATGGACGGGCGAGATTAATTGATGATGAGAACCTAAAAAGAGAGGTCCAGATTTAATCTGAGAATCCCTAATTAGGATTAGGGAAAAATCATTAATCGAACGGTCAAGATAATATCTTAGATAATTGGATCAATGGTGGAGAATAAATGAGACAAATTAATTAAAGAAATAAGGATTTTTGAAAAATCAAGAAGATAAGATTGTCTGATTTGTGAGATTCAAAAAATCAAGAAGATAAGATTTGGACTGAAGATCAGATTTGAAAAATCAAGAATCTGCTCGATTACTTGATTTTTAGAAGAATAATATCTTTTTGAATTTAATTAATTCAAAATGATGATTTTGTGTGACAAGTAAATAATATTTTTCAGATTATTTACTAAAAAGAGTGAAATTAAATAAAATGAAATCATTTTAAATATTTTCATTTATTTAAAATGAGAGAAAAGTGAAATTAGTAATTAAATAATTAAAAATAATTATTTAATTTGGAAGATAAGGCTGAATAATTAAATAAATTAATAAATTTATTTAATTGTGACAATTAGTGACATATCAAATAAATAAATGAAATTCATTTATTTAATAATCAGGAATAAATATATGACGAAGGGTAATTAAATAAATTAAGAAATTTATTTAATTAAAGGAAGACTTAGACAATTAATGACGTATTTAATAAATAAATAAAATTTATTTATTTAATAATCATGAAGAATAACTGACATGAATTAATTAAATAATTATGAATTATTTAATCAATAGTCGGATGTGGACCAAGGACATAATTAAATGTCATAATTATGCTAGGACAAAAGTGGTAAAAATGAAGCTTGGAGGCCTAGGTCATTTTTAGGTGTCTACATTTTGCCCCTCTTTGTCATAATGTTGCTTGTCACATTGTGACAAAGAAAATAAGTAAAAAAATGCCCCAATGCAAAATAATATGAGGAAGAATAATTGAAGGAGGGTTATGGTATTCCCCCTTGAGAGAACAGACAGGTTCCAAGAACATGGGTGTGCTCTCGAAATTAATGAGAAGACTAGAATATGAAGAGACAAAGGAATGTTAGTGCAAAAGATATGGATGATGATATGGATGCAATGCTTATATGAGATGGGCGAGAGAAGATGACATGACTAAAGGAGATGCATGTAAGTTCCTAGACCAAATCCTTCAAAGCTTTACTGTAGGACTTTTTAATATTTATTGCTCTTAATCATCATTGGGCCACTTGTTGTGATGGCTAACAAACACCATGATATGACATAGATCAAGGTGTACAAGGTCATACCATCACATAAGACAAGTAGTTGCAAACAAGGATGATAATGACTCATACTAGGAGCATGCTTGCCCCAGTCTTTTTGCCATAATCAACCACATGCAAAAAAAATACAAGGACAAATCATGAAACGTCGCTACTTCTCTAAATCCTGTTTCTAGGACATCCTTGAGAAAGTAGTAGCATGATTGTCAAAATACAAAAAGAAAGAGTCCTTACCATGATATGTCATTGTTTTTCTAAATCCCAAAATCAGGACCTCGCTGAGAAACTAGTAGTCATGCATGTCAATTGACATGATACGTCGCTGCTTCTCTAAATCCTGCTTAGTGGGATCTCGCTGAAAAACTAATATCATGATAAAAACTAAAAACAAATGCCAAGTGTTTGCCAAGTGCGTCTGGATGCCGAGTGCATTGATGTGTCAATGTAAATTTAAATGATGCCAAGATGAAAAATGCCGAAGGTTGCCATATTCAGGAAGGACACATCCTGAATAATGTCGATGTCTAGGAAGGACACATCCTAAAACACCAATGTCAGAGTTTTGTTCTTCAGAAGGACACATCTGAAAGAACGTTGTTGTCGAGAGGAATGATCCTTAAGTGTCAGAAAGGATCCCTCGAAAATGTCAAATGATAGGGACGATGCCTAGGAAGGACACATCCTAAGGCACCAATGTCAGAGTTTTGTTCTTCAGAAGGACACATCTGAAAGAACGTTGTTGTCGAGAGGAATGATCCTTAAGTGTCAGAAAGGATCCCTCAAAAATGTTAGATGACAATGTCGATTCCTAGGAAGGACACATCCTAAGGCATAAATGACAGAGGTTATTCTTCAGAAGGACCCATCTGAAAGGTAACCAAGAGTTGATAGTTTGACTGGTTGCGATAATTTGACTTGTTTTGACTAAGTTTGACTTGTTTTGACTGAGTTTGACTTGTGTTGGCCATATGTCGATATTGTCATGATGATATGTGCCGATGAGATTGTCTTGCTGTGATAATGATTGTCATGATGAGTTTTGTTTGTTTGGGAAAGATTCGTGTTGTCTTGAAGACTTTTTGACGTGTGTGTCAGTGTGATGCCATGAACCCTAATGTATTGACCTCGTGCGGCCTCGGGCGCTCATCGGCAGATGGCCTTGCCTACATCATACACTCAGAGACCTTGTAGTTCGACCTGACCAATGACTTTGCCCAAAGTATAGAAGTTTGAATCATGATTTTATTCTGAAAAACCTAAATGGACTGACCTAATGTCTCGGGGACTCAAATGTGAGTCTTGCCTACGTAGCAAATGCGCAGAGACAATGTAGTTCAGACAAATGACAAAGATTGATTAACCTGACTGACTTTGACAAGAGATGACACTGCGTTTTCATTCTTCGAGCAGTCTGATGTTTTGTTTGTGGTTTTCTTTAGGATGTTTTATGATTTTTAGGTCTTTTTTTAGGACTTTTTATAGTGTTTTTGTCTTTTTTTAGGACTTTTTATGATGTTTTTATCTTTTTTTAGGACTTTTATGATTTTTTTGGTCTTTTTGTCGTTTTATGATTTTTTTGTCTTTTTTTTAGGACATTTTATGATGTTTTTTTTTGGATTTTGACATTTAAGAGGATCGTGACAAATGCATATGATTGATTCCTACACATGAGAATCCAAGGACAAACATGATTGTGCCTCTAGTCAAGTTGAATACCAATTGACAGGTGATGACAACATTGTTTGACATGGGAAGGACGCATCCCAAAACAACGTGAAGACGATGATGATAATGTGATGAAAGTATGAAGGTCTATAGCCAGGCCAGGAACGCAGTCAAGTAAAATCTTGGATAATGTGCTTGTATGGATTAGAATCATTGCATTTGGAATGACTTGGTTAGGACTAGATTGGATGATGATTATCCTTAGACCATTTGACAAGGGAAAGCCAAGATAGGTGATAGGCATGAAAGGATAGGGGGTGGCCTTGGTAAAAGATGAGAGACATGAGACTAATGGAATTGTCATATGATTTTCAAGGACTATGTCATACAAGGACAATAAGACTATGATGGTCAATGACATGATGTTTTGCGAATCGTGTATGACCAAAGGATAGACATGTCAAGAGTTTCCCAAAGCATGATTTATGAGTGCTAGTTTTATGTCAAGACCAAGGTAAGTGGGAAAAATGCATGGAAATGATAGGGCTTAGATGGACGGATGTCAATGTCATGAGGAAGGTATGGGAACTGAGACGACTTACCCCCAAGTGTAAAAGTCCACATAGATGATTTATTTTACACATGACACCTATTTGCCAAGTTTTCATCATGGTACTTATCCAGGGTGCCTATTTGCCAGGTTTTCACCATTGGATGAAATTTTTCTCTTTACTATTTTCTTGACTTTTTTATTTTTTTGGTGTCACCAAGACACCTATTTGCCAGGTTTTCATCAGGGTGACGATTTTTTAATTTTTCATTTTTTTTTTGTATTTATGATTTTGTGGATAGCCTGGATGCTTTAGATAACCACTAACTATTCTGAATCCATTGATAGTGCTGATGTAGAGACTGGTGCCATGATATGCCAATAATGACCTTGTTGAAGGAGTTGTCTTGTTAGGATTGTAGCACTTGTATACAACTGATCGATGTCATTGTGATCCTTTCTGATACTAGAGTTGGCCTTATCAAAATACACACATCGCAATAGAGTGCCCTGAGAGTCCTTGTGGTAAAGAGTTGCTGCCAAAATGTGACGGATTTGTGACATGGGATCATTGGACTTTAAATGAGATGTAGGGTTATGACGAATGATGGTAGACGTGGAAAGGTCGTTTGGACATTTGGATGAATGACTTTTTATTTTCCAAACTTGGGATGGTGGATGACGGATTTTGGAGGGATGGTGTTTGGAACCAACACTTTTATATGTCTTGATTGATGACCATTTTGAAGGAGGTGGACATGTGTTATATGTGGGAGTCCTCTTGTATTGTGGCTCCACATTGTGATTGACTTTTGTATTTGACTTGGTGTCTTTGTTTGATCCATCTTTCTTTGGGATCCATTTTAATTTCATTTGTCCACTTTTCCTTTTGTTTGATTCAATGGCCTTTGACATTTGATTTTTGACTTTGTAAGACTTTTGTTTTTGTTGGTTCCAAAGGGAAGGTTGATTCATGATAGAATGATGGTTTATGGTGTGGGTGGAGGGGGTGTTGGCAACAATCTTATGACAAGGATTTCTCATGGACTCCATTTTGACATTTGTATCTAACAAGGTTGCCCCTAGTATTGAGGAGGTACAACTGGCATCGTTTGATTTGCTATCTGAGGAATAACCAAGACCTTGATGTCTGTAATTTTCCTGAAGTTGTATTGGTTCTAGAATTCCTTGCTCATGTATGCCTAGTCCTTTGCCTTGATATTGCATGCTTTGACAGATTCTATTTGTGATGGGGTATTTATTGTTTTGAAAGAAAGATGCTAACCCATCATGATGTCTATGGACACTGTCACTTGTAATATTTTCATCTGCAAGAAAGCCTGGTCTGACAAAGATAGATGACCCTAATTGGTAAAGTGTCTTAGCTTCATTGTCATGTTGGACATATTCCTGACTGATATCTTTGGTCTAATCATGTGACATGTCAGGTTCAGATGATTCTGTTGGCACTTCCAAGGCAATGTCAAATCCATCATTATTTTTAGTGTCATAGAGCCCAATGGTTTTAGCTATAACTTGATCATATGCAAGCATGTCCCTAGTGGAAGATTCTTGTTCTGGAGGAATATTGTCTATGTGTCCCATGAAGGCAAGTGTCTCATCGTGGGAAGTGTCAATAGTAGAGGCCTTTATAGGGTTGGCAAGTGTTTGATCATGAATGGCATAAAGGTCAAGGAGTGGACCATTTTGGATTTCTTGGTCAATGGTAGGGTCTTGCTCAAAGATGGGGTTGTTATGGATTATATAGTCAGAAATAGAGCCGTTGTCAAGGAGAGGTGTGTTTTGGATGTCATGATTGTCTTGAAGGACTTCATGGATGGACTGAAAGATAGGGTCATTGGATGAACTACCTTGTTCTTGACATGAGGGTGACATCATAAGGTCATGCTCTAGGCTTTCATTTTGACATGTATCGTCAAGTGTAGACGATGGGATGTGACTTTGAGGAATTACAAAATTTTCATGAATAGATGTGGCTTGTGAGGGGATGACTTGAAAATGATTAATGGATGAAGGACTAGGATAGGACATGGAGACTTGGACTGGATATGCCATGGAGTCTTGGACTAGATTAGGATGTGACGGATAAGGGTATGACATGGGGACTTGGACTAGACTAGCATGTGAGGGACAAAGATAGGACATGGAGTCTTGGACTGGATTAACTATTGAAGGACAAGGATATGCCATGGAGACTTCGACTGGATTGGTGTAAGGCTGATTGAAATAGGACATGGAGACTTGGATCAGATCGGTATGGTATGATGTGGGGACTTGACATGAGTTGGTAGATAGTTGATAAGGCATGTAGACTTGGATGGGATTGATAGGTGAAGGGTCAGAATATGACATGGAGGTTTGGAATGGACCATTGGATAGTTGGCTTCCCTCGTCAAGGTTAGGATAACGGTGATAAGTGGACATTTGTTGTGAATTAATGGCAGGATTTGTGTCAAGTGACTGTTGATTGTGAGGGTAGACAGATGGTGGCAAAGTATTTATGTCAAATCCTTGTGGTAACTTATCCCCTAAGTCCAAAAGCATGGCTAGATACCTTTGAGGGTCATGTAAGATATATTTTTTTACAAAGGAGACTATGTTAGGATTTTGCGCTGCAGCTTCTATGTCTTTGAAATATACTTGTCCATTTTGGTCTCTTTGTATGAATGGTTCAAAAATGTTTTTTGATGAAGATTGCATGTTCATGTTGTGAAATGGATCAGAAAAGGTCCAATGTTTGACTTGGTTGTTTCTAGATGTTTGACCGTTGTTTGGTTTGTTTCAGTATCTAGAAAACACTTGCAAGCATGATATTTTGACTGTAAGCAAGCACACATGAGACAAGTACAATCCTAAAAGGCCAAAAGGCCAAGAGTTTGTATACTTGGTATAGCCCACTGATATACCTCGGATTGGTGATAACCACCTTTCCTTCTTGAGAGCAGATAGCTTAGAATTTTGGTGGCATTGGCTCCCCTCCATGGCTCATTAATGTCATTCGAGCACACCAAATTTAGATTCTTTGGGTACTGACATCCCAAGAATTGCTATCTCTAATCAAGGAGATTAGTAGTGAGTGTCTTCAGACATGATACTATACCCTGCACTATACCAAGCAATGGCCAAAGAATGGTTGGACACTAAAACAAGGGGTATTTAATTTGAGCATTCCGTTCTTGGGGCATGATCCATGCGGTGAAAGTCCCCTTTCGGATCCATCTCGTCAGAACCACACTCGTGATTCTTGGGCTTTCCCTAAGAACCCACTTTTATATACCAGCTAGAAGTCCCTCGGTGTCAGGGTGCTATCGGTCTGAGTCATCCTAGGGTGAGTACTTTTTCCCACCAGAACAGGCCCAAGTTCTAGAGTCAGTAACCATTTCTCTTACACCCAGGATCGCACAAATGCGCAAGGGGAGAGGATACTCCGATATACCAAATCGTGAAGGGTAAAAACAGATAAAAACAGGTTTGGTTTTTTGATCACCGAGTTTTCACAAGGTGAGAGCATACTCACCTACCGTTTTGCAAACGCATTCAAACATGATCAAACAGAGGTTCGTTTTAATTGCACCAAAATGAAATGTGTACTATACTAATAAAAAGACAAGCACATTATTTTGATGTTTGATCTTTGACAATCAAACCTACAAGACAATATGTTAGTAGTTTTAGTATTTGTCTTCAACCCATGAAAAGTAACCACCAACAAGCTGCAAATCTTGATTAGTAACAAAAAATAAATAAAAAAATAAAAATTTATTGACAGCAGCAACTTAAAACAGCGATAACTTATTCAAAACTTAACAAAATTTTAAGTGGTAGATATCTATGGAAAGAAAAATGACAGACCTTCCAAACCCAAAAAAACTTTTTCTACAATTCTGCACCAAAAAAAAATGTTATAGATAAAAGAAAAACATGGGTTTTAAAAGCTAAATTAAAAAAATAGCGAACAGTAAAATAGCCATAACTTTCTCAAATCTTAATGAAATTTCAAACCGTTTGCAGTTCTGGAAAGCTAAGATCGAGATCTACAAAACCCAAAGTAGCTACAAAACACAATGGATATACATGAAAGAACTATTATACCTGATCGCCATAATCTCCATGATTCATTTTTGTAGCACCTTCTTACTTGCTGGATGATGTTGCCCTTAGATTTGTAGTGCGAGCAATCTGAAAATGTACACCAAGCATTGAAGGATTTGATAAATGCCTAAAGTCTATGCCTATGACTATGCCAATATAAGTGAAAATTCCTATGCATAAACAATGTTGAGATTTAATCAAAATGACAATAATAAATGCTATGAGAAATCTAAGAATGTAAGTGTAAAAATGAAATGCCTATATTATGTGCCTGTGTAATCGAAAGTAGAGAGGAAAATGGCATTTTATAGAAAATGCCATTTTGAATGGACGGGCGAGATTAATTGATGATGAGAACCTAAAATGAGAGGTCTAGATTTAATCTGAGAATCCCTAATTAGGATTAGGGAAAAATCATTAATCGAACGGTCAAGATAATATCTTAGATAATTGGATCGACGGTGGAGAATAAATGAGACAAATTAATTAAAGAAATAAAGATTTTCAAAAAATCAAGAAGATAAGATTGTCTGATTTGTGAGATTCAAAAAATCAAGAAGATAAGATTTGGACTGAAGATCGATTTGAAAAATCAAGAATCTGCGATTACTTGATTTTTAGAATAATATCTTTTTGAATTTAATTAATTCAAAATGATGATTTTAGGTGACAAGTAAATAATCTTTTTGATTATTTACTAAAAGGAGTGAAATTAAATAAAATGAAATCATTTTAAATATTTTCATTTATTTAAAATGAGAGAAAAGTGAATTAGTAATTAAATAATTAAAATAATTATTTAATTTGGAAGATAAGATCAATAATTAAATAAATTAATAAATTTATTTAATTGTGACAATTAGTGACATATCAAATAAATAAATGAAATTCATTTATTTAATAATCAGGAATAAATATATGATGAAGGGTAATTAAATAAATTAAGAAATTTATTTAATTAAAGGAAGACTTAGACAATTAATGACGTATTTAATAAATAAATAAAATTTATTTATTTAATAATCATGAAGAATAACTGACATGAATTAATTAAATAATTATGAATTATTTAATCAATAGTCGGATGTGGACCAAGGACATAATTAAATGTCATAATTATGCTAGGACAAAAGTGGTAAAAATGAAGCTTACAGGCCTAGGTCATTTTTAGGTGTCTACACATTAGTGTTAAAGTGGATTTGAGTAATGATTGAAAGTTGTTTGGCTTGTTTAAAGTAGAATATAAAGTAAATGTTTGAGTTATTTTTAGTAATTAAATGTGATCCAAATTGCATCTAATATGTCTCCATGAAGTGTTTAATATGATGTAATATAGATAAATGAGTTATTAAATAACTCATGGTAAGAAAAAGCTTCATAGACACTTGCAGTAGAGAGCTCTAGACACTTGAGGCAGTTAACTCCTAAAAGATTTAGAAGGCTTTGAAGAAATAATGAGAAGATAGATAATAATCCTAGAACACTCCTACATTCATGAAAAATAATGGAGCATCAATCATTCCTAAATTAATGGGATGAGTATTTGTTTCATGTTGAGTTCAAAGATCTGTCACAGTTATTAAATTTCATGCTTCCTTCTTCCACCAAAAGATAACTCAAGTTACCATATCACTCAATTTTTTTTGCATGATTATAGCATGTTATTCATGCTAAGGATCAATGATTTGTTCAACTAAACTGAAGAATAATTCCTTCATTCACATTCAAACTTGAAGACTTCCTAAAAATTAGGTGCTCAAAAATTGTCAAAAATGTAGTCTCAGTAAAACTGAGATATCTCCCTCGTTTCTCAACAAAATTCAAAACTTCAAAATGATCTGGAAAGTAGATTTGAATTTCTAAAAACCGTGTTGAGAATTTGGCATGATTTGTAGTAGGGAATGAGTAGTATACGTCATAAAATGGTTGAGACAAAAGTGGCGTGATGGAGGGCAGCAAATTCAATTATCTTAAAGTTTTATAAACGACCCCTCAAAAATAGGATCTTGGATCCACATTCTTAGTGGATTGGTTGGATAAATATAGAATATGAATTCTATCAATTCAATTTAATCATTTGATCAAAATGAGGGGATTAGAAAGGATTGTTTCAGCCTAAGGAAATAGGATAGATCTAGTTTCATTTATCAACAATGTAATTCCAAATTTCTAGATTAAATTTGAATCCTAGAGAGCTTTTCATTTCCAAAAATTGTGAAGTAGTTTAGTATTTTCAATTCATGAAAGTATTCCTTAGATTATTTCCCTTTCATGCAATTTTCCTTTCATGCAAATAAGATTTAAGATTATTTCCCTTTCATGCAACTTTACTTTCATGCAAATAGGATTTAATATTAGTTCCCTTTCATGCAACTTTACTTTCATGCAAATAGGATTTACTTTTACAAGTAGAATTGACTTTCAAGCAATTTTTCTACTTTCTCTCTTGCATACAACCATGGACACCACCTTGAATTGATAAATTAAATGATTAGGATTACAATGACCCCATCAAATTTCTTTGGGGGTTAAACCTTTGTTGACTTCTTCTAATGTTAGATTGGAAAATGGGTTTAGATTTTTCCTTTGTGATATACAAGATGGATTTGAATTTGACCCAAGGTTCAATTCACTAGTGGGATTAAAAAGGGGATCACTTGAAGAATCCATGGCCTTTATTTTCCTTCGTGACTTTGTTTGAACCATATATAATTTTCAACCTAAGGATTGATAATGCAGAGGTGATAATGCAAGGTGGGGATGAGACTGTACTATATTTTTGTGATTTTCTTGAAGTTTTGAAGGTATGAGGATGTCAAATGTGAATGGACCTAAGACTAAGGTTTGAAATGAAATGATGATAATGACCTTATGAACCATGGATATGATATGCAATCATACCAAATGAGATTATGACTAAGGTTTATGATATGCAACTAAAATTAAGGTATTCCAAATGAAACTAATGGGATGCACCTTTAGACCTAAGAAAGAGGATCCTAACCAAACAATGGTAGACCAAGGTAGCCAACTAGAATGTCGATACCCTAGAAAATGAATGTTGAAAAGGTGATGATTGATTCAGAAAAGGGTGGATCTAAACTAAGACATAAGTTTGAAACCCAATGATAATTGAGAATTGATTGATGGAAAGATGAGGTCAATAACAATCTAGAAGTGTGACCATGGACTGATACGAGATATGGAAGACCTCCTAATCTAAAATTTGAAGGGTTCCTAAAGCTAAGAATGATCTAAGACTAACTAAGCAATGAAAGGTAGGTAATGCAACCTAAGGAAACCTAGATGAATATGATGAAATGGATTGGTTAAAGTAAGCAAGTATGTAATCAAAATGTAAGGTCACTATTAGAATGTGATGAGGACCGAGATTGGATGAATATTTCTTAGAAATTTTATGATCCAGTATTTGTGGATTACTCTCATAGATGCAGTGTACATTTCATAGTTGTGGTACACAGTTGTGGTTCACTATTTAATAGTTGTTGTTCACTATTTTACAATTGTGGTTCATAGTGTGTTTGAATAAAATCTTATGTTTTTGAATAATTTTCATTTTGGGAGATTTTTTAAATGTGATTCCAAACATAGTAAACACTCTAAAAATAGATTTTTGGTTGTTCACTGGTCAAATCCCTATGCAAATATGTGTATGTTCAAGGGTTATTCACGCCAATTTCCCCTAGTAAAGAAAAATCAAAAACACATCGAGCACTTCCTATCCCTAAGGTAAAGGGCCCATGGCAACACTTTTAGGCCCACAACTTGGAATCTCCTTTGATGTAACTGTAGGGACACCTTTAGGGGGTGTATTCACTCTTTTTTTTGTGAGAGAGGATAGCTAGGGGCCTCTAAGACTAGAAGGATGACCAAATCACCCTATCCCTAGAAAGCTACAAGTAAACAAGTAGCTTATACTAAGCCAGGGATTTTTGTCTCATCTCAAGGGCGCTGTATGGTGAGTAAGAAGGTGATACCAAATATTCTCAATGAAAAGGGTGGCTAATAAGAAGGTTTCTAGTCACAACTCAGGGGAATGATGCCTTGCAAGCATCCAAAAAGCCACTTAAGGATTTAACCAACCCTACTAGGGTACATTAATATACCACACATAAATGTGAGTACTTCCCCTCTCATTTTCACACTATATAGAAAAGACTAATGCTAGTTAGGACTTGACTTTCATCTTATCCCTTTTATATAGTGGCCTAAGGGAAAAACCACTTTGGGTCACCAATGAGTTCTCCATTGGGATGTGTCTCAATTGGTAGGCCCTTCTACAAAAGAAAAAGATAATATGGAGTGATTTCTCATACACCCAAGATCACATGAAGCACAAGAGGAGAATATACTTTCATTACACCCTATTGGGTTCTACAACACAAAATTTGTGCAAGGACACCAAACATAGAAGACAATGATTAATTTTAATCCCACATTGAAATATGCCTAATTAACATGAAAGACAAAACAAAATGCAAGTTGTTGTTCATTTTAACCCAAAATGAAATGTGAAGATGAAAGTTCATTTTAACCCAAAATAAAATGTACCTGATTAACAAAAGATATTGATTTAGTTTAAGCCTAAAAAATCAAAATTTTCCTCTCTTAAATGAAGATAAAAAAAAACCCTATATAAGATGGATTAGTAGTTTAAAAGGAAAATGTATTCTCTCAAACATAAGCCACACACTACAAATAGAGGATTAGTAACACCAAAATCTCTAACCTAGTGAAAACAAAAAAGAAAAACTAAAAGAAAATTAAAAATTGAGATGTTTTACCATATCATTAAAATGAATCATTTTGGTTAATGAATGTGGTGAATGTAGCTACAACTGTGGTGGCCAACTCTATAGATGCAACTCATTGTGTGTTAAATGCATTGCACTAGCCTTTGGTAGTTGCGTTGTAGGAATATGCAAATGCATCATTATTCAATTTTTTTGCCACTTTGCCAACAAATGTGGCTCACTATCTTACGATTGTAGCTCACAAACATGCAAAACAACAAAAAAAGAAAAAAAATGTATGGATTTCTGTGAATTTTTTTCAAATTCATGTTTAGTTCACCAATGTAAGGAAGGGGAAAATTCATGAATAAGGAAGGTTGAGACCAAGTAGCAACCACTCTACCTAAAATCTAAGCCAAATCACAAATCCAAAACAAGAAAGTACAATGAACATGAAAAGAAAAATGAATAACAAAGCTAATTTAAACTCGCCATGTTGAAGTTGATTTTATTCATCACTTCTCCTCCATTCTTCTCAAGTTGCAAGACTTTCCCTCAGATGTTGGTGTGTCTAAGTACTTGCAAATGACAATAACTGATGGCAAGATTTTGTGAGAAAATGTGCTTGTAAAGCCAAAATTAAACAGATAACCTTTTTTTATAGAAAAGCTTCTCAAATGGATGAACAAGATCAATAGTCTATAAGATGCCAAGATCAACAGTTGAGGTTTCATGCACCACAAAGTAGTGAGCTAGGGATGGCTAAGGATAGATGGTCAAGATTCTTTAAAAATTGAAAGCAATCAATGGTCAAGATTCAATTGAGAAAGTGGAGGGACAGTAATGGAGGAAATTAAATAATATAATTATTTAATTAGGCAGAGAATGTGGGCCATCAAATAATCCATGTCATTATTTAATTTGGAAGGAAATGGAAAATGGGAATTTAATTAAATGATTATTATGTAGCTGTTTAATTAAAATGGAGGAAATAGGAAAGAGGCATTAAATAATAATGTGGATCAATTATTTAATAATAGATAGAAAAAGGCTAAGTGAATAGCTAAATAATTAGAATAATTATGTAACTATAGAAAAAAGGTGAAGAGTGAATAATTAAATAAATGATGATTTATTTAACTATAGATCTAAATGTTAGTGATGTAATTAAAAAAACATTAATTTATTTAATTAATCGAAAGTAGAATATAGAAGGGAAGATGAATTAATTAAATAATTAGAATTATTTAATTAATAAAATAATTAAATAACTAAAAAATATTTAATTATGTAGGGAAGAAAGAGGAGATCGATACAAAAAAATGGCATTCACAGGCTTGGGAAATTTTTTAGTGTCTACAAAAATAATTTCCTTCCTTATAGAAGCATAAAACACATCACCAATTTGAAGCTTCTATAGGGGAGAGATTTTTCTCATGTCCATTTGACCCTGCATTAAAGGAAGTGGCAGCAATTGTGCAATTACAACACACTTGAATTGCAGCTACATGTCTAACATACCCTTGAGTGAATCACTAGAGGGTTCACAAACAACCTTTATGCTTTCCTCATCCTTCTCATTGGCCTTTTCCTTGTCATCAAATGCTATATTTTTCCTTTGCATTATTCTCTTATTTTTCATACACTTTATCTTTTGGGAGGTAAATTTTAAATTTTGTGTTCCTCTAAATTCTCCAAGTCATCTTTCTTGTCTTCATTTATCTGTTCACTATCAGCCTTGACATCCATAGTGAGCTAGATTTTCTTTGTTTTCACTTCCTTGTGAATTTCATCATCCTATTATACTCCAACATCATTTTACTCTACCTAAGGAGTATCATTAGTAACATTTTCTTGCATATTTTCTCTTTCATCTACATGTTCATGTTCTAGAGCATGCTCATGTTGTGCATCTTCTGGTTTAATCACTTTTGTGATAGATACATCATATTACAATTGTTGTTCATTGTCTAGAGACATTCCTAGCTCCTTTTCTATATTAACAACCTTTTTTATTGCTTCATTTCTTAATATTTCAATATCCTCTTTGTCCCTACTCATCAAGGTGGTAACACTCTGCTTAGTCTTGAACTGTTTGCTATAAAATTGAGCTAATTTAGCTCTATCCTCATCTATAAGAGGAGTACTAACTTTTTCCAAAGCAAATTTTTTCATTCTAGCATCTTCATTACGTGTTTCCTATCTTCTTCCATATAATGCACCTCTTAGATGTCTATGAAATTGATTTTATATATTCTTCATTTTGACATCAAATGTTACTATATAACTAACTGTTGACTCTTTTATTTTTAACTTATTAGTGTCATGTGCAATGGGATATAATTTAGTAGTTTGTTCCAACATCGCATGCTCAACTATA
Source organism: Sequoia sempervirens (assembly GCA_007258455.2). Lineage (NCBI taxonomy): Eukaryota > Viridiplantae > Streptophyta > Pinopsida > Cupressales > Cupressaceae > Sequoia > Sequoia sempervirens. The sequence goes on from VDFB02271358.1 coordinate 611,666,366, forward strand.
GCATTAAATAGTTAATCTAATTTCATACAATTTTGTTTCCTTACCAAAGGGGAATTGTCCTTTTTTATTTTTTCTTTGGGTGATTTTATTTTATACTTCTCCCTCATATGAATCATGAATATTTGTTTCTCTTTCTCCACTTCTCCTTCAGTGTCACTGTTCATAATGTCAAAATTTTATTTCTTTGCACTTGTATCTACTTAAGAAACATGGGTTTTTCTCTTCTGAACCAATTATGGTCATTCTTCTTCATCCTTCTCATCTACATTCACACTTACATATTGCTCTTTTTTTCCTTCTCTTTTCTTCTCTTCTGTAGAAGAATCTTTTGTTTTGTAGGGGCATTGAAAGATTCTTTTCTTTACAAATCAACTGTAGATTTAGTCCCAGAGGACTTAGCAAAAACCAGAGAAGGGGTAGAGGTCCTAGTAGACCTTCTTGTGCTTGGGGTACCAATCAGAGTGTTGGATATGCTCTTTGCTTCTTTGACAATGCCCTTTGGTAATCACATCATTTCTAGAACCTATTCCTTCATCTTTTCCACATTCCTCTTGATTTATTTTGATTTGTGCTCCATATGCACAACACTAGATTTCTCCTCACATGTCCAAAATATCTCTTCTTTGGGATCTCTTGGAATTCTCAACATGTGATCAGAAAGGCTGGTGATCACATTGTATTCTACCTCATATCCCATTTCAGGAACCCATATTTTCCTTGGTTCCACAACTTCCATCATACAACATTTTTTACTTACAATGAAAATAATATCATTCTTATAGTTTTCAACCACACTCTTAGGTATTATTTCTCTTTCCTACATCTAGGATTGGAATGATTTAAAGAATCTCCAAATGGCTTCATCTTTGGATGCTAAATCCAAATATCTCAATATGTGATCTTTGATTTGTATGGCCATAAGAACATTGTCTATGTTGCAAGTATGTATAGTTGGTGTTGTCATTGATGTCAACAAGTCATTGGTGTCAACTGTATGAGAAGTATATTTTTGTAATTGTGTGACAAGTTGGTTGTTTTCTCTAATTATGATTTGATTGGTTTCATTATGTTGTCATTAGTAAGTTACTAGTGTCAACCTCTAGTGTTGCTTTGCTAAGCATCTATCTATGGATGTATGTTTTAGTTTATATGTTGTAGATAGCTTGGTGATGATGAGGAAGTGATGAAAATGTTGACGATGCATCTCTAGTGCTTGGTTTCCAAGTTCTTTATAGAAAATTTCAATAAAAAGAGGAAACAGTGTGTTGTAGTGGTGTTTTATGTGGTAGACTATTGTTCTGTTTTGGCTTGAAATTTCTTCTATGTTGAATATCTACTTGTGTGGTTTGAATATGTTGATCAAAGGTTTTTAGAGGTGTTGCATCTAAAATTTGGTGTGCTTGATCATTGTGAATAGGAATTTGTGTTCACCAGTGTGTGAACTATGTATTATAGGGGTGTCTGAGAGAAATATTTGTGCTCCATATTTCTTTGTAGAGTGGTTTTGGGTCTTGTAGATCTAGAAGGGTTCTAATACTCTTTGTATCCTTCTTCAATTGAATTTATTTGAGGTTTAATTATTTGAAATTTATTTTCTTGAGTTTCACTATATGGAAAAGTTGTTTTAGTGTACTGGGTGTGTACATGCTTAAAGTGAAAGTTATTGCAAAGGAATTAGCTGGATTTCAAGGTGTTTGTGGAAAATTCTAGATTGTGTTCAAACATGGTGTGTGGTTTGTGAGTCATATTTGCATTTGAGGAAGCATGTACTTAAATGTTAATGGTGTTAACATGGCTTTGGTCAACCTTTGGTGTTTACACTAATTATAGAGTTTCTTTGTTATTTTTGGAAGTGTGGTGTGGCATGTATAAGTGGATTTAAGTCCAATTTAAGGTGTTTTGTAGCTTTCCTTCATTCCTTTCCATCGTAAGAATGTTTTCGTGCCAATCTAATTTGAATTTACATGGTTGAGGTACATAAATGACCTTGGAGAATATTTTCAAGGATCAATATGGTCTAAACGTGTTGAGTCATTGAGGAATGCAAAAATAGATGTGAATGATGTGAATTGTAGATTTTTAAGGTGTGAAGTTATGTAGTGTAGTATGAGCTTTCATTTTGTAGATTACTAGATGCAATGAGCAGAATGTTTCCACAATATTTAGTAAGACTATGAAGGTGTTGGTGGTGAATAGGTATACATTTTTGTTGCATTAAGATGGATTTCTCACTATAACATTCTTCTCTATCTTATTTTCTATTTTGGAAGTGAGCATTTATTTCTTTTGGGAAATGAGCCCTTTGGTAGTGATCCCTTTGTAATCAATGTTGATATTATTTTATATTGTGAGCTAATCCTCACTGTGGTTTTTCCCTTCTTGGTTTTTCCATGTAAATATGGTGTTTCTTTGTGCATTGTGTTGCTTTGGTTCTATTTCTGTTATTTTCTTTCATGATAAACCTCTCTAACAAATTAAGGGTTAATCAAATTAATTTGGATCTAGATGTTTGTGAGGGTTTTGAAGTTTTAAGCTAAAATTGATTCACCCCCCTCTTAGTTGTCTTGTGCATTCAATAATTTTAATCATAGTAAGGTTCCTTGGAAGAACACTTAGATACTTGAGGTAGATCTGTTATGACACATAAGAAACATGTTCCACTATTTGATGGATTATATTATGAATTCTAGAAGACAGGGATGGAAGGTTTTCTAGTTTTTCTTAGATTTGAGATTTGGAAGTCTATTGAGACTGGATATACTATACCTACAAATGGTCCAAATACTAATGATGAGATCAAGGCCTATGAAAATAATAGTAAATAAAGGTATTCTCTCATAGGTGGTCTTACTAATTCTGAACTGGTGAAAGTTATGAATCTAAAAATTGCTAGAGAAATTTGGGTAAAGTTAGAAAGCATTTATGAAGGAGATGAAAAGGTCAAGCAAGATAAGATGAAAAACCTTAATATTATGTTTGAGACCTTGTAGATATATGAAGATGAAAAGATTGCAAGCTACATGTAGAAGGTGGATGGAGTTTTCAAATCCATCTGAAGTCCTAGTGGAGAACTGAAGGAAGAAGAACTGATAAAGAAGGAACTCAGTACTCTTGCTAAATCTTATATTCATAAAGTTTCTGCTATTGATGAATTTCAAGATTTGAGAAAATATTCTAGAGATCAGCTATATGATTCTTTAACTACTTTTGAAATAAGAGAAACTGGTCCAAAAAATGCAAAAGTTGAGACTGCTTTTAAGGCTAGGAAATCAAAGAAGACTGAAATATCAGATCAGAAAGATCTTGATGATGTGGAACCTAACTATGTGAGAAGTATGAAAAAGGGTACTAGAAAGTACAAAGGTAAGTTTCCTTTCAAATATTTTAGTTTTGGATGGATAGGTCATTAATCTTCAAGATGTTCATATAGAGCTTTGAATGAGAAAAGTAATGAGAAAAAAGGTAAGATGATTGGGGAAATATATTATATTAGAGAATATTCTAGTATATATGATGAGATATTTGATTATGTAGATGATGGGGATGGTGAATTCTTGTTCACTACATTAAAATATTAAACTAATTCTGCTAAATTTGAGTAATGTGTGAAGGAAAGTGCTTTTGAAGTAAGTGCTAAAGTTGAAGGATCTTTGATGTTTTCTTTTCATGTAGATAGGAGAACTACTTGATCATTGATAATGGATACTCTAATTATATGACTAGTGATAAGAGTATGAAAATATGAAGGAGGACTATTTAGGTTTGGTGACGATACATGTTTGCTAAGATATGTGGAAAAGGTTCAATTAATTTTTATGGTGAGAATAATGATGATGATATTCTCCATGTTAAGGGTTTAAGACATAACCTCTTGAGTATTTGAAAACTATGTAGCAAAGGATACAATCTTGTGTTTCAAGATGATGGTTGTGAGATTAGAAAAGGCTCCAAAACTATGGTTGCTGCTAGAAGAAGGACAGATGGAAGTGTATATCAACTTAAAGGTGTTGATGATTATTATTTCATAACTTAGATCAATGAGAGTTGGCTATGGAATAGAAGAATGTGTAACATCAATTTTTATAGCCTAGTGAGAATAAGTTCAGTTCAAGCTATGAGAGATTTTCCAAAGATTACAAAGCCTATCAATGTTGTCTATAAGGAATTTCATGTTAGAAAGAAAGCAAGAAGTTTTAGAATAAAAGAAAAATCTTCTATCAAACTAGTGGAATTGGTGCATAGAGATATTTTTCGTCCTAAAAAAGTAAAATTCTTCAAGGTGATAGGTATTTCATGTTGCTGATTGATGATTATTTTAAAATGATATGGGCAATTTTCTCAATGAAAAATCAAAATCTCTAGATAATTTTAAAGCATTCAAAGTTATGGATGAGAATTAAATGAATCTAAAAAATCAAGTGCTTGATGTCTGATAGATGTAGAGATTTCACCTCTAATGAGTTTAATATATTTTGTGAGAATCATGGAATAAAGAGGAATTTATCTACCCCTAGGACTCCTTAGCAGAGTGGAGTGATTGAAAGAAAGAATATGACTATTCAAGAAGTTGCAAGGATAATGATGAGAGAATCAAATATACCAGAAGTCTACTAGAGAGAAGTAATTTATACAATTGTTTACATACTTAATAGAGTGCAAGAAAGAGAAAAAAACACAAAGAATTCCTATGAGCTATGGTATGGAAGGATTCCTACTATCAAACACTTTAAAATGTTTGGAAACAAATACTATATCAAAAGAGATGAAACTTAGGAAAAACTTATTAAAGATCTAATGAAGGTATCTTCGTTGATATAAGAGAGAGGTACCAACCATACCAAGGCTCCAAGTCATGGATATCTAATAGAGAAGGGATGACCTAACTTACCTCAAGCTAATGGGTGTTTAGGATAAGAATCAAGAATGAAGAGAACTCTCAAGTGCTTATGTCACTCTACAAATCTGAAAGTATAAATGGGGCTCAATGAGTCAATTTTTGGAGTTTAGATTGCACCTCAAACAATTGTCTTTCTAAGGATGGAAACACAAGTCTGGGATGACAGTGTGGTGCACTAGAATATCTGTAGCATGCTAGCATCTATAGGGTCAGAAAGAGTGAAATAGAGTGTAAAATACTAGAGAACCTACTAACTACCTAGCTAACTAACTTTAATGAAATAAATAGAACTATGAAGTATGAAAAGTAGCTATGAAAATGATAAAGAAGGTAGATGAAGATAAGGGTGATGAATATCAAATCACTAAAGCTCTAGTTCACAAGCGAGCTCCACACACACATTCACCTACACACAAGAAAGAGTTGAAAAATGTTGGGTTGTATAGGGGTTTGCCTAAGTAAAACCCCCGCTTTCGTGTTTCCATCTCCATAGACAACCAGAAAAGCCACGAAGTAGAAACTATGATAAAGGAAAGAAGAAATGGATGTACTAAATAGTAAAAAAGATGAAATGCAACTCTATCAAACCATAATAAGGGAAAGATAAATGATGTCATACCACCTACACCCAAAGGAACTCAAGGCCAATGAAGGGAGAATACAAGGAAACAAGCTTGAAAAATTTGACACAACCATAGTAGTGATGAAGGGAGGTATCGCAAGACTCCAAACTCATAGCTTCTATGGAAACACAACACGTACAAGGATGGAATTGATGGAGTAAAAAATTGTTGTAATGCTCAATGGATGCAACAAAAATCAAGTGAACTGCTAGAAAATTTGAGAAGAATATTGAATGAGTGTGTAGAAGAAGATGGAGTGAGTGAAATGGATGCACCGAAATGAGAGGAAAAGAGACATTTTTGGGTCAGTTGGTTGACATAGAGGCATTAAAATTTGTCCCTAATGAGGAGTGTAACATTCTTGCAGACCAAACGAAGGAATCTGTCAGGGATGGTAGTGCACCATGCACATGTCTGTCCACCATGCTCATGTCCCAGATAAATATTCCCCCACTGACATGAAAAATATGTGCCAAGTGGATGGAAGGTAGGTAGGTGATGTGGAATTTCACCTTTGGGTTTGATTTTCTAAGGTGAGGGGATGCAAAAGTGGAATTTACACAAGGGGTGTAAATTTTCTCCTATACATTTTTCCCCCAATTTAGCGAGCATGAGTATCGATGAGTGATTGATAAAGTAGATCACAGAGTTAGAAATGTATACCTAAACCATTGAGGAAGTATACCACAATTTTGCGATCTCAAAAGCATAGGTTAGGGAAAGTACTTCACAGGTACTGTCTCATGAGGAGGTTCAAACAAAAGGACTCTGTAGCTCCACAAAACTATGAAGTTGAACAAAGTACACTGGAGATGCGCAAACCAATGATGGAAAAATCCTGCAGGATGCAAGTGCTTCATAGGCCCTTTGACTTTTAAAGAAAGAATTACCCTATCTACTCTCTAATCAAGGAATCTCAATGAAAGGGGACTCCATAGTGTTAGACTAAAAAGTAGCTTCACAAGCACACCTACATAGCAACATGTTAATCTATAGATAAAAAATGTTAGAAAATGAAAGGCAGCCACATAGGAAAACAAACAGACAATCACATAGACAGTCAAAAATCTGAAGGAAGAGCTTTCAATTTGGTCCCTTGGGAACCCTTCAAAAGAAGAGGGGTCCACTCAAGGGACACAATGTATGAAAGTGCAAGAATGTTTTTTTGCAATCAATTCAACATCAAGGAATCCTTTTGAAATATGTTCACTTCATCAAGGAATTCGAAAGGAAGAAAATTCCCCCTCAAAAGAGGAAGGTTGAGGATTCTCCCATAGGAAAAGCTTCTCCCTCCCTGAAAGAAATTTTTCAAGTTCTTTCTTTCCAAAGCCATGACGAGGGAAACATGTTCTGCTAGGGGTCCTTGTTGAGAATGTTTTTTTTGAAAAAGTTCACAAAGATTTTTAGGAAAAGATTTGTTGGATACAAATTCATTTTTTGAAAATAAAAGTTTACATGATATCCCCTCTTAGGATGGTGTGTGTTGAACATAGAGGAACATGACATCCTAAGGAGAGAAAAGAAAGAATGAAAAAGTGATGTTGTGGTCCATAGGACATAGGGAGATGTCACTGTGGTTATATTGTCACATAGACAAGGGACAACACATGAATACCACAACATCAAAACTCAAGAAAAAAAAAAGGAAGATAACCCAAAATCGGAAAAAGAGACAATAACATCAAAAACAATGGGCACATGGGCAGTCTGATATTTCAGGGTCGAAGTTGCTCATAAATATATGTAAGTATAATAATAGTATATTTAGTGAACTGTTATCAACCCCCTACTATATCAGACCATATGAAGAATGCATGAGAAGAAAAAATATATATATATATATAGGTCAAGATGGAATTGAAGCCTAAATTTCCCCAACACTTTGGATCATCCCCAATTCGTTGAAAATCAATACACATAACAAAGGAAGAATGATGCCACAAATAGAGGAATTTTTACATCACATAATCACTCCTCTATCCAAGCACTATAGGGGTGGAAAGGGTCATCCAAGAACACATAACACAATCATGAGGTAACACATAAAAAAAAACACATAGCTAATCTAGAGGTAAAGAAGAGGTAGCCCCTAACACTAATCAACCAAGAGGTCATCAGCCTTCTAGTGTAGATCATTATACGGGGAAGGAGGACAATCCTCCAAGGGTGAAATATAAAGGGGGGAACCCTATAACCCCCAAATAATAAGAACCAAGGAAGGAGATTATTCTAGGTCTCCACTCATTTGTTGTGGAGAAAATTTTAGCAATTTTGTCAGGATCACTAAAAGTATCTTGACCTCACCTAAAGAGTTAAACATGTACTTCATAGGAGTGTTATGTGTTACCTCAACAGGTGGGGAGGGTGGGGAGGTGGTGCCCGAGATTCACTTCTAGGCTCATTAAGTGACTTGGGAGTAGTGATAAATTTAGGGGATGCCAAAACTTCTTCTATCACAAGGACAACAAATACTAATGCAGAACCACCCTTTGATGAGGGTGGACTCCTCTTTTGACCCCAATTGCTAGTAGGGTTATCCTCCACCTTCCACTTCATCAAAGGGTGTGAGACCCCCATGAATGAGGAAAAAGGTCCATAGGATGAGGAGAAAATTGTGGCAAAAACCACTGAAGTGTTTGAAATGTCTGCAAGCTTAGAGAATGATGGGATTTCTGGGAGGGACATCAAGAGAGGTAGCTCAACCAAAGGATCAATAAACACCTACACCTTTTTAGGGTCAAGGGTGTTCAAGCTCATAGTAGGAGCCATAATCATTACCAAATTTCATTGAACTAAAGCAGAGCGGATGAGAGAGGAGGACACAATAGGAGGCCCTAAAAGAAGGACAATCAACTCCCTTCCTTACTCTGCAAAGTGGCCTACTCAGCCACTAGAGCCTTTCATTGATGATTTTTCTCACGCACAAGGACATTTCTATGACTCTAAGAGCTAGACATAGGAATTTGAAATGAAATAGAAGGATCCTTCTTGGCCATTAGAGTGTCCATCATGGCCATTTCTGGTGGAGGGAGAGACTCATAGACAGGGGCAAGAGGAAGAGATTAAGAAGTAGTTGAAATAGTAGTGGGTGGAGTCAGCTCTAATGCCTTGGTGGTGGGCCTCCTCCCATTCACTACCTTAGAAGCAGGAGTGGTAAAAGGCTACAAAGGTCAAGACATAGAGGATTCCCCATAGGGATCCTTCCTTCCACCATATTGAATGGGGCATAGGCACCTTGGGAAGAATGGGAAGTTCAAATGTAGGATGCTTGGCTTTTTCCAAGTGGGAACCATAGGTTTCTCCCAAAAATGAGGAGAAGAATCTAATGATGCCATAATAGGGAGGGCGAGAGGAAATGGCAAGATGGAAAATGGAAGAGGAGGAATAAGAACCTTGAGAGCGCTTCTCTTCTTCCCTTCTCGGGGCCATGGTGGCATCATTGTCAGCTTTCAAACAAGCCCTATGTGAGACAACATAATGAGATGGTAGGTACCTCCCCTAGGCATTATCCACCCTTTCCTATACTTCATGTAGGTGTAGTATAAGAGTTTCATCCTGAGAATAGCTAACAAGTGCAGTCGATGGTTAATAATAGGTGTCATGTATTATGTGTACTAGAGCCTTATTGATAAATTTTAGATATTTATACACCACCAAGGGAACTGCACTCATAGTAACTAGCCAGGAGATACCTAGTTTCACTCTAAAGAGTTCAAACCCTAAGATAATTTCAAAGAGAAAGTTTACTTACTAGGTCCAATGAGGACTGACAAGGTGATGCTACCAAGGGGAGGTACGAATAATCCATTGTGTATGGATTGTAATTTCAGGTGCATCATACCCATCTTTGTGTAGGAAATCGACCAACATAATCTCCTCAGTTATAACATTCACCTAAAATGTCAAGTTAACAAGAACACTTGTTACAATGTTTCCATTGATTCACGTGGGGATGTAAAGAGGAGATGGATCTCTATTATAACCCATCAACAGGTCCTACAAGGTGAAATTTATAGCATGAGAATTACTTGTAGATTGCAAAGATGGGATAGGAAGGTGCAAAAAGGAATCCATCAAATACACTAAACTAGGCTTTCATAGAGTCCCCAAAGGTCTTGCAATTAGATAGTGACACAACTAAGGTTTCATTCTGCAATACCTACAAAACCTTCCAACTAAGCCACTAGGGGTTGCAGGTTGGCTTACAATTGAAAATGCCTCAAAACTCTCACACCTAAAACACTCCTAGGATACAAGGAAAGGACTGTTCAACACTACTAAATGGATCTAAAATGGTTCATGTGAGGTTCACCAAAAATGTAAGAGAGGGAGACCAACCACACCTAGGCTCCAAGTCACAGAGAGTCGAGAGTAGAGGGATACCCTAACTTTCCTCAAGCTAACATGTGTTTAGGATAAGAATCGAGAATGGAGAGCACCCTCAGGTGCTTATGTCAGTCTATAAATCTAAAATTCTAAATGGGGCTAGATGAGCTAGTTTCTGGAGTTCAAACTACACCTCAAAAAACTCTCTATCCTTCGATGGTAGTGTGGGTATGGAATGATAGTGTGGGACATTGGCATCTCTCTTGTACACTAGCATACATACAACCAGAAAGAGTGAAATACAATGTTAAATACCAAATAACCTACTAACTATCTAGCTAACTAGCTTTAACGAAATAAAAAAAAACTATGAAGTATGAAAAGTAGTTACATAAATGATAAAGAAGGTGGATGAAGACAAGGGTGATGAATATCAACTCAATAAAGCTCTAGTTCTCCAGTGAGCTCCATGCACATGTTCACCTATACACAAGAAGGAGAGGAATTTTTTTGGGTTGTATAGAGTTTTGCCTCATTCAAACCCCTACTTTGGTGTTTCCACCTTCACAAATAGATAGAAAAGCCATGAAGTAGAAACTATGATATAGGAAATAAGAAAGGGAAGTACTAGGCACTACAAAAGATGCAATGCTACTCTATCAAACCATAATAAGGGAAAGGAAAATTTTGCAATACAACCTCCATCCAAAGGATCTCAAGGCTGATAAAGGGATAATGCAAGGCAATGAGCTTTGAAAATTCAACACGGCTACAACAATGATGAAAGAAGGTCTCACAAGACTTCAAACTCGCAACTTCTATGGTAGCACAACACATACAAGGATAGAATTGATGGAGTAACAAACTATTGTATGCTTAATGGATGCAACAAAGATCAAGTGAACTATTAGAATCGTGAAGAAGATTGAATGAGTGTGTAGAAGAAGATGGAGTGATAGTGAAATGGATGCATTTGAAGACCAAAATGAGAGGGAAAGAGTCATTTTTGGGTTGGTTAGTTGACATAGAGGCATTACAATTCATCCCCAATGAGGAGTGTAACATTCATATAGACTCCAAAGGCAAGAATATATCAAGAACAGTAGTGCACTATGTAGATGTCCACTCATCGTGCTCGCATCCCTGAACAAATATTCTCCCACCAACACACAAAATAGGTGCCAAGTGGATGGAAGGAAAGTGGGTGATGTGGAATTTCACCTTCAGGATTTATTTTCTAAGGTGAGGGGATGCAAAAGGGGAATTTACACAAGAGGTGAAAATTCATTCCTATACAGTTGGATATTCTACTAAAAGAAAAGCTTACCAATGCTACAAATAGAGGCTAAGAAAGATTGTTAAGAGTCCAAGTGTTAAGGTTGATGAATACCTATAAAATAATTTAGTGGTAATAGATGGATATGAATCAGATCATTATTCTTGTAGAGAAGAAAAAAAAGCCAAGGAAAAAGAAGTACATATTGAAGAGGAAGAAGCATAAGAAAAGATTCCTAAAACTCCTAAGTATGTGAAAAAGAATCATTGTAAATAACAAACCATTGGTTATAAGAGAGAAGGTGTACTAACAAGAAGGAAATCCATTGAAGAATAGGTAAATCTATGTTTACTTTTGAAATTTAAACCTAAAATAGTGATGAAAGAATGCAAGGATGAGTATTGGATAAAGGCTATGGAAGAAGAACTATTATAGATTTAGAAGAATCAGACTTGGTAACTTGTCCCAAGTCCATCAAACAAGAATGGGATTGGAACTAAGTTGTTATTATTGAAAAAAATGAATGGGAGTGGAGAAATAGTAAGATAAAAGGCAAGGCTTATGTGTAAAGGCTACTCTCAAGTAGAAGGAATAGAATTTGAGGATAAATTTTCTTCGGTGGCAAGAGTGGAAGCCCTCAAATTTGGATTTTGCAAAACATAAGGATTTCAAAGTATATCAAATGGATGTTAATTTTTCTTTCTTGAATGGTGAATTAGAAGAAGTATACATAGAATAGTTGGAAGGGTTTTAGTTATTAGATAAACTAGATATGGTCTACAAATTGAAGAATGCATTATATGGATTGAAGCAAGCTGCCAAAGCTTAATATTCAAGGTTAGATAGGTACTTGCTACAAAAAGGATTCAATAAAGTTACCGTAGATAGCAATCTTTACTTCAAATTTGAAAAAGATCAAATCTTGATTGTGGTTATCTATGTTGATGACATAATTTTTGAGGAAAAATAAGCTATGTGTAAGAGATTTGTAGAAGAGATATAGAAATAATTTGAAATTTCAATGATTGGGGAGATGAATTTCTTCCTTGGGCTGCAAATCAATTAGATAGATAGAAGTATTTTCATTTCATAATCAAAGTATGTTAAGGAAATTTCAAATAAGTTTGGAATGGAAGATTCTAAATTGGTATGTACCTCTATGGTTACTGTTTGAATGCTAAGATAGAATGATAAATCCCCTAAGGATGATTAGAGAAAATATAGATTAATGATTGGATGAATATTATATCTAACTGCTACTAGACCAGATCTCTTGCATGCAATTTTTCTTGTGGCTAGATTTCAAGGAGATTCTAGAGAGTCACAAGTTGTAGCAGTGAAGAGGATATTCAAATACTTGAAAGGAACTATGAATAATGGCTTGTGGTATCCAAAGGATACTAAATTTACTCTAATTTATTACATAGATGCAAATGGAGTTGGTTGTGTTGATGATAGGACAATTCCAAGTGGTGGTTCTATTGGTTATTTTGTAAGAACCAAACTTAATCTCACCAAATGCCTATGAATTTTCCAAAATTCAATGATAAGCAAAGGTAAGGATTGGACAATGAACAAGTAAAGGATTCTTAGGCCTTTACTTCTACACTTCTAGCTCTATGAAACCTAGGAGGGTGATCCTAACAATGTTTAGATGATACTCTTGTGCCATTTTATCATGAACATTGAAATAAATAGATACATTCATACCTGATGCAAATAGACATAATTCTTCCAGGATTTGGTTGATCCTTTAACAAATTATTATCTAGAAGCCATGAATGGGTAGATTGTTGGTATGTGGTGACTGATCATGCTATACTATATAGCCCATGGTATACTGTACAACCCAAAATTTGGAAGCTTCTAAGCTTGATAAAAAGGGGTTTGGATGGGTGTTACAGGATAATGAAAAATGAGATTATTCACAAGATTGTAATAGGTTTTTGCACTAGATAATAAAATCATTGGATAGCTATGGTTTGGTGGATCAGATTGGGTGAACCACGTTAAATTCTCTGTGTTATAATTCATTCTGTGTGTTTTTAGTTTCTCTGTTTATTACTTAAATTTGCATTTAATTGTTAGATATCTGCCTTTCTAACCCTAATAAGTGGTATCATAGTGGGTTGTGTTTCGATTATCATCTGTAGGAAGGTCTCACGGTTGAGTGGGAGTAATGGAAAATGAGGGTAAGAAGGTTGAAAATTTTAATGGGAAGAACTATTAGTTATGGAAGATGCAAATGGAGGACTACCTCTATCAGAAGGATTTATGGTGGCCATTGGAAGGGAAAACCAAGAAACCTCAAGCAATGTCTGATGAGGACTGGGAGATTTTGGATAGAAAGACTTTTGGCAATATTCATTTATGCCTGGCACAATTAGTGGCGTTCAATATTACAAAAGCAAAGACAACTCAAGGGTTCATGGAATCCTTGGCGAAGTTATATGAAAATCCTTCCACTTCGAATAAGGTATTTCTTATGAAGCATTTATTTAATATGAAAATGGTAGAAGGTGGGTTAGTTACTAGTCGTTTAAATGAGTTTAATACGGTCACCAGTCAATTAAATTCTATAAAAGTAAAATTTGATGAAGAAGTTAGGGGTCTTTTGAATTTTTTTTCTTTGCCTGAAAGTTGGAATAGCTTGGTAATGGTTGTTAGCAATTCTATTTCTGGTTCGAATACATTGAAATTTTATGATGTTGTTGGTGTTATTTTGAGTGAGAAAATTCGTAGGAAAAGCTTACATGGAACATCCACATTAGGTAGTGTTTTGAATGCAGAAAGCAGGGGCAGAACAAAGGAGAGAGGAAATAATTCTGAAAATTGTGGGAAGTCATGAGGAAAATCAAAGGATAGAAGGTCCCAATCTAGAGACAAGAGGGATTGCTGGTATTGTGGTAAGACGAGTCATTTAAAGAAAGATTGTTGGTCTTAAAAAATAAAGGAGACAAAAAGGAAGGAAGTAAAGAGGAAAATGTGGTAAGTAATAAATCTAATGAGGATGCTTTGATTCTTTCCCTTGATAATGTTGATGATTCTTGGGTGTTAGATTCAATGGCTTCATTTCATGCTACCCCCCATATAAGTTATTTTCTTGATTATGTCCAAGGGGATTTTGGGCTGGTTTATTTAGGAGATAATGAACCCCGTTAGATTTTTGGAAAGAGAAGAATCAATATTAAGTTACAGAATGGGAATCATTGGCTACTACATGAAGTAAGGCATGTTCCAAAGTTAAGAAAAAATTTAATTTCAGTAGGGCAACTAGATGATGAAGGTCGTGTTGTTACATTTAGTAATAAAAATTGGAAGGTCACAAAGGGTGCCTTAGTGGTAGAAAAATGTGTGAAAGTAGGCGCCTTATATCTTTGTACAGGTCATACTATTCCTTCTACTTTTATTGTTATAGAAAAAAGTCAATGTTTAGGAATAGTTGCCGCAGTTTAGCAGGTAGAAGATCATACAGTTGTTGTGGACTCTAAATCAACACTATGGCATAATAGGCTTGGGCATATGAGTGCAAAAGGTATGAAAGTACTTCATTCAAATAATGTTTTACCAATTCTAAAATGTGTTAATATGGATTTCTGTGAAAGTTGTGTGTATGGCAAACAAAAGAGAGTAAGTTTTCTCAAGGATGGAAAGCAAAAGAAATATGAGAAATTGGAGCTTGTGCATATGGATGTATGGGGACTAGCTCAGGTATCTTCTCTAGATGGCTCCTAGTATTATGTTACATTCATTGATGATGCAACTAGGAAGGTATGGATTTATTTCCTTAGGCAAAAATCTGATGTATTTGAAGCTTTTAAAAAATGGAGAAGCTTGGTTGAAAATGAGATGGGTAAAAAGCTAAAATGTCTTAGATCTAATAATGGTGGTGAGTATTGTAGTAAAGAGTTTGAAGATTATTGTTCCTCTAATGGTATTCGTAGGTAGAAAATGGTTCCAAAGACTCCACATGAAAATGGAGTGGTTGAGCGCATGAATAGAACAATAATGGAGCATGCACAAACTATGAGATTGCATGTTGGGCTGCCTTTAAAAATGTGGGTAGAGACTGTAAACACTATTGTTTATTTAATTAATAGAGGTCCCTCTAATCCTTTGGGTTGTGGTATTCAATAGGAAGCATGGAAAGGTAACAAGGTGAGTTACTCTTTTCTCAAAACCTTCGGTTGTGAAGCATTTGAACATGTAGATTCTGAAAATAGAACCAAGCTTGATGCAAAATCAAAGAAATGTATATTTGTTGGATATGTCATTGATGAATTTGGTTATAAGCTTCAGGATTTTGGAAATTAGAAAATTGTGAGAAGCAAGGATGTCATATTTAATGAGAAAGTGTTGTACAAAGATCTGTTGCTACAACATGAGAAGAAAGAAAATGATTATGCAATGTTGGATGATATTCCAAACAATGATGTTTCAATGGTTCCTCATGCTGTGCAACAATAATAACAACAAATACCACAAACTCTTGTTAGATGATCTTCAAGGATAAGTAGACCTCCAAAAATATACTCTCCCTCTTTGTATACTATTTTGTTAACTGATGCTGGTGAACTAGAATATTATGATGAAGCTATGCAGGTGGATACCAAGGTTCAGTGGGAGCATGGAATGGGAGAAGAAATGGACTCCTTGCTGAAAAACCAGACTTGGGAATTATGGAAGTTTCCTACAGGTAAAAAGGCTTTACCCAACAAATGGGTTTATAGGATGAAAGAGGAGGATGGAGGTAAGAAGAGATTTAAAGCCAAATTAGTTGTAAAGGGATTTGCACAGAAAAAGCATATTGATTTTGATGAGATTTTTTCTCTAATTGTTAAAATGACTTCTATTTGTATTGTTTTAAGTATTGTGGCTGTTGAAGATTTTCATTTAGAATAGCTTGATGTTAAAACAACCTTTCTCCATGGTGATTTGGAAGAGTAAATATATATGGACTAGCCACAAGGATTTGAGTTCAAAGGTAAGAAGAAACTAGTGTGCAGATTGAAGAAAAGTTTATATGGCTTGAAGCAAGAACCTCGGCAATGGTACTTGAAATTTGATAGTTTTATGGTTGAACAAGGCTACAACCGATGTAATTATGACCATTGTGTTTATTTTAAGAGGTTGCATAATTACAAATACATTATTTTATGTCTATATGTTGATGGCATGCTTGTAGCAAGGTCTAAGATGGATCACATAAGTGAGCTAAAACAACAGTTAGCAAAATATTTTGCTATGAAGGATTTGGGGGCAGAAAACAAATCCTTGGTATGAAAATTTGTAGAGATAGGAAAAATAGAAAAAAAAATTATCTCAGGCTAATTATGTTGAAAAGGTGTTGCAGAGATTTCATATGGAGAATGCAAAAGCTGTCAACACACCTTTGCCTAGTCATGTTAAATTGACTAAGGATGTGTCCAAAGACACAAGAGGAGGAAGAAAAAATGTCCAAGGTACCATATGCTTTAGCTGTAGGAAGTTTAATGTATGCCATGGTATGCACAAGACTGGATATTGCACATGCCATAGGAGTTATTAGCAGGTATTTGAGTCATCCTGAAGTTAACCATTGGAATGCGGTAAAATGGATTATCAAGTACTTGAGAGGTAGAACCAATAAATATTTATGTTTTGGGGGCTCTAACACTGATTTAAAAGGCTATGTTGACTCAGATTTGGTAGGGGATATAGATACTAGGTGGAGTACCATAGGTTATGTATTTATAGTTGGTGGGACAGCAGTGAGTTGGATTTCTTGATTACAAAAGGTGGTTTCTTTATCCACCATGGAGGCAGAGTATGTTTCTGCAACAAAGGCGACAAAGGAGATGATATGGCTGCAACTTTTCATGGATGAGTTGGGAAAACAACAGGCTAGAAATTACTTCTTTCTAGATAGCCAGAGTGCTATACATCTTGCAAATAATTTTTCCTTGTATTCTAAAACAAAACATATGCAATAGAGATATCATTTCATTCGGTCAGTGTTGGAGGATGGACAGGTCAGCCTAGAAAAGATACATCCAGATGTCAATCCATCATATATGTTTATGAAGGTGGTGACAAGGGAGAAGCTAAGCTCCTCTTTAGCTTCATTTGGCCTTCAAGGTTGAATTCAAGTATAACAGAGCAACAGGGTCCAAGGTACTTATTTCCAGTGGGAGTTGTAATTGTAGCAGTGTCATCTAGGATCAGTCTCCAAGTGGGAGATTGTGTTGGTGTGGAGCCTGATCAGTCTCCAAGAGGGAGATTGTTGGTATGTGGTGACTGATCATGCTATATTTTATAGCCCATGGTATACTGTACACCCTACCATGTATCCTACTTTTTTGCATCATCACCGAAAAAGGGAAAAATCAACAAAAAAAGAAAAATCCAATTTTGTAGAACCCAAAATCTAGAAGCTTCTAAGCTTGATAAAAATGGGTTTGGATGGGTGTTACAGGATAATGAAAAACATGATTATTCACAAAATTGTAATAGGTTTTTGCACTGGATAATAAAATCATTGGATGGCTATGATTTAGTGGATGTAGCCTAGATTAGGTGAACCACGTTAAATTCTATGTGTTATAATTTATTTTGTGTGTTTTTAGTTTCTCTTTTTATTACTTAAATCTACATTTAATTGTTAGATATCTACCTTTCTAACTCTAACATAGATCTTATACAACAATACAATAATTTACATGTAATTGATTTTTAATATGAATTTATTCTCTGATAGGTAAGATTGACTCAATTGAGTTCAAAGACGACCAAACAAATAGAAAATTACTTTATCCATGGGTGACAAACTTATATTTGTAATAAATTTTAATACATCAGCAAATAAAACTAGCATTTAAATACTATTGCTATATTGATTTGCAATAAAACAACTCAGGATAGCTAGAACAAATATTACTTAGTAATCCTAATACTCCATCACAGAGATCTATGATTCCATTTAAGCATTTAATTAGTTCTTTGAACCGAAGCAGAAACAAAACTACACATTCAACTGAAGAGATTGGAGACAAATAAAAGATCCTTGATCATTTTATTCATAATCTTTGCAACACAATACATGGGAGAGAAAATGTTACAAATTTTATGAATTTCATTCATATGCCATTGTTGTTATAAAACAATTATTCCTATTACAAACTAGAAGTTGCACCTATGACTTAGTACTATTATATTTCTCTGTGTGTGAATTAACAAAATTTCCCTCACATTAGCTCAAATTCTTAACCATCAAAAGACCCATGTAATTGGCCTTGAATTCCCATTTATAGTAAAATGGGAGCAACAACCTTTGGGCCAAGTTACAATTTTAGTCAAATTTTACATTTGACATTCATTTCACTCCAATTTCAAAACTTCACTAGGCATTTATATTTACACTTTGTAGAAAGGGGGGAGGAAAATAAGACAAAAAATCTTTTCCATCACTGAAGAAGCTTTACCCATCATTGTAGCAACATCAAAAACCCACATCCATGTCAGCCAAAACACTTTTCTGCATCAACATCCAAAGACAAAAACTTTGAACTGGGACTCTATTTTTGTAATGGTTCATCATCTTTAGAATCAGAGTATGAATGTCTCCTTCATGATTTTGTTGAAACTAGAGAATTTTTCTTGCCATAATCAGAGTCTTATAAACCTATAAGAGTAAGAAGATATTGGGTGTATTCTAGATCATTTATGCCTCCTATTCCATGACAACATAAGGCTCCTCCATATAAGAATCATAAGCCTTGTGGTTATTATTCTTCGTCTTTTCCTCCTAAGACTTGGTCAATTCCTTTGACCTAGTTTCCTCCTTTCTTGCACTGTGTTCTTTCAATAATACACCACCAATCTCACCCTAGTCCTAATTTACAATTCTACTTCTCAAGTTGTAAGTCTTCTTAGCTTTGTCCTCCATGAATATGGTGAAAGCTCTCTTCACTATCTCTAGCTTCGTAGAATTCTTAGATATGTTTGGCTTAATTATGGGTGTGTCATCTTTGGTTTCATATGTCATAACTCTCCTATGTTTGAATTTTCTTCCAATTTTGGTAGAGGACTCACTGGCCTCACTCATTTTCATAGTATGATAGGCCTAGGCTTTATTAATTTTCACTTACAAAAAAGTCTTACTAGTTTATGCTCTCAGGAACAAAGTTGGAAAAACAAAAACCCACTCAAATAAAGCACAATTCCTATCAACCCAAGTGGAAATTATAGATAACAAAATCCATACAAAAACCACAAACATTCAAAGATTATATAACCTTTAACAACATCCAAAACCAACTAACCTATCCATAATTGATGTAGAAGAAAGTGGATATCTACTTATGTGGGAAAATATCTTCAATACCTCTACAACAACTAATATATGTTTTAAGGCCTCATTTGAAACTATGATGGCATCAGGTGGTGCAATGGGGGCAAGGCACAGTAGTTCTATCACTTATCACAGATTCATTCTACAATAGTCAAAACACATTATTAATGGAGAACTCTTAGTGATAAGTTAGAATCATACCACGTGTCCATATAGCAAGATCAAGGGCTGAGAAATCATCACCCTTAGTAATATTTAACATCTACAAAGCAACATTGGAACAAAGAACTTCATTGTGCATCACTGATTTGAGGCCAATAGTCTAAAGACAATCCATGATGAGCGATATGCAAGGTGATGAACGTGAACTTAAGTGAACCAATTAAGCACATGGTTACATGTTGTTTTAATGAGAGGACCTCCTAGGATAACATAAGATAAGGCCTTAAAAGAATTAAACCATGTTATGCAAAAGATGTAGAGGACAAAAAAGGTCAATTAATCAACCTTATAAAATAAAGGAAATTATCAAACCTAGGTACGTGAAAACATTTAGTGACAAGTAACAAGAAACCCTAACCCCAAGGGGTTAGTCACTTCATGGACTTTAATGACTCAAGTTGTTTCTAACATGAATGGGAACAAACCAAAGTAGGTCAATAAAGGAATAGACCAAAAGACCAAGGGTTTAAACAAAGGAAAACATCTTCAAAGTAAAACAACTCCCCACATAAAACCCTAAACCCTAACCCTTGAAAGACCAAGAAGACCCAAGGAAAAGCAGTTTTAGACTAGTGGAACATGAAACTTTGAGGGTTCCAATAGTGGCTCCAACTGGGGATGCATGCCCCTTGTAGGCATGGGGAGATTCTAGATCTCACAGTTGAAGCAGACTAAGCATAGGGGCACCAAAAACCAAGGACCTACCGAAACAAGGAAAGAGAACTAAACCAAAGAAAATCACATATATACCAAAATTTACAAGATTGTACAATGTGCTCCCCACTTCAAAAAATTTCTCAAAAATCCATTTTTGATGTACAAGATTTTAACCTGCATCTATAATTTAACAGGATTCAACTTCACTTGGTGGCCCCAGGCCTCCAAAAATGTAGAACCAGTATTTACCTCTATCAAATGCTTTACTTTCTACTATCTGCACTGGGCCAAATCTAAAAATATTGCCACTAAAAAGTTGAAAACTAGCATGACCACTAGCATGTTTAAACATAGTACCGTACTTTCCAAAGCCACCATTAACTTCAGCAATTTGATACTGGAAATCAAGAACTATTTGAAACCCATAGGTAATACTACACTTTTGCTCATCCAACTCATGTTCATGTTCCATTAAATACTCATCCATCTGATTTGAAAATTGAAAACACTCATAGTCCACTTGAGCATTGACATCATAAGAATTGATATCAAGTTCAGTTTTCCCATCAAATATGAAGCTTTCATAAACAATCTATTGAATGGTCCCATCCAAAAGCATATTTTTGTCAATCAGGATTGCACCCTTGGCAAATATAAACTCTGTTATCCTATTGAAACATGGAAACACTCTCAAATTGTGGGTAATCTATGATGAGAGTGTATCTCCAAAGCAGGTTGGTTCCCCTAGCAAATCACATATTCTAAAAGACTTTATGAGGAAAGGGTTAGAAGGACAACTAAAAAGGAAATCCTAAAACCTAAGGATGATTCACCAAAAAATTTAAATATTTTGATAACTTTTCTCGCAAGAACTTCTCAAAACTTCAATTTTCACAATCTCACCATAAAACATATAACCCAATAGTGATTTGTATGAAGGCTCACAAGATTGAACACAAAATATAACTTGAATTTTATGAAACTCTTGCACATAAGTTTTCAATAATAAGACATAAAAGGACTCTATATTTTCAATCACAATAAATGTCAAATTATCACTATAAATATGAGACAAGAAATGAGAAGGAAAAATCTATTTTTTAATTAAAATTGTAGTATCAAGCTCAAAATCTGAGTACAAAAGTGTTTACAAGACTCTCTGAAATGAGTAGGAGAGCAAGAAACAATAATCTTAACTGAGAAAAATCAAAATTTTCTCTAAGTTATATCTCCCAAGTGCCTCCAATAGTGAGAATAGAAAAATCAAGCTAAACTGCATCTCTGAATTACCAACTTTTGATGCATTTTCAAGCTCCAAAGAAAATCCTAAAAAAGCAGTGCCCCAAACTGCTCCAAACTAAATGAGAAAGAAACTTTCTACCTCGAAAAGGTTCATCCAAAAGAGCCACAAAATTAGGCCCAAACTGCCTCAAAACTAAAAATAGAATGTTCAATTTTTTCATCTTTTTCCAATTTCGCCCAAGAACTCAAACTTAGAAATAGAAAGATCCAAAGGGAACTCAAGTGCACCAATAAACAACATTTTAATAACAACTAATTAAGCAATTTATAGAAACATTACTTAATCAATGTTATATAGTTTTGCAGTTTCAATATTACAAATAGAAGGCTCTAATTATACTTGACTTGCTTTTTATTTTTACATAGATACAAGTAAATTGTATGGTTTTATGAAAAAAATTGCCAAGTACTTAATGTTAGACATTTATTTTTCCCAAAAATCAAAAGACTAAATTTTTGAGGGTACTTGATTTTCTATAAAAGTCATCAAATCAGAGCAAGGCATATATTATTTTCTAATAAAAATCATAAAAGAATCTAGGAATAAGGCTTATGACCTTCAAAAATCACAAAAGAATTAAAGGGTCAAAGTCGCCTAGGTCTATGTCTTATATGCATTGGTGAAATAACATCACAAGACATTAGTGGACTTTAGATTTTTTAAAAATTGTGATAAAATGCCCATTCAAATTAGGGAAATAGTGGAACCATAGACACAAAACCAAGTCGAATCCCTAATTCTTCTCATCATTTTCACTTTGGCATTTTCAGAAAAATAGAGCTTTGCTCGAGCTGTCATGGAGACTAGGGTTTCAAAATTGTAATCTTGATTCCACACAACTTTTTTGCATCTGGGCAATTTTTCATGAATATTTTGAAGGAAAATTGCATAGGGTAAGTCGCCTTCTCTCAATCTTTAATGTAGGCCTCCATTATTTGAAGTATATTACCTTCAACATTTTAGCTACTCCATTATTTTTTATGCATTTCTTGTGTTTGGTATCCTCTTGCATTTTTTGTTGATTCCCTCATCTCTTTGGCTGCCATTGGGGAGTCTTTGATTGCAAACTTTGAAGAAAAACAATGGAAAGCCCATGGCTCTACCCACCTCTTCTCATAGCCAAAAATGGAGGTAAGCTCTTTGAATATTGCATTATTATTTGTTTCTAAGTGCTTCAAAGCTTGTATAAGCTTGAATATTTCTATTTTCTTCTACATTTGTTATTCCTAAGCAAACCCCAAGTGGGTTTTGATGTATTTGAAGAAAATACAAGTTCTTGGGTTGCAGCCATGAGAACCCATAACGTATTTTATTCTCTATATTTCTCCCTTGGTTTTTCATATAATGACTCCATGAGAGCTCAACCCATGATAGAATAAAGAGAGTCTTGTGAAAAGAATGGTTGTTTGCAATTTGGTTTACTATTTTTTGGGTTTTGAAACCCTTAACGGCCATGGCCATTCATGCATTTTTAGGTTGTTCTCCATCAGGGTATTTCATTTTCCTCCTTGCAAACTTAGGGTTTCAATGTTTTTCTTTTGTATATAGAAAAGATGTGATGTTGCTCAACCTTTTGGAAGGGAAAAATGAAAACCCACCTTATGAGAGGCCACAAGCTTCACCATTTATGAGTGTTTGATCTTTATGTTTGATGTAAGCTGAGTTTCTTCACTTCATTTTTTGAGAATGCAAAAGAGATACTATTTTGATTTATCTAAATGAAAAGAAAGGAAATGCTCCACCATACAAGGCTACAACCTCTAAATTTTTTTGGGTCAATTCTTCTCAGAAGATTGCTGGGAGAATGAAAGGTAAGTCTTCTTTTAGGTGTTGACCTCTATTCTGATGCATTATCAAACTTTATTGCATACTTTTGATGTTTATTCAACTGATTCAATAAATTATAAGCAATGCACTATATTTATGTTGATAGAGCACATAGTGAAATTCATATATGAAGCTCTAATAGATTTTCTCATCATGATGCAAGTTCATTCAAGATCCAGAGCAAGCAAGAGCAGCAACAACAAAGACCAACTGAAGACCCAAATCAAGAAATGATGGATACATTTTTCATTATATGCTTATTTTCTTTTCTTAATATTTAGTTGTATAGTTCATTACTTATGATGAATTGGTTCAGCTACTCCCACGATTTGTGTGGGAAACTTGATCTCTCTTTTCTTTCTAATTAAATATGAAAAAAACATTTTGCAAACTTGTGCAATTTTGTATATATCTCTCTTGCAAAATAAATGAAACATTGCAAGTGTTTGAATCATTGCAAGATGAATGGTAGCAATATATTATATCTCGTGTATTCTCTTTAATGTTGTTAAACATTGAATGGAAAACTGAATGCTCTCTTTTATTTGAAAATACTTTGCACAATGAAACTAAACTTTTCTTTTTAAACTCCAATATATTCAATGGTTTAAGTAAAGGAAAAATGTATTGAAGTCTTTTCACCTTAAAATGAACATAAGTTATTTCAACTCTGTCAATTTGAGTTGTAGGTGAAAAATTGGTAACACATATATCCTAACCATTTGAAGTCATATTGTAGCTCTGAATCTGAGAAATTAGAATGAATAAAAAATTCATACAAATCCTTGGAGTCATCTTCTAATTTTTGTCCCATGCTAGACAAACATTCATCTTGTGTGATGAAGACAAAGTTTTCATACATAGGAATATTCTCAAATTGATATTCACACTCACCTAATCATTTCAAATCCTTTGTGTTGTCACATGCTCCATCACATTGGAAATATAGTTTATCATAAACCATAGTATCTTTTCCTTCATTCATATTAGGATTATCATGACAAAGATCATTACTAACAACATCCCATGCATCAAAAAATATTTCCATTTCAGATTTAGTAACATATTTTGATTCATCTTTCAAATCATCATTCAACTCAATGAAAAGTGCTTCAAAGGATGACTCAAATAATTCAGAATTAATAGGGTCAGTAGCAAAGAACTCATGTTTATCATCATTGATAGGTGGGCTGACCCCAATGGGAAAGATTCATTGTAATCTGAACGTTGTTCATTAGCACCTAAACAAGTCTCTTCATTTTCTTTCACATCGATGCACTCCTCATTGGATAAAATATGTTGATTTTGGTAAAGAAATAAGCATATTCCATCTCATCAGTACTCTCATGAGCTAGTAGCTTCACATATAGATTTGAATCAAAAAATTTCTCTATGTTATTCACATCAATATTATCCTCACCCATCATAGACATTTCTATCTTTTCCTCATATTGAGCAGCAAGGACATGATCATGTTCATTAGCACCATAGTTAGCATCATAAACATCTTTATGTTTTCTAATACTATGCTTAGGATTAGGATTTTGAACACATACATTCTTATCTTCCAAATAATCATCATTCACATAGTTAGCATGCTCTATTGATGGAAAACCTAAACTATATTCCATGTATTCATCAAAGGGGACTTGCTCATTCACTTGTGGGGGAATGATTTCATTCTTCATGTGAAGAAAATACTAGATTACTCTGATAGGAAGATTCATAATCCTCAGAAAAATAATGAGAAATCTCACTCTCATCATGATCCTCATTACAAGAAAATCCTTCACTTCATAAACTATGCTTAGGGTTTTCAGAGTGAATACCTAAATTTTCATCTTCAATATCTTGACCATTGATTTGTGATGAGAAATTAGCCACACTTGCAAATGTATCTTTATGTTCATCTCTGGTATACAAATCAACATATATGCTACTTATAGGATAATTACAATCATTATCTTCATCCATACAACAAGATGGGTGTTTATTTTTTGATATACCATTTTCACTTGTCTATGTTATCTTGTAATTTTTCTTAATAGGACAACTATTACTATGATCTTTAGATATCACATTTTATGCATAATTACACTTGGCTCCTTCAAGAATATTTATTTAATCAAGTATCTGATCAAAACCATGAGGCTTCAACTCCTTTGGCAAGGCACTCATTCGTGCCACATAGATTTCACAAAATAGATCAATGCACATTGAATCCTTATGTCTAAAATTTTTGGGGACTTTCAACAAGGCGTCCAAAATCCTTGATAAAAAATCATAGGATAATTCTCCCTTGTGTCTTTTCATTCCATCCAACCCTTGAATGAAAGACATTTGATCAATATTGGTCAAATTTTGATGATGTTCAACTTGGGGCTCATTATGATTTGTTTGTTGTAATGATGGAGAAATTAGGATAGCAGAAGCATTATCATCTTGGCAGTCATTTCTATCACCTGATTCATGAATTTTATTTACATGAGGTGTGCTAGGATAATCAACACTCGCAGCCATATGTCCCTTCATCATTGAGTATTTTAAGTTATTTTCAATATCCATGGTAATTTTATATGTTTGAAGTAATGTTGTGGGTTCTTTATCCCTTAACATATAGCTCATTTATTCATCAAATTCCCTAAGTATACAACCAAACATTCTGGACCATTTTGCCTTATATTTTCTGGAATATCCCTTACTTCTTTTGAAAATCTAGGATTAAAGGTAGGAACCAACTCATCCTCTTCCTTCTAGATGTTCATAAGTTTTCATCTTGCTGATTGGATTAATTCTTTTGTTACATGAATGTTACAATGAACACATTCCACAAAGATATAGAGCACTCTAGAAAATATGAAAACCAATCTCTGGCATCTTCCTTTAGAGATTGAACAATGAACTTCATGACAACATCTACATGGTTTATCTCATAATCTCTTATTAAATCATAAAATATTTGCAAATGTTGAGATGTTGATTCTAAGCTTTTTCCTTTTAATTTTTGTAAATGTTCCTTAACATTATTAGGACCAAGGTTTGGAAAACACTAAATATCATTAAAAGTTAATGGTCCATACCTTCCAATAGAGAAATTTCTTTGAGGGCATGATAGAGGATTCTTCATGTTTGAATCAGACATCCCACAGGGCTGTACAAGTGAATGATACATTTTATAACACCCTCTTTACAAACTTCAAACATCAACTCTATAGTTGATCACTACCTTATTTCTGCTCTTATTAGGACCTTAAAATATCACTATGCACAACTCAAAAACAACTACATCTAAGATCTCTCTAATGGGAAGATTTCAAGAACAAGCATACTTCTTCAATATAATATAGATGCTACACATTATAAATCAGAAGTATAAAAAATTATTACTATCATTCCCTTTCTTAGTACTCAACTCAACCAATAGGGAATCAAAATTTTCCCAGACTATCAAATATGGTTTTCATAACAAGTTTATACCTCTTGAAAGCCAAAACATGGGGAATACCTAGAGAAGTTGCAGCTACTATAAATTATACTTTTGACTACAAATATTTGTAGATCTGAAGCTTTCTTCACATTTTCATTAGATTCTTTTGATAGAGTTGCAACCTCTCTTCACAAAATACTAAACTTCAAGTAGTATCAAGCTCTTTCAAAGCTTAATATCATTCTGGGGCTTCTCTTATAGTAGAGTCACACAAAAATTATTTTAAATCTATTGCAACAAAACCCTCTCCAAGTCTAAAACTTCAAAATATGAACTAGATGCTTAGATTGACCAATTATATCTTCAAATGGATAATAGTAAAGTCTTTTGAAGTTCTCCTTCTAGCCTCTAACTAGGGTATTTCATTGTAAATGATGATTTTGGCAATCTAATGCTCTCTAACTATTCTAGGGTCTTTCACCTAAAAGGAAAGAGATGGGTGAAAATGCTAATGTATACACTCAAGATTAATGTAATGAGGGATGAAATGTGTCTAAATGTAATGTACTTAATGCACTAATCTGAAAATGAGATGAATTTATGATGCAAAACCCTAAGAATTATGAAGTGCTAGAAAAAAAATTGTGATATGTAGTAGATGATAAAATAGAAATGCAAGACAGAAGCCATGCACTTGGAAATTGAAGAATATTTGATTGGAGATTGTAGAAATCTCTGAGATTCTATAAATTCTAATTTTTAAGCCTAGTGGGACTAAGTCGCTAGGTGGGGCATTTTAGTCCAAATTCAGGGAAATTTCCTAGAAACTTGTTTTAGCCAAATGGGTGTCCAAATCTATAGAAATCACTAAAAATCAACACCAATGGGACTAAGTTTCCCAATGTGGCAACTTAGTCAACTTCTAAATCTCTAAAAATTCGAAAGTGGAAAAGGATACCCTAGGTCTGCACTTCGGTTTCCTACAAGTGTCCACTTCTGAAAATATAATTTTTGGACCTAAAGGTGACTTTTAGTTGATATTTCGGCTTGGAAAACAAAGAGATGTCTTCAACAAGTCTTCAAACAAATATTCAATGATCTTCAAACCGTCAAAGTGCCTAAATATGCAAACACACAAGAAGAGAAGAAGGAATGTTGAATGTTAGGGCCTGGGGGTTTTCATTGGTCAAACCCCTTTTTGGGTAATTAAACCAAATGAAGAAATAATATAACAAAGCATGAAACAAAGGATTTAGTACCTTTCCATGATGTTTTATTTTTAATTTTTGTAGCAAAACATGAATAATCTATCCTTGAATGTCCTTGAGAGCTATCTTGATGACTTGCAATGATGAAACCCTAGCTTGCTTGATTTGAGAACATGATGAGTGATGAATGATGATGAGTTATAAATTAAGATGAGTTAGGAGATTGAAAAAAGAGGGTGAAAACCATTATTTATACACAATTATGCCTAAATTCTCAAAAATACCTCATCATAGGCCAACCTTAGGTCTTAAAGAATAAAAACCCAAAAGAAATTTGAATTTATTTTGATTTTTGAGCCAAATGGGACTAAGTTGCCTAAGGTGTCAACTTAATCCACCTAGGAAATTTTGAGTGGATTTTGGAGAATAAGATGTATTAAATGTTGTTTATTAGGTTCTTCTTCAACAAGACACTTTTAAATTAAGGCCTGTAAGTGCATAAAGGGGCCATTTAAAGCATAAGAAAGGTGTAATTATTGATGACAAGCCTAGGAAAGTGTGAAAGTTAGTTACATGACTTTACAACACTTTGAAATAGGTCTTGGTAAGGTTATTTGGGTGAATTATAACATTATGATCCTATAAAAGTTTGAATATGTGTTACAACACCTTACAACACCTTTACAAGACATCAATAAATGCATTTTATTCAATTTGCAAGGGCCTAAGACCTAGTGTGGATGTGTATACGCCTCACAACACCAAATTAAGTCCTCATTAAGTCCAATTTATCATCAATTATTCCCATATCAAGCAAAGTATACACTTTTTAGAGATGAATTCATCATATGAGCTTAGGTCCACTTCATCTCTTTTCAACAAATTCTTCATTCTTAATTTTTTCTTAATTTCTTCAAATAATGCACACTAATGCAGAGACCTTAGAGTCACCACCCACACTTAGTGGAAATTATGAAAATATTTATGGAGTTTGAGAAGATATTGAAATAATTTGCAATCTAAGAGGAATTACAATAGATCCTAAGCAACGTATATGAGAATTGATACCATGACACAAAGTTAGAGGGGCCCTTTAATGCACCTTTTTTACTCTAACAATTTTGATCTATCACTAGAGATATTGTATGAATTTCCCTAGTAGATTCACCAATTTGTTGGTTATTTTTTAGGAACCAAACTTAATCTCACTAGATGCCTTTGAATTTTCCAAAATTCAATGATAAGAAAAAGTAAGGATTGGCCAACGTACAAGTAAGGGATTGTTAGGCCTTTACTTCTAAACTTTAGACTCTGCGAAACCTAGGAGGGTGATCTTGACAATGTTTAGATGATAATCTTGTGCCATTTTATCATGAACATTGAAATAAATAGATATATTCCTATGAGATGAAAATAGACATAATTCTTCAAGGATTTGGTTGATCCTTTAACAAATTATTATCTAGAAGCAAGGAATGGGTAGATCTCATACAACATTACAAAAATTTACAGTGTGTTAGTGATTTTCAATATGAATTTGTTCTCTGATAGGTAAGACCGACTCAATTGACTTGAAAGATGACCAAAATAATAGAACAATACTTTATACATGGTTGAAGGAATCATATTTATAATAAACTATAATACATCAATAAATAAACCTAGCATTTAAAGACTATTACTATATTTCTCTACAATAAAATAACTCTAGATAACCAGAACATAAACTATTTAGTGATCCTAATACCCCATCACATAGATCTATAATTACATTTAAGCACTTAATCAATTCTTTGAACTGAAGTAGAAATGAAACTACAGATTCAACCAAAGAGATTGAAGATAAATAAAAGATCCTTGATCATTTTATTCATAATCTTTTCAATACAATACATGAGAGAGAAAATGTTCTAGGATTTATGACTTCCATTCATATGCCATTGTTGTTGTAAAATAATTATTCTTATTACAAAGTAGAATTTGCACCTATGATGCAATACTATTCTATTTCTTTGTGCATGAACTAACAAAATTTCTTGACATGAGCTCGAATTATTAACCATAAAAGACCCATGTAATTGGCCTTGAATTCTCATTAATAAAAATATTGGAGCAACAAGATTCAAGCCAAATTCCAATTTCAATCAAATTTTACATTTTTCATTCATTTCACTCCAATTTCAAAAGTTTTCCACATGGTTATATTTGCACTCTGTAAAAAGGGGGAGCCACGTAAGACAAAAACTATTTTCCCTCATTCAAGAAGCTTTACCCACCTTCCAAAAGGAACTTTCATCATTGTAGCAGTCACAAACCCATGTTTACATCAGCCAAAACACTTTTCCATGTCAATGTCCAAAGACAAAAACTCTGAACCAAGACTCTATTTCTGCAATGGTACATCATCTTCAGAATCAAAGTATGCATGTCTCCTTCATGCTTTTGTTGAAAATGGAGAATTTTTCTTTCCATCATTAGAGTCTTCTAGACCTGTAAGAGTAAGGAGATACTAGGTGAATTTTGGATCATCTTCTGCCTCCTCTTCCATGGAAACATCAGGTTCCTCCATATAAGAATCATAAGCCTTGTTCTCCTTATCCTTCTTCGCTTCCTCCTGAGACTTGGTCAATTCATTTTACTTAGTTTCCTCCTTTCTTGCACTTTATTATTGTGTCGTAGAAAACTAACCCCCTATCATTTTCATGGCCTTTTAGGTCTTGTTTCATGGTTTTTGATCTATTTTGCTTTGATTTTATGTTGTAACATGGCTTGAACATGCTTATTTAGGTACTAAAATTCAAATAACATCTTGAAGGTGTTTGTGAAGTGTTTTAAGACATTTCTACATCTTCTAGAATCTATTCATTACAATTCACCTAAAAATCACCTCTTCATCATTAAACAAGTCCTATTTTGAAGCGTTGTAAAGTCTTGTAACAAGATTTCATGCTTTTCTAGGCATAACTTCACTATTTACACCTTTCTTATGACTTGTTTAACCTATTTATTCCCTTACAAGTCTTAATTAAGTGCATTCTTGAATGTAAACACAAAAAATAATATTAAATATGAATTAATGCCTAACACCCACTTCTGAGTCCAAGGTGGGACCCATTCGCCATGGGTGGCAAATGAGTCCTCCTTGGCTCCAATTTCAAAATATTTTAAATTTCCTTTTAGGTTTTTATTCAAAATTACTTGATGTCAGCCTATGATGAGGTATAAAAAGGTTACTAAAACACAAGATTGTATAAATAAGTGTTTTTACATCCATTTCAACCCCCATTTTTCCATCCCATCAACAACCATTCAATCTCATTCATACATTCTAGCATCCAAGCATTTACATCATCAAGTCAAGCATAAATCAAACATCTTGGAGCATCCATTGAAATATCTTTAGATTTCTCCAACAAGGTTTTGGTGAGTATTTAAATTTGCATGTTGTGTATTCATCATCCTCTTTCCATTTCATTTGTATTTCTATTTCAAGGGTTTGATTACCAAAGTGGGGTCTGACCAAGGAAAAACCCTATATCCTAACCCTCAAAAAAATTTCCCCTTTGCATGTGTTTGCGTATGTAGGTTTATCAAATGGAAAGGTTGGAAAAGGTGTACATATCCCATCAAATTCATTAAAGGTATCTTAACCCCTCTTTCAAGCTTGCAAAGAGTCTACAGGTTGAGTTTTGCAGATTTAGATCTAGGGAATCTTTAGAAATAGAATTGTAGATTATAAGCCATAGAATCATGTCCAGAATTTTCTATTTTCTAGAAGAGGACTCATTCACCATTGATGGTGAACCAGTCCCAATTCCAAGCTTGAACAATGATTTTTGTAGATTTGGATACCTAATTCCCTGAAACTGGTTCTAGCACTTTTTGGAAAAAATAGGACTCATTCGCCTAGAATGGAAACTTAGTCCCAGTGAGCATTTCTAGTGTCCTCTGTAAGTGTTCAAAACCTCATTCCACTCTCTTCCAACTTCCAAGTGTATATCTCCAATTGGGTTACCTTTTGTTATAGTTTGTTTACATTTCTAGTCAAATAGTTTGAATACACATTGTGTTTTCCTGCATTTTTACATTAGATTATAATTACATTTCTTAGTCTACATTTTCATTAGGTTTTCAACATTTAAATACATCCACACACACACACACACTTGACACCAATTTTTCCATTTCTTCTAATGAGAAAATAAGCATTTTTGGCCCACCTTTCTCTTTTAGATGAAAACCTTAGGAGTGTTAGAAAGCAAGTAGGTGACAAAAATCTATGTTTTAGTTCTTTCAAGAACACACCACCAGGCTCACTCTAGTCACAATTTACAATTCTACTTCTCAACTTGTAATTCATCTTAGCTTCACCCCCCATGAATATGGTGAAAGCTCTCTTTACTACCTCTGGCTTCTTAGACTTCTTCGACATGTCTGGCTTAATTATGGGTGTGTAATCCTAGGTTTTAGACTTCTTGACCCTCCTCTATTTTATTTTTCTTCTAGGTTTGGTAGAGGACTCACTGGTCTCACTTATTTTCATAGTACAACAAACTTGGAGTTTATAAATTTTGACCTACATAAAAGTCTTAATGGTTTATGCTCTCAGGAACTAAGTTGGAAAAACAAAAATTGACCTAGATGATGCACAATTCCTACCAACCCAAGTGGAAATTGTAGATAACCAAATCTTTAGGAAAACCTCAAACTTTCAAAGCTTACAAAACCTTTAACGATTTCCCAAACTAGCTAACCTATGCACAATTGATGTAGAGGAAAGTGGATACCTTCTTACCAAAGAAAATGTCTTCAATACCTCTATAGTAGCTCACTTGAGCCCCTCATGCCTTCTCCACTAGCTCTAGACCAAATTTTCAGCTCTTGAAGATTGTAAATCATGAACAAAAATGGCTGAAAACCCTCATTATGTAGAATTATTGGAGCGTGTTTATGACTAATGTTCAAGAGAAAGCTTGTTGGAGAAAACTGACAACTAGGTACTCAAGTTTGAACCTTGGTCATTCATCCTTCGGCTTAAATTTTTTATCTATGGCTCTCATTCATCCTCGTGCCTTTGTTTGTTTTTATTGATGCCCACTAGATGCTGCCATGTAACCTTTTAAACACCTTAGTCACCCAATTGTCTAACATCCATTACACATTGCAACTTTGGTTCATGCTCCTTCAAGTTAATTCACAATGCATTAAGAATCAATCATGAATGGAATATTCCCACATATATTCCATCTCTCATCATTGATATATGTTTTAAGACCTCATTTGAAACTGCAATGTCATTAGGTGGCATGCTGGGCGGAAGGCATATCAGTTCTATCGCCCATCACTGATTCATTCTACAATAGTCAAAACACATTAGCGATGGAGAAATCTTAGCAAAAATTCAAGATCATACCATGTGTCCATATGGCAAGATCAAGGGTTGAGAAAGCATCTCCCATAGTAATATTTCACATTTGTGAAGCAACATTGAAACAACAAACTTCATCACGCATCACTGATTTGAGGCCAACAATCTAAAGACAATCCATGATGAGTGATGTGCAAGGTGATGAATAGGAACTTAAGTGAAAAAATTAAGCACGTTCTTACATGTTTTAATGAGAGGAACTCCTAGGACAACATAAGATTAGGAATTACAAGAATTAAACCATGCTATGCAAAGGATGTAAAGGCCAAAGAAGATTGATTAATCAACCTTATAAAATAAAAGAAATTCTCAAACCTAGGAAAGTGAAAACATTTAGCGATGGGTGATGGAAAACCCTAACCCCAAGGGAGCAGCCACTTCATGGACTTCAATCACTCAAGTTATTTCTCACATGACTAGGAATGGACCACAACAGGTCAACAAAGGAATAGACCGAAAGAACAAGGATTTAGACAAAGGAGAAAATATTCAAAGTAAAACAAATCCCCACATAAAACCCTAAACCCTAACCCTTGATAGACCAAAAATACCAGAGGAAAAAATTTTCAAACCAGTGGAACATGAAACTTTGAGGGTTCCACCAGATTCATTCTTTCTTGGATGCATATTGGTGTCATGGCTAAGCAAGAAACAAGATTCAATGTATTAATCTACTGCAAAGGAAGAATAAACTACAACAACATCTGGATGCATATAAGTGTTGTGACTGAGTAAAATATTTGAAGTATATTTGAGTTGTATATGATAAACCAATTTCTATCTTCTATAATAATACAAGTGTTATCAATATATCAAAGAGTCCAATAATTCTTTCAAGAAAAAAACATATATCAATTTGGTATCACTTTTTTGAGAGAGAAGTTTTTAGAGAATGGAGAAAGGATTGAAAATGTTCCTACAAAGGATCGGGTTGCTGATAAATTTACTAAGACTCTTCCTAAGGAAACTTTTGAGTATCTCTAGGAGAAGTTGGTGGTTATTGCCTCTCCTTCTTTGAAATATATGAATAAGGAGATAGATCAATCTACTAGATCTCAAGATTCATTCTTTGGTCTAGACTAATGTTGGTGGCTACCTCTCAAGGGGAGTAGGTAGTGCCATTATTGGTTATTGTAGTTGGGATGAGTGAGTGTTGTTATTATGAAGTGGTTATTGATTGATGTAGTATTGTGTGTTCTCCTAAGGGGGTTATATATAGCATTAATGGAAGGGAAGTTGTAGAATAGTATGAGGTTGTTTGATATCACAGGGAGATGAAAATGTGTTTCCCTTTACCATTTATGTCAAAGGGGGGGAGAGAGAAATGTGAAAAATGTTCACTTGATAAAGGGAGAGAGAGTAATGAGTTAATTGTGTAAGGGGGAGAAAATAGAAAATGATTTCGTATGTAGTGGAATATAGAGGATCAAAGCTACTATGTTTTTTGTTGATGGTTATTCACATCATGTGTTTCCATAAATGACAAAGGGGGAGATTGTTGCAAGTATGTACAAATGGTGTTGTCATTGATGTCAACAATATTTTTTCTTGTAAATGGTGTCAACTGTATGATTAGGAGATTTATGCAAGGGTGTGAGAAGTTAGTTGTTGTCTTTGATGATGCTTTGATTAGTTTCATTATGTTATTATTAGTAAGCTACTAGTGTCAACCTATAGTGTTGCTTTCATAAGCTTATATCTATGAATGTAAGTTTGAGTTGCTATATTGTAGTTGGTTTGGTGGTGATGAGGAAGTGATGAAAATTTTGATGATGTGTCTTAGGTACTTTCTTTCCAAGTGCTTTTGGGAAAATTTGAATAAAAAGAGGAAATGGTGTGTTGTAGTGGTGTTATGTGTTGCAAAGTACTATTCTAGTTTGGCTCTACATTTCTTCTATGTTGAATATCTACTTGTGTGGTTTGGATATTTTGATCAAAGGTGTTGTGTCCATAATTTGGTGTGTTGGATCATTGTGCAGAGGATGTTGTGTTCACTAGTGTGTGAACTATGTATTATAGAGGTATTCAAGATAAATGTTTTTCGCTCCATATTTTTCTACAGAGTGGTTTTGGGTCTTGTGGATCTAGAAGTATGTTGATAGTGTTTACACCATTCTTCAATTAAAGTTGTTTGAGGTTTGATACATCAGAAGTTGGTTTCTTTAGATATAGTGTATGCAAAAGTTATTTCAATGTACTGGGTGTGTACATTCTTCAAGTCAAAGTTGTTACAAAGGAATTTGTTAGATTTTTTGAATAATTGAGATAATGTTCAAGTGTGGTGTGTGGTTTGTGAGTTGTATTTGGATTTGAGGAAGCATGTACTTAAATGTTAATGGTGTTAACATGGGTTCAATCAACCTTGGGTGTTTACACTAATTGTGGAGTTTATTGCCATTTGTGGAAGTATGGTATGGTCTGTATAAGTGGATTTAGGTTTGAGTTAAGGTGTGTTGTGGTCTACCTTTAATCCTTTCCACCATGGGAATGTTTTGGTGCTAAGCTAATTTTAATTTGCATGGTTGAGGTGCATAGCCAACCTTAGGAAATGTTTTCAATATTGGAAATGGTATAAACATGTGTTGAATTGTTGAGGGATGTGAAGATAGAAGTGAATGACGTGAATTATAGATTTGTAAGGTACAAAATTATGTAGTGTAGTGTGATAATTCATGTGTTAGATTATTGGATGCAATGAGTAGAAGGTTTCTACAGTGTTTAGTAAGACTATGAAGGTGTTGGTGATGTAGAGGTGGACTTTTCTATTACATTGAGATGGATTTCTCATTGTAACATTCTTCTTTATCTTCTTTTCTATTCTAGAAATGAGCCCTCCCATATTGAGTCCTTTGTAATTAGTGTTGATATTATTTTATATTGTGAGCTAATCCTCACCATGGTTTTTCCCTTCTTGGGTTTTTCATGTAAATATTGTGTTGCATTGTCATTGTTTTGCTTTGGTTGTATTTCTATTTTCTTATTTCATGATAAATCACTCTAAAAAATTAAGGGTTAATTGATTTAATGTGGATCTGGATGTTTGTTATGGTTTTGAAGTTTTAAGGTACAACTGATTCACCCACTCCATTCTGAGTTTTCTTGTACATTCAACAATCTAACCACACAACATTTCTTACAACATTCATGTCTCTAATAAAGTAAAATAATAATCAAATAATCAAGGTACCATACATGAAGGGGCATCAAGAGTCCTTAGTCTTCTACAAATTTTATAACTATAGCATTAACAATTCATGTAGGTGATAATCCATTCCTTTCTTCACCATCGCATATGATGTAATGATTACAGTAACAAAAAATGAATTATCTTTCTTTGTGAAGAAAATTTTGTGTCTAATCATCGTAAAGGCACACTTAACTGCTAGATATTTAATTTATTTAATTTTCAAGGTTGTATATACATATTTTGCACCAGTTAATTTCATCACCACTTCTTTTTCCATAGATTTGAGTGTCGAAACTAGTCCTTCAGAGCATAATCCTATCACAACCCTAATGGCTTCTTTCTTAATCATGTATGGTAGGTCTAACCAAATGAATCTATCATGAATTTTTCTCAATGTGTATCTCACCCATTCATCCACATAGAAAAATATAGGGAAATAATTCTAGACATCAAGTTTCTTCTTTATCAAACTTCCATACTCAAGTTTCAACTCAAACTCATCACTAGTGAGATAATTTACACATACTTCTCCCATCTTTGCATGATTATATTCTTCCAATTTTTCATGAATATTCATCATTACATACTCAATATGCATAACCCAAAATGGTACATGAAAAAATGCACCTTCTAGTTCTATCACTTTTGATTTATTGAGATGTTTCTTAAGTTTAGGTTGATTTTCCTTTGCAACCTTCACTACTTGTGGGTTATACATATTGCAACAATTTCAAATGCTTATGAAACTAGGGTAAGGTGAAAAGCTGTAAATACCTTTAGATCTCTACCTGTTAGGGTTTATGTGCATGAATTCTAAATCAGTTCACTTCACTCATTATATGTTCTTCTCTCCTCGAATGTTCTATTTCAAATGACTTAAACATATGTGAAATCCATTTTTGAATGACCTAAATCACATTGAATGCATTGATTTTAAGTTAGGTGAAAAAATAATGAACCCTAATTGTAATAACACAATCACCTTCAAACTCTCCACAAATATTCATAATGAAATATTTTCCGTCGATGTTTTCACCAATACCTCAAGCATGTTGACCTACAGCTTTTATCAACATGTTGAGGACATCAGTACCATATCATTGGTAGGGGCTTAATGATCTGCTAGAACTTCCCCTATGCCAAAGCTCTTCATTTAGTTTCCAAAGGAAAAATTTGCACTAGAGGTTGGTATAGAATTTGTATTAATCTCATTATCCTCTTTCTTTTTCTATATCTTGTTCTCAAATTCACCTCTTCACATTTTGAACATTCTATAGATTTTATTTTCAATTTATCATTTGGGAATTATTCAAATATTTTTCCTTCTTCAATTTGTACTTTCAAACTAGTGATTGTCCCAATTGATTGCTTCAACTATTCATTAGCCTCCTTATGTATTTCTCTAAAATTATTGATTTTCTCACTCAATTTTTTGATGCATTCATTTGCTTGATTGACATTTCTTTCAGATCTCTATATTCTCACTTTTAGTTTTTTCCAAATCTTCAAGGGCTAGTTTGAGTTATCTGACCATAGGAATTTATTTAGGAGTATGATATCTCCTAGTAGCCATGTGTTTAATCTCCACTATCTTCCTCAAGACGTTAAGCTTCTTCCAAGGAACCAGGCTCTAATACCAATTGTTGAACACCTAGAATACTAAGAGGGGGATGAATTAGTATTCTCTAAAATGACTTAAACATTTAAGAATCTATTTGAAACATCATATTCAATTTTTATTAATGAAAGAAACCATGAAATTAATCATCAAATCACATATCATATGAACACTAAATTTTTACGAGGAAAAACCAAAAAGGGAAAAACCATGTTGAGGATTATCTCAAAATATATTATAACTCATGATAACATATTAAAAAATGGCTCACTACCTTTTAGAATCATTTTCCAGAGGACTCACTATCTAGACAATAAGAGAAATAGGAAAGAGGGGTGGCTCACTACCAATTTTTGAACTACTAATAATGCATCTACAATATACATGAGATATAGTTCCAGTGGAGCTCAAAATGATGAATCAACACACTTTATACTACACCACTTCCACACTCTACTTTTCTTATATTCACAAACTTAATATTAAATTTTACACACACTCATGTCTACAACATCGAAATAAACTTACACTTATACCCATTACATTCACAAACCCTTACATCATCAATTGTTTTGGCCTAATTAGATGAAACATGTAATATATTAACCTGAAAGCT
Source organism: Sequoia sempervirens (assembly GCA_007258455.2). Lineage (NCBI taxonomy): Eukaryota > Viridiplantae > Streptophyta > Pinopsida > Cupressales > Cupressaceae > Sequoia > Sequoia sempervirens. The sequence goes on from VDFB02271358.1 coordinate 611,705,310, forward strand.
TAAGATCCAAAAACACATGCCTCAAACCTTGTAATGCATCAAAATAAGTTGGAATGGACCTATAATAACTCACTTAATCTTTATCAATTCATAATTTAACTTCGCACAACCCTAAAAAATTTAGGTCTACACTAGATAGTGAATACTAGTGATATAAACCATCTATTAATCCACAAAACAAAATGTAAACAAAAAAAAACTTTCCACTTGGACCACACACCCTTCTAACACTTGTAAGAACTCCCACAAAACTGCATTAATAACTATTCATTCACGATGGAATTTAGAACATTCCAATCATCTACTTTGTATTGGTAACACTATCACTAGAAAACTTGATACTATGTAAACCATAAATTTTACATCAGAAGAAATAAAGACAAGAAACTTTTTCTTTAAGATTTGTTGCAAGAATGAAGGTTATGTCATTGATGTCAATTGGTTAACTAGTTATCAACTATTTGTTGTTTCGATTAATGTCATGGATGCAAGTTATTGGTTTTATATGTCAAGGATATTGAGAGAATATTAATGAAGAAAGGTTGCAAGTATTTTGTGTTTGATCTAGGATTTTCTCCTTTGTTCATGTGGTTTAGATATTTTCATCACGGATATTGGAAGTTAATATACCAAGATTTTTTGTTTCTAGATCATTGTACAGTGTGAGTTATGTTCACCAATTGTGAACTATCTTTTTCAGTGTCTCTAGCTAAGGTCATGGAGAAATGTAGTTGCTCCAGATTTATTCTTGTTTTATTTTTAGGACTTGTGGTTTTGTAGATAAAATAATATGATCATATTGAAGATAAAAAAAATTTCTAGGAGGATTAGTTTGTGCTAAGGTTGCATGTGCTTAATTCTATGTTTTTTACACTAGTTTGGTTGACCTTGTGTTAAAAACTACTTGTGAAGATCATGAAGTGTGTGTTTTGGTTGCTCTCATTCTAAATTCCACCCTAGAATGTTTTGATGTTGACCTAATTTGAACTTGTAAATACAAATGGTGTCTGTGTGGTCAACTTTAGATATGTTTCAATGTTGAAGATGATATAAATACAGGATGAGATATTGGTGAAAGATGTGCAAATAAATAGAGAAAGATAGATGCAAGATAGATGTGAAATAGCATGTGTGGTTGAATAGATTAGTGTGAAATATTAGTGGTGATCTTTTAGATGCAGTGAGCTAAGGTTGTACTCTATCATTCAAGCATTTCTACAAGTGTGTGAGCAAATTGTGGTGGAAATATTAGTTGCATTGAGATTGTCTTCTCTCTGTAACAAATATCTTCTATATTCTTTGTATCTATGTGGTAGTGAGCCCTCTGAGTGGTTAACCCTTGTTGGACAATGAGTCTTGATCTAGACAGTAAGTACTATTTTGGCTATAAGCCTTCTATGGCAATGAACCTTTGTATTCAATTTTGATATTCTCTATATTATGAGCTAATCCTCATCGTGATTTTTCCCTTATTGAGTTTTTTATGTAAATATGGTGTCGTTGTGTATATGTTTTTTTTCTTCTTTCAGTTTTTGCACTTGCACTTAATGACTATGTGAAAGAGTTGTTTTTTGCATTACTGACCTTCTTGTTTTCAGTTTCAATTTTTATTCTTACAAAAGGAAAAAAAAAAAATTAAGGTAAGGCCGGTAAGGAGAATGGGAAATGCACCATGGGGTGGTTAGACATTTTTCCTTGGTTGTTTTACGGAGGAGCACCTTAGGCACATGTCGGAATGGCAGGTATTTTTTGTAAAACTTTCTTTGGACAACATAAAGTTTCCAATCAAGTGGCGTGCTGCCTCTCTATTAAAGGAGGAATTTATCTTTTAAAAGATTGGTAGAAACCCTCTCTTTCCTCTTTGCTTGTCTTAAGATGGAAGCTTCCAGTTGGTGCTACAAGGCAATGTGATTGGGTCCGAAGAATTAATTGCAGAAATATCAATTTTCAGGATTGGATCCAATATTGCTCTCTATCTTCAAAATATCTGGCCTATGGTATCCTAAGATTATGACTTTACACTTAGTGCTTATATAGATGCAGTTTGGGTAGATTGTGTTGATGACAAAAAAAGTACAAGTGGTGGTGCATTCTTTCTTGGTTGTAGATTGGTGTCATGGTTGAGTAAAAAGAAAGATTCAGTTTTTTTATCTACTGATGAAGCTAAGTATATTGCTTCAGCATCTTGTTGTACGGGTATGTGCAGGATCATGATGGGCCAAAAAGTAGCAATATGATGGGTATTTGTAGGGTATGTGGCTAAAGACTTTCTTTTTACCCAAAATTGATGAAATGAAAAGGTTTTTTAAAGGATATTCTTAGCTTTCCACCAATATAAATTATGCTTTACTTTTAATTTAATAAATAATTATTATTCATTTTCTATTTGAATTACAACTAAAGCCTTGATTGATAGGTTGATTGAAAAATTTATATATCTTTCAAAAAGTATCACATTTTTTGAATTTGAAACATGTGTCACAATCTATGCTTCACATACTATAGGATTAAAAAAAAGAAAATTGAATTTCATGAAGTTTTGATCAATTTAAGGTGCTCAGACATACGAGTTTTTATAATTTTTAAAATTTGTAAAAAAAAAATCATAATTAATTATTTACTTGGAAAAAAATTACAAAAATATATGCATCACATTCGGACATGAGTCCTCTACTTATATCTAAAATCTTATAAAAAAATACTATTGTGGTTAGGGTGGTCAGGTAGACACTTCATATTTTTTCCCTGAAATTTAAGTACTACTACATTGAAATTTCAAATTTTCACCAAATAGATTTTTTTTCTTTTTAAAATAAACCTAGTAGTTTAGAAACTACATTCAATTTGATACAAATTCTATTCTTACATATTTTTGAAATAATATAGATAAATTATTCAATTTTTTACGTCAAGTTGCCTAACTCTAATTTTTCTAAATTTTTTGCCACTTAAGGACCTGTTTTTTCGATGATGATCCTGCACATACCCATACACAAGTTTTATAGACAAAATAGACATTGAAAGATATCAAAGTAGTGTATGAAGATCCCATTTCTATATTTTTTGATAATACAAGTTTAATTAACATTTCAAAGAATCTAGTGATGCACTCAAGGAAAAAGAATATATCTATTAGGTTTCACTTTTTGAGAAAGAATGTTATGGGGAATGAAGTAAAGCTTGAGTATGTACTGACGGAGGCTCTTCCTAAAGATACTTTTGAGTATCTCTGAGATAATTTAGGGGTTATTCCCCCTACTTTCTTGAACTAGATGCATATGGAGATGCATCAATCTAGTGGGTCTATGGATCTATTTTTCTCTTGACTAATGTTTCATGGCTACCTCTTAGAGGGAGAAGGTAGTATCTTGTGTTGTCATTGAAAGAGTATTCAGTACTGGTAATGGTTATTTCAAAGGGGAAATTAGTGAAAATATCTTTTTCCTTTGCCATTAATGTCAAAGGGGGGGAGAGTATCATGTGGAAAAGTTGAGAAGTGTATCTATTGACGGGGATAAACTAAAATCATAAGAAAGTGTGTTCAAAGCTATTTTGTTATCTTTGATGGTTTTTCACATCATGTGTTTCCATCAATAACAAAGGGGGAGATTGTTGCAATCTAATGAAGGTGTTGTCATTGATGTCAACTGGTTAACTAGTTATCAACTAGTTGTTGTTGTCATTAATGTCATGAATGCAATTTATTAAATGTATTTGTTGAGGATATTGAGAAAATTGTGATGAAGAAAGGTTGCAGCTATTTAGTGTTTGCTTCAATATTTTCTCTTATGTTCATGTGGTTCATATATGTTGATCTTGGCTATTGGAAGTTGCTATATCTAGATTTTGGGTTTTTGGATCATTGTACAGTGCGAGTTACATTCACTGGTGAATTGTGTTTTTCAGTGTCTCTAGCTGAGGTCTGGGAGAAATGTAGCTACTTTAGATTTATTCTTGTTTAATTTTTATGACTTATGGTTCTAGAGATGAACTAATATGATTGTATGGAAGATAATTTTGTTGTTTTGGAGGATTGGTTCCTGCTAAGGTTGCATGTGCTTAATTGTTCTATGTGTTTTACACTGGTTTGTCTGACCTTGTGTTAAAAACTACTTACAAAGTTCATGAAGCGTGTTGGGACTTATTTGTGTCCTCATTAAGCATGTGTTTGGGTTTTCCTCTTTTTAAATTCCACATTAGAATGTTTTGGCACTGACCTAATTTTAATTTGTAAATACAAATGGTGTGTGTGTGGCTGACTTTGGATATGTTTCAAAGTTGAAGATAGATGGTGAAAGATGTGCAAAGAAATAGATGCGAGATAGATGTGAAATAGAGTATGTGGTTGCGAATATCTTTCATAACCCAATTTTATTTCATTTTTAATTATAACATGATAAATTGAATTATTGAGGAAATTCAATATGTTAAATTGAAATTTTGATATTTTTGAAAGTTTGAAAGAAGTTGACCATCATTGACTATGTGAAATTTTGACTTACCTTATTATTTTATCATGATTGAATATTACTGATGAACTATGTAAGTGCAAGTGTGTGCAATTATAGGATGATAGGTTAAAGGATGAGAACATGATTAAAGTAGGATCGTTTAGATAGATTGAACAGTAAGCTAGTTGATGGAATCTGGGTGCACACACCACAAAATGGCATGATAACTACATTTGAATTTCTTAAAGGAGAATTATATTAATATGACTTGAAATGATTCGATGATTGAAAAAATGTACTTGTGAAATGTAAACCATGTGAAATTCATATTTAATTGACAATCTTGAGCTTGTGTTTTTGAGAATTTTAAAGAAAATGAAAGTTTATTCTTATTTTAAATGATGAATATGTAAATGAAATAATATATATATAAATACATATATATATATATATATATACATATATATCAAACAACATACATATGTATCTAAACATATATAAATATGAATATATGTAAGGTATACATATATATATATATACATATTGTAATGTCACAAAATTGCACCTGGGGCAATTCCACATTTTTGCATTCTTTCTTAGCATTTATGACACCTTAGAGCATTAATGACAAAATTCCCATGAGTCAGAATTTCATGATTCTGACTCCATGTAGACTTGTGGTAGAGCAATAGAAGCTTGATGACACATTTTTAGAAAATCTAGGCTCTAGATGCTTGCACAACATGCAGACATCTACGCAACGTGGTAACATCTTGGTGGTTTTCCTAGTTTGAAATAGGGAATTTGGAATCCTCACTCTTTTGACGTGTGTCCTAGTAGTTGGGTTTTAGATGAAATAGATCTTTTCCACCCTTGAAAGCATTAAAAACTCCTTTCTTGCTCTCATTTGTGGGTTGGAAGTCATTCATTCAGGCTCTCTTATTACTTTCTCTAGTATTGAGTTCTCTTCATCCTTGATAGCAACACCCTCAAAAGCAAAGCCATGCTAGACTAAGGTCCCTCTAGTAGCAAAGTCTCTCAAGAAAGCACTCAAAGTTGTGTCTGTGTGCTTTGGAGAAGGTCTAGGCCCATGGGTAATGCTCTCTCTCTCACACACACACACTTTCCTTGTTCATTTACTATCTCATAGTGCGGGTTATACTCCTAAGCAGGATTTTCTTTCACCACACACTTTTTTTACTTCATATACACTCCTTTCCAAATTGGTTGTCCAAGGAGGTGGGGACACCAAAATGGGGGTTTAACTGAGGTAGGCCCTATACAACCCCAAACTTTCCCCCTTGTTCTTTTCTGTGTAGGTTTAAAGTGGATCTTGGAGTGAAGGCTAGAACGTCCAGTAAAAGGTAAGCTCTCTCCAAGTACCCTCATGTTTGTTACATGCTTTTAGCTTCCTGTTAATTTATTTTGCTCAGTACATTCCAAACCTAAGCTTAGAAGTGAAACCTAGTTCTGTCCACTTGAGCTCTTGAGCCCTCTCTTGCTTAGGATTCTAGAGTGCCTTTTAGATGACAGCGCACCACGTTGGTGTCCTAAAACCATGCTAATTCCTTTTGGTTGAGAGCTCGCTCATTTGAGGTAGAAATCTCAAGATTTCACTCTCTCAAGATTTAAGGCAACTTTTTTTGAAATGCAATCTGAAGTATACTTTTTTACATTTTCATTGACTTGGTTATGCTAAGGTGTATAAGGGTAGTTCATTCCTTAGTGATCTCTTGAGAATAAAGAGGCTCGTGTATATCATATTTTGGTGAACTCGACATGAATGTGTCAGATCTATTTTCACGATGTCACATGCTTATCATAATCCCTTTTTTGAAGAAGATTTTGATATGTTGGAAGATGTTCTAGATGATTTCTTAGAAGCGCTCCACCCTATCTATAAATCTTTCGAGCAAACTCTCCCCTCGCAAGATGAAGAGTCAATAAATATGGTTATGGTCTCTATGGCTCCTCTGAGCCCTAAGAAACCTTTTATTTATGTGACCTCGGCTAAACCATCCCTTAGGGGGAGCTTATTTGTCTATGGGATTTCATGTTGTAGTGATTCATCGAACTTATATTCAAGGTTCATGAAAGCTATGGACTCTACTTCCTATAATTTTGTTGGGAATACATACAATACAAGGAGAAATAAAAAAAAAATGAATCAAAAACCTTCTATGCCTACATCACAACCCACTCAAGTTCCTACTTCTCTACCACCTTCCCAACCAAGCCTTCATTCAACACTAGGTGATTAAGATCTTGTTGAGAAACTTCGTGTTACTCTTGCTAAGATCTCAATTTAGGACTTGCTTTAGATCACTCTCGTTTATGAGGAGATGTTATAGGAAGCTTTACAAAGAATCCTCTTCCCTACCTCCACTAGGCCTACATATGTTAATTCATTGTTGGCTCATATTCAAGTGGATTCACCGAATATTATGCTCCGCCCGCAAGAACTCCTACCTCTGAATGTGAAAATAGTCACAAATAATTAGGTGGTTATAGTTAAAGTAGATCTAGAAGTTGTTCACCTTTGTGATCTAGTGACTATCAATCATGCTTTAGTTGTATCCACTCTCAATAATTGTATTCCAGCCTTAACCACTGATTCTATGGCATGTTCTTCATCGATACCCTCCATGGAAGTCATTCTTGGAGTGAGTGTTGACAAATATGAATCACCTAAAGCATAATATCTTAAGTCTCCTCCATCTTCCCATTGATCTTCTCAATCAAATTCTTTCATTGGTGATGATTGGGGATCCTTCAATTTCTCTAAATTATTCATTGTGGAATACAAGGCAAGTCTGTTTAGTATAGAATTTCTAGGTACTACTAACACAAAGGTGGAGGACACTCCTGCTCAGGAAGAGAAGTGTGATCCTATTCAGGAGACCACTCCTTCCTCTATCTAGGAGAATAATCCCACTCATACAAATGAGGTTAATGTTTGTGAACCTAGTAAGGAAGGTGATAGCGCTCCCATAGAAACATTTGACATTCATTGGTGGAATGAAACACTCTACATAGTGCCACCACCTCCTGAGGTTTTACAAACTTGTTATAGATTCTTATATGACCTTGCCTCCCGATACGGCTATGGGAAAAAAGGCTTGGGGTGTATCAAAAAAGGAATTCAAGTCCCTATCTAGTTTAAGCTATGATAGTGCTATCTGGGTTTGGGATGCTTTGTTGAGCAGTCTAAACAAAAACCTTAGTGGAGTGTTAACATGATTTTAGTTGAGCCATTGGGCTTGGTTCATCCTGAGTTGATAGAAGAAAGGGAACAAGCCAAGAAAGTCACTTTAGATGCCTTCTCTTCAAATGAAGCACTATAGGAATTTCTAGGTGCTTATTCCTCATTACCTCCTTATCATCACAAGAAATGATTCCCATATCCCCTACATAGACAAGCATACTTTGGAGAATTTGTTTTGAGTATTGATGAGGAAAACCCTTTATCTAATTTAAGAAATGATGTTCTACTATCTTATCTTGAAGACTATAGTTCTCTCCTTAAAGGAGATACTATTGAAGTTCCTATGGATCGTAAATCTTTAGAAAAAGTAATCAAGATTGGGAAGTGTCTCTCTTCATAGGAAGAAAATGAACACTCTAATCTCTAGCATTCTCATCCCGAGATCTATGCTTGGATGTATGAGGATATGCCTAGTATTGATGAGTCTATAGTAGTTCACAATATCATCCTATGTTTCGATGCCAAGCCAGTTAAGTATAAAATTTAAAAGATCAATCCTAGGGTGGTGTTGATGGTCAAGACTAATATAGAGAAGTTGTTGAAAGCAAGCTTTATTCATCTGATTGACTACTCCCCTTGGATTTTGAATATAGTCACTATTAGTAAGCCTGATGGATCTATTCACATATGTATTGACTTTTGATATCATAATAAGAATTCTCTTAAGGATGATCTTTCATAATCTAATATAGATATGATTGTGGACTCAACTATAGACCATCCATTGTTATCTTTTATGGATGGCTTATGGGGTTACAATCAGATCTGTATTAACTCAGATGATCAATACAAGACAACCTTCACTACCCCTTGGGGTAATTTCTACTATGTGGTCATTCCCTTTAGTTTAATGAACGCGGGAGCAACTTACCAATGGGAAATGACCTTGATATTTCATGCTTTTATTCATAAGATCCTAGAAAACTATGTTGACAACATCTTGGTGAAAACGATAAAATGTCAAGATCATGTGAAGAACCTTCATCTTATCTTCGAAAGGATTCAACTCTACAGGATGAGACTCAATCATGATAAGTGCATCTTCAGCATGGATGCCAACAAGCTTCTGAGGTTTATAGTCTCTCACTGTGGAATCAAAGTTGACACAAATAAAATTAATGTCGTTGTTAACATGCCTCCACTGAGGAATATCACTAAGTTGCAAAGTTTACAAGGGAAGATTTAGGCAATTCATAGATTTATATCTTAGTTTGCTGATCGTACCCTTCCTTTCACCCATTTATTGAAAGAGGACATTCACTTCATATGGGATGAGGAGTTTCAAAAATCCTTTGAGTCAATCAAAGCTTATTTGGCCAATCCTCCCATATTCATGCCAGCTATGCAAGATAGGCCCTTTTTTCTTTACCTTGCTGCATCACCATATGCTTTGGCAACTTTGCTAGCTCAATATGATGATGTGGGGAAAGAGAGAGTGGTCTACTACATTAGTCACATCCTAGTCGATTATGAAACTCATTATTCCTCCATGGAGAAGAAATTCCTTTCTCTTTTATTCACTACATAGAAATTGGGACACTACCTTCTCCATGCCAAAATGCATGCAATAGTAAAATGGAATCTCTTGAAGCATTTTTTCTCTAGTGTTGACCTTGCTGGGAGATTAGTGAAGTGGGTTATGTTGCTTTCTGAGTTTGATACAAAGTTCATTACTAAGAAATCAATAAAGGGTCAAGTGATTGTTGGTCAATTGGTAGATGCTCCATCATCTCGCTCCTTCCCTAGGTTGGATTTGTTCACTGACAAAAATATTTTCACAATTAAGTACAACCTTGAATGGAAGATGTATTTTGATGGATCGAGGTGTCAGAATGGTTCTAGAGTGTGTGTGTTCTTAATATCCCTTGAAGGTAAACTAGTCCCTCTATCCTTTCCATTAGATTTTCCTTGCACCAATAACATCATTGAGTATAAATCTCTTATTGCTTGCTGCGTGTCATGATTACACTAAGAATCAAACATATCTTTATACTAGGTGATTTTGAGCTTATTGTGAATCATATTACGAGAACCTATCAAGCTAAACAAAGTAAGTTGTCCTAGTACTAAGACCTTGCTTTGTATTTGCTCAATCTATTTTCCTCTTTCACAATAGATAGTGTCCATAGGAGAGAAAATAGACATGTCGATGCCATGGAAAGCACTACTTCATTCGTACCTTTAGAAGAGGTACAAAAGAATACCACTTCATAGTTCAAGTCCTTCAAACCCCTATAGTTTCTGATCAACTTAAATCTGGGTCTCTTGTGTAGACTTGGGAGAATGGTTCTCTAGTATCTATAGTTACATAAAGACTAGAAAATTTCTTGATGATGTGACAAAAAATGATCACACTCGTATCCGAAAGCTTTCAGCATGTTAAGTCATTTTATCCAATGTTCTTAATTGAAAATCCTATAACGAGTTGCTTCTTATGTGTCTCACTAAAGTAGAAATACCCCTTGCCCTTAAGGAAGCCCATTTGGGCTCTGGGGGTGAAAATTTTGATGGTAGATCACTAGAAAAAAGATTGATAGACATGGGTTACTATTGGAAAATGATGGGACAAGATTCTTTTGATTTTGTTAAAAAGTGCCTTCAATGTTAACAACACAACCGTCTTATTCATGTACCTACTCAAGAATTACAAAATCAAACCTATCCTTGGACGTTCAAAAAATGGGGGTTGGATATCATTGGAAAAATATGACCTTTTTCTTCCAAGGGACATACCTTTATTATTACCACTATGGATTACTTCACAAAATGAGTCAAAGTTATCCCACTCTGATCCACAAACGTTGAATCTATTTGTAGTTTTCTCGTGAACAACATTATCTCTCATTTTAGATTATCTACTACACTTGTTTCTGACAATGGTACACCATTCAAGATCAAGGAAGTAAAACAATTCTTAGAGAAATTTCATATTCAACATAGGTTTTCTACACTATATTATCCATAGTCGAATGGTCAAGTAGAAGCATCTAACAAGACTCTTGAACCTATTCTTTGTAAAACAATCAATAAGCATTGTAAGGATTGGCATATTCAATTAATGTATACTCTGTGGGCCTATCGCATGGGTGTTCATATGGTGATAGGAACAATGCCATACAACCTCGTGTATGGTGCTAAAGCTATCATGCCTTTGGAGTTTGAAATTTCATCCTTACGAGTTTCCCTTAAAGGGTTAATTGATGATGAAATCTACCAAGTTAATTGTTTACATCAGCTAGAGATGCTCGATGAGCATTGTCTATAGGCCCTCAATCATCTTAAAGCTTATCAATGGTCGTTATCTAGACAATATAATTAGAGTGTGCTTCCTAGGACTTTTAAGCTAGGAAACTTGGTTCTCTATGAAAACTAGTGAAATGTAAATGCGCCACTTGATTAGAGAGGGAATTTTAGTCCTAACTAGTTAGACCCTTACTTTGTGATCTTTGTGTATGGTTCAGGTGCCTATGGATTATCATCTATTTATGGGACACCTCTAAACGAGCTCGTTAATGCAATGCATCTTCGTTGATACTATGCATAGTGTTCCATGTGTCATTTGTGTGATGTTCTCTCTATGAAATTGTAGTAGCACTACATATATTGAAATTATTCATTAACACATGAATTTTTTTGTGTTATGATATGACCACATGTGTGTGCGACATACATACATGTATTTCACTACACTATGTGTCCATGCATCACATTACATCTTTTGAGGAAATTAGATCATCATTGTATTTAATTAAAAAACAACCATGTGTGTTTATTAAATCATGTTAGCATCTAATGTAAATAGACATCCATAACATAAACATACATGAAAATAAAGAGCACACACATCCAAATAAACAATGTCATGATATCAAAACAAACATGTCTGATTTCCTCTGCCACCTCGGTCTCTGAGGTGCCGCCTCCTCCTCTTGTAACCTCTCCTCCTCACTACCATTCTACTAGTGCCCTCTCCATATATCTTGTGGGGGTTGGGGATGAAAATCCTCCTACGGACTAGGGTCCCCTTTTGAGGCACCCTCATTAAACAGAAGATTAGGACAGTACCTCTCCCACAACCACACAAAATTAGTAGCTACCCCAACATTATCTGCCACTGCTATGGGCAGTAGATCCTAATCAGGATCATAATCCTTAGAGGGGACTACATCAGTAATGGTGGGGTGAGGGTGATCCTTGACCCTCACTACACTCCTATAGTCCCTAGTATAGGTGGGTAGATCTAGTGGAATTGTTTGACGATGGCCATGCTATCGCATAACCCGACTATAGTAGTAAGGTGATATAATGTAGTTACGATGACCTGCCAAAAAAATGTCTCACTGTAGGTTGCTCAGTTACCTATTGTCATCCACCCACCAAAAAAATTGTTGGGGTCTCCACAGGACCTCATTTGTATCAATAGTGTCGAACTGTAGCTACCAAAATTGTGGATCACTGAATCTCCACTAGCCTATCATGTCATAGCAATGGGCCATGGGAATGTGCTATGACCATCACTGGGGAAAACTGAATAATCAGGTGTACATGATGTGGGTGAAGGCCCACAGCTACAAAATTGTCCATGTAGTAAGGCTATGGTCCTCATAGTGAACATACCGGCCCAACTCTTGGTAGAGGTATGCCAACATGTTGCACCCCTAGGAAAAACTATCTGATGCTTGACCATCTCTCTGATAGTATGGATGAGCCCTCCGTGCAAGTGCGAGCCCTGCCCATCTATCTTGATCTAGAATGCCATGGTCATGACCATAACCTAGCATACGAGTGGAGTAGTGGTCCTCACTTGGTCGTAATAGTGCGTATATATGTGGCCTATGTCATCGCCACCATCTGTCCTCCCTAAGTAGTAGAGGATTCCCTCCCTCCGCTCCCACACCGATCGGGTATCCTCTAGGGCCACCTATCATCCACGGATGGGTAGTCTGAGGATCTGATAGACATCCTAGAGCATGATGTTCATCTCCCCATAGGGCATCTAGATAGATGACATGGTGGCATCTCAGTGCTCCATTAGGGCTATAAGTATCCTATCATGACATCTCATCTCTGGCATGGTGAATACATGCTAGAGACCGACCTACTCCAGATGTGTGACCTTGTTATTTGAAAAATGGTCCCTCTACTCATGGATGAGTTGGAATGCTCACCCTCTTAGATGCTCCTGAATCTTTGAGTACTCTTGCAAAAAGTAAAAAAATTTAAGTCAGAACATTGAATTTCATTATAAAAACAAAAAATTACATAAGACCTCTGTGCGACACACATATGTCTACGTTCCATGCATGCATCCTTGACCACCATGGTTTCCTCGAGGATGCCAATGCGTCTACGAGATGACAACATGGAATTGAGACCTCGCAGTAGACTATGGACAATAACACTTTTTTTTTATGTGAGGGTCGAATAAATATGCTTGTGCACCTCACTGACTAGAAAAATGCAACAAACAAGCTAAAATTCACAAAAAACAAGGCTTAGAGGCCTACCTACTCCACCTCGTAATCCTTAGCGATGTCATGGTGTAGTTGCTCCAATCTTGATGCCTCATACTCCCTCCTACTAGGCATTTTGCTGACTTTTCTCTCACAAAATTCAATAGTTTGCTTGTAGTGAATAGTGAAAATGACCCTTCTAGGGGCCCACATAGGTATATATATGCCCCCCGGGGTCCATTTCTCCTAGATTTTGTGGCTCCCTAGTTTCTCCTAAATTTAACCCACCAAGCTAGGGGAAAACTCAAGAGGGGGCATATTGTCACCTCTTGATCATATTTTCCTCCGAATTGACAACTTTCTCTTGATCATTCTTCTCTCCCTTATAGCTTCTAATATTTCGAGGCTGGCCCAAATTTGAATTTTGTAGGTTAAAGTCTTGAACAAATTTTCATGACCATTTTTTCATTGTTTGTTGAGCTTAGATGCTGGGGGCACCTTTGGTACTAATTAGCTTGACTTTGGTGGCCTCTACGAAAGGGTGATCCCAAAATACTAGTTTACAATTTTTGGCCAAATTGGACATTGTACTAATTTTTTCTAACTAAATCTTCATTTTTAGGCACCTATAGTGGCTAAACCGCGAGGAATTTGAAGATGATGCAAACTAGTAATTTGTGACAATTTTTTTGTAGATTCTAAATATTAGTTTTTCAAAAATTTTGGAATCAGATTACACTTCTTTTCCCATCTCCTTTGAAAACTATTTTTTTCAGTAAACAACATTTTTAAGGAGTGATTCTCATCATAGACAACAATTTTTTTTTCCATGAAGGATAAAATTCTATTATTTTTTAATTTAGATTTGTAACTACAATATCTAGCTCTTTCATTTCGTTTCATAGTGTTTTATTGAATATTTTTTCCTTAATCAAGTTTTGAAGTCAAACCAATTGCAATTCAGACATAGGTGGACTATATAAACCATAACATTTTTTGTATGTATAGAATTTTTTTTTTTTGTTGGATCAAGTTCTTCAATACCTAGTGCTTTGATATATATATATATTTATAATCTACTATTTTTCCACGTGTGTAGAATAGAGACCTTGATTTTTAGTGAAAAACCTACATTCACAAGAAATAAAAAATAAACATAATAATAAAATTAAATTTATTTAAAATTATACTTTTTGGGAAGCTTATAATAAGGAATACATACTTAAAAAAAATAAATTAAATGAATTCATTTGATCCCCCAAAAGGTAAATCAAAAGTTGTTTTTTATCAGCATTTTGATAAGTGTAAAGGAGACTTCATTATAGGTATGGTTTAAAACTAGTAGAGTTCTATCCAAGGGGGTTTGATCAAAGGTGTTCAATAAAATAATCTTCAATTGGAATCCTTTAAAATGGAACTTTTCAAGGCTTAAATCATTATATTTTCTAAAAATATGTTATTTAAGCAAAAATCAGTATCTCCTAGAAATTGTAAACTAGTATTGTGGGATCACCCTGCGATATCTTTTTCTTGGCACACAAATCTGTAAAATTCAAAATTTGGGTGAATTTTTTTCTTCTCTACTTTATTGAGGCTATTTTTTTCCAAAATTGAGCCCACTAAAGTGGGTGAAAAATGTAATGTCATAGAATTGCACCTAGGGTTGATTCCACATTTTTGCATTCTTGCCTAGCATTTATGACACCTTAGAGCATTAATGAAAAAAATCCCATGAATTGGAATTTCATGATTCTAACTCCATGCAGACTTATGGAAGAGAAATAAAATCTTGATGACATGTTTCCCAAAAATATAGGCTCTAGATGCCTGTACGACATGCAGACATCGACGCAAAGTGCTAGCGTCCTAGCAGTTTTTCAAGTTTGAAACAAGGAATCTAGAATTTTGACTCTTTTGAAACATGTCCTAATAGTTGGGTTTCATATGTAATGGCTCTATGCAACCCTTGTAAGCATTAAAAACCCATTTCTTGCTCTCATTTTGGGGTTAGAAGTCACTCATTCAAGCTCTCTTATTACTTGCTCCAGTCTTGAGATCTCTTCATCTTTTATAGAAGCACTCTCACAAGAAAAGCCATGTTAGACTGAGGTCCCTCTAGTAGTAAAAGCTCTCAAGAAAGCACTCAACAGTGCATTTGTGTGCTCCAGAGAAGCTCTAGGCCCATGGGTAACTCTCTCTCTCTCTCTCTCACTTTCCTTTCTTGTTCATTTACTATCTCATGGTGTGGGTTCTACTCTTGAGCAGGTTTTTCTTTCACCACATGATTTTTTTACTTCATATACACTCCTTTCCAACTTGGTTTTCATGGAGGTGGGAACACCAAAATGAGGGTTTGATTGAGAAAGACCCCTATATAGCCCCAAACTTTCCCCCTTTTTCTTCTATGTGTAGGTGTAAAGTAGAGCTTGGAGTGAAGGCTTGAACGTCCAGTAAAAGGTAAGCTGTCTCCAATTCCCCTTGTGTTCGTTACAATATTTTGGCTTCCTGTTCATTTATTTCACTTAGTACACTCCAAACTTGATCTTAGAAGTGAAACCCGGTTCTATTTGCTTGAGTTCCTGAGCCCTATATTTCTTAGGACACCAGCACATTGTGTTGGTATCCTAAAACTGTGTTGTTGTCTTTTGGCCGAGAGCTCACTCATCTGAGGTAGAAATATTGACATTTCACTCTCTTTGGATTTAAGGAAACTTTCTCTGAAACACAAATTGAAGTGTAATTTTTTACATTTTCATTGACTTGGTTATGTTGAGGTGTATAAGGGAAGTTCATTCCCTAGTGATCTCTTGAGAATAAAGAGACTCGTGTGCAATGAATCCATCTTATATCACACACACACACAAACACACACAAAGACATATATCTTAACAATTTAATTCAAAATTGATATTAGCACTATCGAATGGATAGATTTTAAATAACATCATGGGAAAATCTCATGAGGTCATGGTGTGCCATTCAAATTAAAGAAAATATTCAAATTTTATGAATGGGGCAGCTAAACATTAATTCCCATCAAGATTTAAAATGGCCCCTTTAGTGGAGGCACAGGGAAAACAAGGAAGTTTCCATTTTTGAGAGATATCATCGATGCCAATAGAAAAAGAACAAGTTGTTCTTCGAGCATTATGGAAAAAGCCAAAGGAAAAATCCTCATATTCAAGGGTATTTGATGTTTTATAGTGAAATTTTTGCATTTTCATTTATAGTTTCGTCTATTATCAAAGAACAAACCGATTATTATATTGATGATTCTATAGAATCAAATAAAACTTGTTTGTTAAATTAATTTATGAAAATTATTTGATTGAATAAGATTTATGTTTACTGTCATGAGCATAGCCATGTTGGCCTTTCATTGCTAAAGTATGATTGTGTATATCTCACCAAAGGCTTGGAAAGCCGATCATATATTTCTCTATAAAATTTTTATGTCACCATCCCTTGTGCACCAATTGCATGTACTTCAATTTAGCTCATCACATGGCTATTGGGTGAACAAATAATCTTGTGAATGGAATGAATCTATTTTTAAATCAATATCACCATTTAAGGGTAGGGAGTGAGTCTTTCACATATATTTTATTTTTTATTTTATTCTGTATGTTAAAATCTATTTGATGGCCACCCATATGGAGTGAGAACCATCACCCTTTCAACCTTGGGTCGATGGGTATCATTGTTGCATTGTGTTACCTCATCACTATGAGTGATGGTAGGCTTATGTCACCCAATTTTGTAATATTATTTCTTTTTTATTCTTTGCAGTTGTGTTATCCTTACTACATCACTATATCATATGGTATCATGTCGCCTACTCCATAAAGGATGATGGAAAAACATTAAATTTGTTCCAGCAATAAGCTTGCATGCATGGTAATGAAAACTATCATTCTCCATGATGAATGACACCCACATCATCCTTGGTGCGAATATATCCAAGCCAAGGGTCAACATATATGGTTTCAGCCTTGGCCACTGTAATATGGAGCAACAGTCAAATGATTTATGGCCATTCATAGAATGATAAAGGTATAATTTTTTAAACATTGAACAAGGGTTCTTCAAACCTAAGACTTGTTAAGATTGATACCATGATTATGATCATATTATTATTGTTGATAAACAATTATCATGTCATTCAAGTTCTTTTAATTACCCTTCAGGAATTAATAACAACATTATTTTCTTATTTTCTTACATGTATTTTATATAAAATTGTTCTTAGAATGATAGTGCTTGAAATAACAAAGTAATGGTAACTTGGAGCTGTAACTCTAAACTAATGCAAACAACATTGTTTGGATGTAAATTGTAATGATTAAGCTACAACAACATAATTTGCTAACATATCTTATCATATCTTGGTTTGATATAAATGGCATAACAATATGTTGGAAAATTATTCAAATAGGCTTGTTCTTAATATTCTTTTACTTCTTATAATCTGACAATGATATGTCAATCTGGAACATTATTTGAATGATAAAAATTTGATTTATTGGTTTTTATTTTGGAATGTATGCACAAATTTATAACTTAAGTAGGCACATATATGTGTATTCACATAGACCTTCATCCACATACATACACATACTTGTGACATACCTTCTTTTGTTACTTATTGAATTCATTATTGAATGGATAATGATTTATGTTGAATGTAATCATGAGTCATGTGTATGATATGATCGGATAATTTATTGATCAGTTCCATTTTAATCATTTTTCTTATTATTTGTTTAATGAGGAAAAAATTAGATATGTGTGTAAAGAGTATTCTCTTAATTAAGTATAACAACACCTAAGTAGGGTAGAGTGCCTCAGGGTAGATGTTGCTAGAGGGTAGATAGTTGTTATTGAATAACTATGTTGTAGAGAGTTACATTCTAGGACAAGTGTCAAAATGGAGTTCAAAGAGTATAGGTTTTTTCTTTTACCAAAACCCATTGTTTTTTGTTGCAACATTATTCTTATGGTTTCCCAAGAAATTAGTTCATTATGTATGTATGAACTTTGTGATAACACTCTCTTCCATTCCTATCATAGATATTTCATTTTTATAACTCATAGATAGGGATGCATGTTAATGTTTGGGCACACACTAGATTCCACCTTGTAGGTTATTATCTTGCTAAAATTTTCATGTAGGGTCGGGTATTATTTCATTTGAAATAATTCTGGGGAAGCATAAGTTTCATGGTTGGGTGGTAAAGTGCTTCAACCATGTTCTTATCCACCAGTGGAGGCAAGCATCATGAGGAAACCTTGGATGTTTTCAGGACTATCTTTGTCTATGACGTAACCTTGATGCAAAATTTATGCATTGTATTGACTATCTGGCCTTATGTGCCAAGTCAACTTGGATATTGTAATTGACATTGAAATTGAATATATAAATCTTTGACTCATTTTAATTAGACTTGTGTTGCTATGATTGAAAATAGCTACTTAGTTATGTCTTTCTAAAATTAAATATTCATAATATCATTTACAATAATATAATTAAGTAATAATTTAGAATGGGTTATTACATTTGGTATCAGAGCTTAGGGTTCAACTCTAGGCTTTTTAAGTCTACCATAGACTTGACTAGAGAATAGTTGACCCTTGACCAAATTTAGTTGTCCTGAAAATTGATCGAACCTAGATTGAATGTGGGTATGGGAAGGTCTAAGGTGGGATGAAAGAAAGGGAAAAATGTTAAGACCTCAAACAAGAATGTCGTAATGGAATAAAAAGCTAAGGCTGAGGTTCAACACAAGATTCTTGATAGTGAGACTCTAGCTCAATCCCTTACATGACTTAAGTTGAAGAGAGGCAAGAATATTGAGGAGAAGTGAACACATAAGATCAAGAAGCTTTCCACAATCAAAGATTGGCCTCTATGGTGTGGAACAAACATACCCTTGTTAACTAAGGAGGAAAAGGAGAGCCTATGTGCCCAACCATCCTCTTCTGAAAAACTTGATGTAAATTCTCACGAGGATTCAAAGGAGTGTCCTCTCTCTGATAACGAGAAAAATGATTAATGTAATAAGAAGCTTTGTAAATAAGGGTCTATTGAACCACACTTATTATAAATAAAACAAGATGATATTTTTGGTGTGCTCAAACAAAGAACTCCAAAATATATTTTTCAATAAATGAATGTGTATGTCCTTGATGAATGAGTGATATATGCATGTGTATGTAATTTTAAGTAGATTAATAATATTTACTTGTATAACCCAGTGTTAAGATGTGATAGACATGAAATGTGATGCAGGTCGATTGTGAGACAACATGGTTGTTGGGCCTTCCAACATGAGAATGAAGTATGGATAGTTTGTGTTGGTTGTTTCTATGTTATCATTGATGTTAGCGTGATGATATCTACTTGGTGATAACTCTATGAGAAGTCTACTTGGTTTACCAAAACCTGCTCTCTACCAGTAATGCCCTTTTGTGATGGATAGGTGTGTTGGTATTTCAGTCTAAAAATCACTACAAGATTTGCTATGATTGTGATATCTTAACCATGTTGCCTTAACTCATTCAGACAACTATATCTTGGATCTTGAGATGTTTTTGGTTGTGAGAAAAAAATTATCTCTACAAAGTGCAACTTTGTATTCTACTGTTGTTCTTTGCTTGGCATACTATGTGGGATACTCCACATTCTATTAAGGTGAATATTCTTATGTTGTGGTTTTGTTGATGGTATCTATGTTGGTGGTATGATGGGAAATTAATGTGTTCTTGGATTTGAAAGGTGTTTGATTTGAGGATTATGTGTTGGTTTGGAGAATTGTCTTCTAGTCTTGGCTAACTCAACATATGCAATACATTATGGAGACTAGTTGTGTTTTATGGATGCTAGCTAACTTGGTACAATTCATTACATGGATAAATTGTTTTATGGTGCTGAAAAAAAGAGTTTTGTTTTTTTTTTTTCATCTAATTAGGCTGACCTAATTGATGATTAAGATATACTTATATATATATATATATAATATGTTTTGAGGAATGAGATGAGAGAGCAAAGGAGAAAAAAGTGTGGAGAAGAAAAGTGTGTGGAATAAAGGTCTAATCCTAAATGCTTTATCAGTTATGGATTAGTATAGGTTTGTTTAGTGACAACTGGGTGAGGAAATACTTCATATTCTAAGCTTCAATGAAACTGATTCCTGCACATTGAAGGTGTATCCTATTAGTTCAATCTCTTGGAAGTGAGCCACTATCTTTGTATCTTGGTGGTCAACCATCTTTTATATTCAGGCAATGAGCTCTTTTAAGGATAGTTAGTCCTAGTAGTAGGACCCATAGTATTTTGTATCCATATATAATATATTGTGAGTTAACCCTCACCATGGTTTTTCCCTCTTTGGGGTTTCCATGTAAAAATCTTGGTGTTCATGTGTATGGTTTCTCTGATTTGTTTCTATGTTCTCTCTTGCTGATTTAGTCAAAATTTGGATAATGGTTATATGGATTTTATGTTAATGGTTTTGTGAAATACTAATTCACCCACCCCTCTTAGTATTTTGAATGTTCAACAATTGGTATCTGAGCTTGGTTCCTCAAAAGGAGCCTAACAACATGAGGAAGATCCCAAAATTTGAATATAAGATTTTTTTTCCTTTGGAAGTGGTCTTTGTTGGAAGTTCAAAAGAAATAAAAGATCTGAAGGACAAGTTGATGAAAGAAAATGAGTATATTGAAAAGTTACAAAGTAATAGTGTTAAAGCATATGATCTATTGGCTAAAGTAGATGAAACTATCTCTAATGTGCTGCAACAATTGAATGCGAAGAAAAGAATTGAAGAATATCAAAAAATTGAAATTCAAAGGAAGATGGATGAATGCATAAGGCTTGAGAAAGAAGCAGAAATCTTGAGACCTAATCTAGAAAAGGAAAGAAGTTTTGAAGAAAAAATTAAGATAAGTGCGACAATGCTTGATGAATTGATTACTTCTCAAAGATTGACGATGCATAAGAGTGGTTTAGGGTTTGAGAAAGGTCAAAGTTCTAAAGTGAAGCAATCTACTAATAAGAAGACTGAGTCAAAAAATGGATAAATCAAGGATCTAAGAAACAATTTCAGAAGAACTCCTGTCAAACAACATGATGCTAAAAGGTATTTATCTTTCAATGGTGTCTACTATTCCTGCAAGAAATTTGGTCATAAGGAAAAGGACTGGAAAAGTAAAATGAATGATTCTTTATCATTCTCTAGAAAATATCTTAAGTGCAAGAAGCTTGAATATAAATTTAGTCTATGTGAAGATAAGTTGAATAAAAGAAAGAATAGAAAGAAGAATGTTATTTTTTGTAAGTCCAGTGATTCGAAACACCCTGGTAATAACTACAGAAGAAGAAAAAATAATTATTCAGTGAAGAAGCATGAGCAAATCATTGATCCAAAATAAGAAAGAAAGGAGATGAAAAGGATTTGGACAAAGGAAGGAAAGCAAGTTGAATTATCAGTCTTATCTGTGCCAACCTTTGATATAAATACCCCCTCATCGATAATTGTGCCACATCATGAGAGAAGTATATTTAATATGGTAAGGAAATTGAGGAATTTTTCTCAATCACATGTGTGAAGGATAAAGTTTGCAAATTTTGAAAGAATGGAGGTGTACATGATTTTCATGATAATGTACATGCAAGTTGAAGCATTTATTACAAAATTATTCAAAATGGAAAGAATAACTTTAGATAATTCAATGAAATGTTTGAAAAGTTGGAGAAGTCACAACAAGGCTCATTGGTTGTTGATCTAGAAGAGGACAAGGATAAAAGAAAGAACGAGGACCGAGGTATATTGAAAAGGACCCATGCCAACCTTAAGAGGAAAGCACCTCTCACTACCTAGATGGTCCAGATCTTAAAGAGGGGGATTCAGGAAATGAACGACTTGGAAGTTGAGACAACAAAAACATTAAAGTCCCAAGTTTAGTTGTTGCTTGCATTTTGTCTGGTCTTTTGGGTCTTTTCTATGGCCCTTGCTGGTTTTTTGGTGGTTGTGGCTTTTTCATTTTGTTGTTTTCTTTACAACCTTTTTGTTAATGGTGACTTTGACGATCTAATCTTTTGTATGTAAACTTTGTGGTTTCGGATCCCTATAAAACCCGTTTTTTCCTCTTTCCAAAACTTTAGATAATTCAAGAGGCTTATGTAAATTCAGAGAATTGTGCAAAGGAGGCTTAGAGAGAAATTTAAAGTTTTAGGGTTTAACGAAAAAAACAAGTGGATTCAAAATGAGCTCTGAAAACACGATATCTATACATTTCATGTTGGCATTTATAGAGGTATTCCTGTCTACACAATCTTTCACTTTTATTGCTATGGATAATTCAAAGATTGTGAATAGTGTTGTTAAAGTGCAAGTAGATTTGGGAATATATTTGAAGGATCTATCAAAAGAGTTTGTTGGTGCATTCTCTCACATCCCTCTAAGAGTGTTTCCCATAGAGGATATATATGGATTTGTTTATAGTAAGATAGAAGAAATTTCATCAATTTAGTTTAGCATGCTATGGGAAAGTGAATTGGAAGAGAGTCGTGTTTCCTACAGAGTTTTGGTTGAGAAAAAGTTGGATGTTTAGAGGAAAGTCCCTTTTTTGAATTTGAAAAGAAGTATATTTGAATAGTTTTAAGCATAATTCACAATGTTTTTTTATGGATTGATGAGACACATTTGATTACTAGAGAAGCTATTAGAGATGTAATTGGTTTGTGTTCCTCTGGACCAGTTCCCAAATGAAAGGCTATGGATGAGCAAGAGAGATTTGAGGTTACCAGTGTGAATATTGAAGGGAAAGAGATTGATTTGAGATCAATATTTAATCCAGTAATAAGGTATGTGTTGTCAACACAAGGGTAGAAAACTAAGAGGGGGGAGTGAATCAGTTGTCACAAAAATTTAAACTTATTAAAATTGTTAACCTTATTCTCAGATCTGATAAGTAAACATGAAAGCATAAATCATCACCACATCGGAAACACACATAACACCAATATTTTTTACATGGAAACCCTATTAGGGGAAAAACCACGATGGAGATTAGTCCACAAGATCATACCCTATTAAAAGTATAAAGAAAAAATGGGAATGCACATGCATTTAGGCACACTTCTTAGAGCTCACTGCTCAAATACAATAAGGTTCACTACCCAAAGGAAGAAACATTATCTTATAGAAACATTTAGATTACATTTGCAAGATTTTCAACTGATAAAATAACATCTGCTAATGCCTAATTATAGTTATGATTAAGCACATAAACTCTACTCACTCTTCTTCACATTATTTCACACTCTACCTATAACTTCGAAAGATTAGGAAATTATTCACACATGTCATGCCTTCAAATGGTAAAAAAATAACTCATATATATCTACAACAAGAGATTACATCGTTACATGTCAGCTTCAACAAAATATAAAATGTGTACAAAATTTCATCCCAAATCAATAAATAATTTACAATGTGAATCAACCAATGTCGGCCACAACATTGTAAAGATTCAAAATAACATCCTTGAACATGAAGCACCTTCAAAAATTATTCATCGAAGATCCACAACATTCTACGATCGCCCTATCGGCCATGAACATGAAAAAAATGAACACACAAAAGAAAATCACCAATCACAAGCACAATGATCGATGTAGACATACAACATAGATAGAGCACAATCTAGAAACATCCATGAGCATCATGAAACACCAGAAAATCATCCACAACAACTTAGATTACTAGAATTGCATCATCTTCTTTCAGGAACATCAATTGAACTAGATATTCTCGACAAAAAACCCTTTAATCCACAACCTTTGATCATCACCATGTTAAGCTCACAAACATACTAAACTTTAGCTCACCACTTACAACCTACAACTTATTTTATTACAATTTTCTTAATATCCTCAACATATATAGCCTTTAAGACATTAATTCCAATAATGTTAACATCAATGACAACCATATTTCAGCAACATCCAACAATCTCCCCCTTTGGCGTTGATGGCAAGACATGATGTCAAAAACACCATCAACACAACTTTCTCTTAGCACTTTCTCCCCCTTATATTTTGACTCTTTTCTCCTCAACTCTTTTTCATGACTCTTCTCCCTAGCAAGTTTTTCACATGATTCTTCTCCCCCATTGACATCAATGACAAAGATACATTATCTTTCTCCACACAAGCTCTAAACCACATTTTTGAACATCTAACTACTCCCCCTAAGTAGCAGCCACCACAACATCAATTTACATCATGATATGACTATGAAATGCATGGATTGATGCAAATCAATCTATCTTAGTTCTGATTAGGGGGGTAATTGCCTCTAGCTTCCCTCTGAGATACTCAAAAGTATCCTTAAATCCAAGCTTCAACAAATTATTTTCCAATCTATCATACCATGCTCTTGGGGCTTGCTTGAGTCCATACAATGCTTTCCTCAATTAGTAAACCATATCTCCCTAATCAATCAATTGAAATCCATCAGGTTTCTCAACATACACTTCTTCTTCCAGTTCACCATTAAGAATTGATGGCTTGACATCCATTTGATAAACCTACAACTTATTTTATTACAATTTTCTCAATATTCTTGACATATATAGCCTTGAATACATTAATTCCGATAGTGTTGACATCAATGACAACCACATTTCAGCAACATCAAATAGTATTCTACTATGGTCATCGGTCACAAAGTTTGTATCCCTACAAATTACCTCATAGTTTCTACTATTATCATACATATTGTTATTGATATGGTTAAAAGAGGTATGTATTATGAATTATGTGAATTACTCTGTATACATCTTTTAAAGAATTTAAAGGAAATCAAGAAGAGTAAGAAGAATACATTCTAGTATGAAAATATTGTTGTCTGTGTGTTACTTTACTTTTTGAGAGAGATACCGATAATAGGAAGGATAGAATGGTAAAATATAGAGCATATTTCCCATCAAATCAAGAACTTCATGATCAATCTTGGTAGCTCAGATACACTGTTGGCATATGGAACTGAGAGATTGTTTTTTACTACTTGTGTTGTCATTGATGGAAACTAGAGTTAGCATTATGATCTGCAGTATTAGCATTGTTTATACCAGCAAGGAAACTAAGACTATGTAATCTACCAACAAAAAGAATGAAGAACACGACATCCAGTTGGCAAGTTGATCCAATCACTTTACCAAATCATTATTTCATGTTGTGGATCTCGAAGAAATATTTCTTAGCATTTACACTATCCTCTGATGAGTTTTGTGGTATAGTATTAAGTCAGAGTTCAAGTTAAGAGATTCAGTAGCATGTTTCATGATTTATTTTCCATTGTGGCCGACATGTTTCATATGGCATATCGTGGATATATGTGGAATATGTATTTTTCTATTTCCTATGTTTGGAATCTTGCTTTGGGTCCCTACTAAAGTCTAGCTGACTTGTGTGGGTACGCATCAATTCTACTTAGTGATTTGAGTTGACATAAGCAACAATATTATATTTTATTATGTTGCCGACATACATTGAATTTTTGATTAGCGGGTATATAAAGGAGATTGATAAACCATTTTTTGTGTGATACGCAAGTCATGGTAGTAGATATAATGTAGTAGTGAATGAGTATTAAGAAAAGAGTGAAAAGAGTAGACCAATTGTTTGAGGGCAGAATTGTTTTGGTATGCTAAGCAATGCAGAGCAGAGTAGAGAAAAAGTGTGATCTGGTTGAGAGATCTAGAATTTGATTAAGAGCCTTAGTGGAACTGAATTTTGGCATTTGTAGATGTTGTACTCTCAGTTCAAAATTTTGTTGTAATCTAAATTTTACTTGTAAGGTAGTGAGTCTTTCCTATTGAGTAGTAGGCTCTAGGGAGTGTGCCTAAATGCAAGTGCATTCCTCTTCTCTCTAATTTAATTTTAATGAAGTAAACATTGTGGATTAATCTCCACCGTGATTTTTCCCCTAATAGGGTTTCCATGTAAAAATATTTGGTGTTATGGTTTTCATTAATCAGACAGCATGATTTCATCTATTATGTGTTGCAAATGCTATATGTAGTTTAATTATTGTTGTTAATAGTTTTAGATCTATTTTATAAATCAAAATTAGTGAACACTGATTCACCCCCCCTCTTAGTGTTCCCAGTGTCCAATAATTGGTATCAGAGTTGGTTCCTCTTCATAATTTAAACAACTTGAGGTGAATCTTG
Organism: Sequoia sempervirens; assembly: GCA_007258455.2. NCBI lineage: Eukaryota > Viridiplantae > Streptophyta > Pinopsida > Cupressales > Cupressaceae > Sequoia > Sequoia sempervirens. Next base: position 611,731,721 of record VDFB02271358.1, read on the forward strand.
AATTACTATGGATGTTAGTGGTCTTCAACAACAACTTATGGTGGCACTTGATGATCTTGATCAATGTAAAGCGAAGGTCATGGAATTAAAGGAAAATCCTGTAGATGCCAAAAAAATCATTCAATCACTGAAGGATAAGATAAATGAGTTAATGGAAAAGAGGAAGGAGTTGTGTGATTAGTTGAAGCAAAAAGAAAGCTAGCCAAGGACAATAAAGCTATAAGAAATAACTGAAGAATGTGAAAAGCTAGCCAAGTACAATAAAGCTATAAAAGTTGAGATGGAATCTGTGGCAATAAAGTTTACCAAAGAGATTGAACAAAGAAAGGTGAATGACGAGAATCTTGCCCAATCCCTGAAAGAAAAATTTGAAGAATGCAACATAATTAACAGTAGAACCATTGAACTAGAGGTAGAACTACAACAAGCCAAAAACTATGAACACGAGATTGAAGATAGATAGTTACTCTTGGAAATGAGCTTGCTATTGCAAATGAATTCAAGTAAAAGTTTAGGATAAGTTTTGCTAAGCTTGATGAGATAACCAGAAGTCAGAAGGATACAAATGACAAGTGAGGTCTCAGCTATGAGAAGGGTGAAAGCTCTAGATCTGAACATAAGAACTCTGAAAAGAAGAACACAAGAAAAAGACATCTAGTAAGGCAACCCAATGCTCAAATATTTAATGGATATTGCTTTACTTGTAATAAATTTGGACAAATGGCTTCTCAGTGTAGAAGAAGGATAAACTCTAGTACTCCATCATTTTCTACTCAATGTTTTAAATGCAATAATTTTGGTCATAAGGAATTAGAATGCATAAATATGCATGTTAATACAAATAACATTAAATGCTATACCTGTGGAATATTTGGACATGTTGCTAATCAATGCAGATTAAGAGGAAATTAGTGGAATGGCTTGTATAGACAGAAAGGTCTAGTATGTTTCAATTGTAATAATATTGGACACCTTGTGAAATTCTGTAGGAATAGAAACATGAATAAAAGAGGTCTAGTTTATCAAGGAATAAATTCACAAAAATACAACAAAGGAAAAGAAAAAGCATTTGTGGAAGAGATAAGAGATCAGATGAAGAAAAAATGTGTGAAGAAAAGTGAATCTGATGAAGGAAACAAGGATGAATCATAAGCTCCCTTTGGTAACTCTTCCAGTAATTGATATTAGACCAGTGGCCTAGGGGGAGTTTTTCATGAAAATATCTTGTCCCCCTGTGTATAATTGGGATCAAATTGCTGGATATCGTTAGTCATCATGTTATTCATTAATGGAAGTATTAGCAATTAGATGTTGAATTGGATGAAATGGTCTAGATCCACAGTTGAATTCTTTACTTGTCTGAATTTGTAGAGTGACCAGAACTTCTAGGGAAACGCATTTAATGCGACATAAAGTAAAGTAGGTGAAGTTATAAAAAGGGCATGTGAAACCTTAATTCGTCATTGCGCATTGAAGGAGAACAGTTCAAAAGCATTTTTTGCAAAATTTCAAAGGTGCAAAAGGTGATCCTAGTAGGGAATTTCTAGGTATTTTTGTTCATAATTAATTTCATATCTATTTTTGTGATTGACAGAACTCTCCTTGGGGTGAAACAAGAAGCAAGTCAAAGGAAGCATAACTCTAGATGAGTATAGTAGTCAAAATATTAGGGATGAAAGAAATTTGTCATCACTCACTGATTTTAGGAGGCTTGAAGGATCAAATCATAAGAATTTGGATATATGGAGTGAATATCATCATCATTTCGTCAATGCAGAGATAATTTAGTTTGTTCTGAACAAATTGGATGGTGATATCCTCACTCTAGAAAAATATTATCATATTTCTAAGGATGTGATTAGAAATCTAATGAGCTTATGCAATGTTGGTGATATACTAAAGAAGAAGTTGATTCACAATGTTGAGATCGAAGCCCTAACCAGAATAAGGGGAGATCAGAGGGCTCTAATAATTGTGATGATTAAAGATCCTTTGACAAGGTATGTTTCACATGGAATCTCATATAATTTCTACTTCAAAAACTAAGAAGGATCAACCTCGGTAGGCGCTGCATATATCGCTCATAAAATGATAATTGAAAATGAAGACTTCGACCTATGTAGTCTAATGAAGGATCAACTGATGGAGAATGTTCAAGTAATGAAGGATATTGACTACCCATTTAGGTTTCTCACTATGGAAATATGTATTATGATGTATTTTCTAAACTGTTTTCCTCTGAAGGACAATGTAGTGTGGAGAGAAAATATGCTAGTTTGTAAGAAAATCTTCAATTATTATAACTCTTTTGACAATTGTGAAAAAGTGTATGAAAGCTTCTTTAGAAATGTGTTAGAAAGGTTTGGGGAATGTGTTATCCCTCTCCCAGTAAAGTTAATTGAAGTTGGATCATCCTCCAGAAAGGCAGAGAAAAAAGAAGAAGAGAGGAAGTGATATGGGTGGTGTCACTCATCTGGTACCCAAGTTAGCAACGGTTGAAGAAAAAGGGAAAAGAAAATTAGTTGTGGATGTAGAGGATGAAGTTTCTAAAGAATATACTCCAAGAGATCAACCAAAACTAGGTGAACTGGAAATAATAATGGCTAAAGACAGTGATGATAAGGTTCTCTGTTCAAGTAAAAGATAGTACAAATCATTCAGGATGAGGATGGTATGCAAAAGATGTTAGACATATGGTTAAATGGACCATCTTATGAGTAGGATATTATTGAAAAAACTATAGAAAGATACTTTGTTGATAATAATATTGACTTGGAGAGTTTGCAGGATGTTCTCCCAGAAGAACTAATTGAGTGTGTCAAGGAAGACATGGAATCTGTGCCTCTGGATAGAAAAGATGAGGAAATAATTTCCCATTTAAAGATATAGTTTAGGTTATCTCTTTCCAAGTTGAAGAAGAAAATAAATGAGCTGAGATAGTGCATTGATTCGGCCAACAAAGTTTTCAATTACTATCTTAAGTGGCCTCATGTGGTAGGTGTTGGGTTCTTTTACACTGTAACCAGGTTTGTCTCCTAATCTACCTATGGGACTGCCAATCCCAATCAAGGGCAGCTCAAAGGACCTGGACTAACTGAGAAGGACTTTAAGAAACCTCCTACACTTTGAGCTCTGCAAGACCCAGGAGGGTGATCCCTTGATGTGTTTACAACCTCTACACCTTTATTATAAACAACATTAACAATAACAAATGATCTTACATAATCACTCAATAGAATAGGATAATACTGAAATAAATTGGCTATTTATCAGTAAGATCAACTACTTGGAGCATGAGATAACTACAACAAAAGGTAGTATAAGATGGTCATTGATTTTCAATTTACAGCAAGCTCTAGGAAAAGACAAGCAAACACTGAATCATATGGGTAATCACAACTTAGACTAGTGCCACATATCTATTGGGTAGGAGTCAAATTTATAAACATCTAAAGGCATATAAAAAATTCAACACATAACATATGGAATCCTTGATGATATTGCATTACAATTTTATCAATATGTATTCTTGCTCAAAAATACTTACCAAATCTTTATATAGTACATATCCTCCTATAATCCCATCCAAGCATTTTAATTAATTCTTTGAATTAAAGCTAAAACAAGGATCATACACACCACAATAGTGATATGGATAAAACAACCATTGGTAATTTTATTCAAGGTTCAGATATGCAAGTACAATGGAGAGACATGAGCTTGAATTTTTCTTTTAAAATCAGATGCTAGTACTATTATACAACATTACACCTCCATGAACTCCAAACCTGCTATAGAATGACACCAAACCTAAGTTGCACTTCTTCCTGAAGAATATCAGACTTTACAAATTGCTCTGCAACTTCACCTAGACTCGACAAAATTTGTCTAACTTGCTCCCCGTACCTCTGGCCCTGAATTCCTTCTTATAGAGAATGAAGGAGCAAACAAGCATTGGGAAAAAGAGTACACATGTCATCAGCCAATTGGCCAACTAGAAAAGAGTTGAAGCAGTCATAAATATCACCAGAAATCCGTGCTGAGATCACCATTAAATCAAAACTGGAAAATGTTGCAACCACAACATCTAACCTATTTATTGAATCATGCCAGTAAACATCCTTCCCTCCATTAAAACTCACCAACTCGCCTGCACAAACGGTGCCAACCATGCCTTGACTCTGACTTTAAATTCCATCCATTGATCCTTTAGTTGAATCAAACCATCAAACGACCGCCTTCAAAAACTAGCTAACACAAATGCTAGCATGGTAGACAATGGCCCATCACACCATAGACTGCAAAGGAATTCCACATGGTGGTTTCCCACGATATCGCAATCCTTAAAATTTTGATTGCATGATGGCGAGCAACCATTGATCTTGATCATTGGTGATCTCAACCCTTCAACACAGTTGACAGCCCTATCGTTAACCATCGAGCAAATTTTTTGCTGAGATCATAATATCTTTTTTGATTTTTAGCAAGTGCATCCTGCAAGTGCTTTAGTAACCCACACTTTTATTCCTTCAGCTCCATCAGCTGATACATGTGGTAGTAGCCCATGATATCACAATCGGTATAGATCTTGCAACTTTCTATCACGCAATAGTAGGGGACCGTAGATCTCTAACAATACTTGATCGATGGTTACAAACTTCATCCCCGTCAACTACTCTGAATTGGACACGTGGCACCATCCCATGATATCATGATCAACCAAATTACCATCACAGGATGGCGGGGAACCATTGATATGTAGCTAGACTTAGCTTTTAATCACCACCGTTGATCTTCTTTGACTTGACTGGATGCCCTAACTTCTCCATCCTTGCGCATTTAATGAATTTCCTTGGCCATAACAAATATTTCATTTTAAATGTTTTTCTTTGGAAGTAATGAAATATTTAAAATATATCACTCAAAAATTCCTCGGGCCCCACCTTGTACACATGGCATCATCTCGCTACTTCACGGTAGATAAAAGGTGAGCACCTTCCAATTGCGAAATAGCAAGCAAGCCACTTGATCAAAAGGCAGCTGATCAATGGCCGAGAAAATTTCATCCCTGAGAGGGGACACATGGCGCACGCCCACAATTTTGCAATCCTTCAATTCTCAATCGCGAGATAGTGGGCAACCATTGATCTCTAAAGGTAAAAGATCGATGGCAGTGCAAACTCCAAACTTCTGCAAAATATAACATTTATTAATAGCAAAGGGGGAACCACTAGGCCAATGAGACAAAAGACATAAGTTTTATTAAAACAATGAAGCACATGGTCAGCCCAGACTTCAAAAAAATGAAACCTGTGGGGGCCGCAAAAATTAAAATCAAAAGGGGCCAAAGCCTAGACAAGTTGATAGAGCATAAGATGTTTTAATAGCCTTCAAAAAGCAACAACAAAAATAGAACTCAGCCAAGGCTTAAAACAAATACAAGGGTTTTACATGCAAATAAGTCCAAAACCCTAACCCTCAAGAATTTTGACACCATGAAAGATTAGTTAACACTAGGTAGGGTGGGAATGAAACATAAGGAGCAAAATTTTGAAGCTCCAATAGTAGGAAAGTACAAGGATAATTTGGAGGAGATCGAAAAAGAGCTTGTCAAAATTGGACAAGAATGGAGATGTTAAGAAGAAGGTTTAGGCTCTATAGGTTGAGCATGAAAAGTTCCACTTTGCTAGGAGCACTGTTATTAATTCCTTCTAGAAAGTAAAAGACATAACTAAAGGGAGATTAGAGCAGATGATTGAAGTGCTTAAGTCAGGAGAAAAGTTGGAGGATGCAATCACCACTCTTGAGTCTCTTGTTCAGATCATTAACATAACTTTAGAGAATAATAGCTTGATCATAGCTATTGGTATTGTAGTGGACTCTTGGAAGAAATTCCTTCCAGAGATGAAAGCTAAGTATAAAATAATTTTCTAAATTCTTACAATAGTTGTCCAATTTTAATCAATTTTTGCATCATCAGTTTGGGAGAGAATGGAGTAAGATTAAGTATAGTAAAATATTATAGGGGAGAGCATACAAATAGAAGTGAAGAGTGCATATAGTATAGTTTTTTCATTGATGTCAAAGGGGGAGAGAATGTATTGAAAAATTTCCTTGACATCCATAGGGGGAGCAGTAATTTTGGTCTTGTTCATTTTTTGGTTTTGACACTTAGTCAATTTTTCACTAAGTGTTGCCATCAATGCTAAAGGGTGAGATTGTTGGCATATGGCTCTGAGAGATCATTTTTTGCTACTTGTGTTTTCATTGATGGAAACTAGAGTTATCAGTATAATCTACAGTATTAGCATTGTTTATACCGGAAAGGAAACTAAGACTCTGTAATCTACCGACAGAAAGAATGAAGAACATAACATCTGGTTGGAAAGTTGATCCGATCACTTTACTGAATCATTATTCTATGGTGTGGATCTCCAAGAAATATTTCTTGTCATTTATACTGTCCTTTGATGAGTTTTGTGGTATAGTATTAAGTCGGAGTTCGAGTTAAGAGATTCGGTAGCATGTTTCATGATTTATTTTCCATTGTGGCCAACATGTTTCATATGGCGTATTGTGGATATATGTGGAATATATATTTTTCTATTTCCTATGTTTGGAATCTTGGTTTGGGTCCCTACTAAAGTCTAGCTGACTTGTGTGTGTACATATCAATTCTAACTAGTGATTTGAGCTGACATAAGCAAAAATATTATATTTTATTGTGAGGTCGACATGCATTGAATTTCTGATTAGCAGGTATATAAAGGAGATCAGTAAACCATTTTGTGTGTGATATGCAAGTCGTGGTAGTAGATATAATGTAGTAGTGAAGGTGTATCAAGAAAAGAGAGAAAAGAGTAGACCGGTTGTTTGAGGGTAGAATAGTTTTGGTATGCTAAGTAGTGCAGAGTAGAGTAGAGCAAGGTAGAAGTGTGATCTGGTCGAGAGATTAGGAATTTGATTAGGAGCCTCAATGGAACTGAATTCTGGTATTTGTAGATGTTGTACTCTCAGTTCAATTTTTTTTGTAATCTCAATTTTACTTGTAAGGCAGTGAACTCTAGGTAGTGTGCCTAAATGCAAGTGGATTCCTCTTCTTTCTATTTTACTTTTAATAGAGTAAACTTTGTGGATTAATCTCCATCGTGGTTTTTCCCTTAACAAGGTTTCCACGTAAAAATATCTGGTGTTATGGTGTTCATTAATGAGATTGCATGATTTCATTTGTTATGTGTTGCAAATGCTATATGAAGTTTAATTATTGTTGTTAATCAAAATTGGCGAACACTGATTCACCCCCCTCTTAGTGTTCCCAGTGTCCAACATACATAAGATACTTCCCTTGCTACATTCTTTGGAACATTTCAAATAAGGATTAACAAAAGGTTTAGGATTCTAGTAAATGTTGTTGAAAGGTACTTCGAAAGCCTAAATTTTCTTGTGTTTATAGATTTATGTCACATGGAAGTAGTTGAATCAAGGTTGGTATGGATATTTGAATTATATTATGAAGTTTTAGAGACTAAAGTTGATATTTATGCTAAAATTATTTTGGAAATCCCTAAGAATCTCAATGTAGAAGGTACCTCCGGTAGCACAATCGGAATAGGGAAGAAAAGGAAGAGTGTTGCTAAGAAAGAAGTTGCAGAAGGAAATGAGCTTGAACATGTGCATGAAAGAATAAATATTTAGAAAGCTTTGGAAGAATTGAAGAAGGTTATTCTTGGTGCTAATTTTGATTCATCTATTTTTTTGTGGAGAATCTTAGAGGCATGATTGATTCTTTAAAGGTCTACATCTCCAGACTTGAAGTACCTACTAAAATTAGATTTGATGAAGGAAATTTGGAGGATATCAAAGAAAAATGTGCAAATGCACAATAAAGTGATGAAGGAATTGGAGAGTGTACAAGGTTGTGAAGAAGAGGCATAAGAACTAATTTCTTTTTTCCTAAATTGGTCTAACAATACACTAAAAATAAGAAATGAGATAAGGATTAGTGAATCCCATATGAGCACTCAAGAAGATACATATAGGTTAGTAGAAGATAGAGATAATCAAAGGTGGTCCTACATTATGTAGCTTTAGGACAAATTATTTTTGTTGCAATATCAAAGGAAATAAGTTACCAAGACTTTTGTGGCACTTAGACATATGATTAAACTCAAGAACACTTCTATTTCTAGTGCTCTTGGTTATATTGGTGAATTATCAGAGATTAATCCTAATCCCAATACTCTAGTAGATGGTATAGAGTCATTAACTAAAATTGAGTTATTTCACAAGATTCTTATAAGTGCAAAAGATTGATGGGAAGAAGGAAAAGTGTTGTGGAAGGTCATCTTGAAGAGTCTTAGAGGTTCTTCTTCAGGTTAATTCAATTTTGTGTTCATATATTTTTGGCTACATTTTTATATATATAGATATTCTGGACCCCCCTGTCCTTTGCCATTGATGTCAAAGGGGGAGAGATAGAGAGATGCAAAGATAGAGAGATAGAGAAACATTTTTGTGAATAACATTTTTGATAGGGGGAGTATTCAGAGTATTCAGTTGTAGCTAGAAAATGTTTTTTTCATGCACGTTGCCATTAATACCAAAGGGGAGATTTTTAGGCCTCGCAACATGAGAATGAAGAATGAAAGGTTTCTATTGGTTGTTTCAATGTTGTCATTGATGTCAACATGATGATATCTACTTAGTGAGAACTTTGTGAGAAGTATACTTGGTTTACCAACAACTGCTCTCTACTGGTAACGCCCTTTTGTGATGGATAGGTGTGTTGGTATCTGAGTCCAAAAATCACCTCAAGATCTAACCTTTTTGTTCTGATTCATTTAGAAAGCTATATCCTAAATCATGCAATGTTTTTAACTGTGAGTAGAGAGTTATCTTTGAAAGAGTGCAACTCTATATTCTACTATTGTTCCTTTCTTGGCATACTGTGTGGGAGACTCCACATTCTAAATTAAGGTGAATATTCTTATGTTGTGGTTTTGTTGATGGTCTCTATGTTGGTGGCATGATGGGAAATTAATGTGTTCTAAGATCTAAAAGGTGTTTTCTTTGAGGATTATTTGTTTGTTTGGAGAATTGCGTTCTAGTCTTGGCTGACTTAGCATATGCAATACATTATGGAGACTAGTTGTGTTTTATAGATGTCAACTGACTTGGTACAATGCATTACATGGATAAAATGTTTTATGGTGCCAATTTAGAAAGCTTTGATTATTTTGTTTTCATCTAGTTAGGCAGACCTAATTGATGAATAAGATATACTTGTCTATATATAAGATGTTTTGAGGAATGAGATGAGAGAGTGAAGGAGAAGAAAAGTGTGTGGAAGAATGGTCTGAGCCTAAATGTTTTATCAGTTGTGGATTAGTACAGGTTTGTTGAGTGATTGTTGAGTGAGGTAGTACTTCATATTTTGAGCTTCATTGGAACTAAACCCTACACATTGAAGGTGTATCCTATCAGTTCAATATCTTGGCGGTGAGCCACTATCTTTGTATCTTGGTGGTCAGCTATCTTTTGTATTCAAGTAGTGAGCCTTTTTAAGGATAGTGATTCTTGCTAGTGAACCCCATAATATTTTGTATCTAGATATAATATATTATGAGTTAACCCTCACTATGGTTTTTCCCTCTTTAGGTTTTCCACATAAAAATGTTGGTGTTCATGTGTATGGTTTCTTTGATTTTTTTCCATGTTCTCTCTTGTTGATTTAGTCAGAATTGTGATAATGGTTATATGGATTTTATGTGAATGGTTTTATGGAATACTGATTCACCCCCCCTCTCAGTATTGTGGATGTTCAACAATGGTGACCACTAGGTATGAAATGGGTTGTATTGGGTCATACAATGGACCAAACAAGAAGATAGAAAAAATTCTAGAGATTCTGAAGTGGCAAGAGGCTTGTATGGATCTATTTAGGTGGAAAATAGGGTTCACCAATATGAATCAACAAGATGATGAACCACTTAATTTTCCCACACAAAACACATGCAGTTATGAGAGGAAAAAGATGCAAATAACAATCATAAATGATACGTAACTGTTATACCAACTATGAGGGAAGTTTTTAGAGCTCAAAGAGGTGTGTACCTTGCTGCAAGAAGCCTATTTTTAGTTCACAAAGGACTCATTCTCCTTTAGTGGCGAATGTGTCCCTATTAGGGTTTTTGAAACTAAGATCTGGGTTATTTTCCTTGATGTCTACACTCTCATATTCCTAGTTGTCTACTCATGAAAACCTATACTTAATTATGTAGCTTCAAATATTTATTCTTAAACTTTAAATGTCAACCTTGCAACTTGAAAAATTTTGTAACTCTTCTCTAAAATTGCTCTTCACTTGATCTTCAACCTATAAATTTGCAAACACATTCAAGGGAAGAAAAAATTGTTGATTGTTAGTGAATATGTGTTTTCCTAAGTCAAACCCCTTGTAGGTAATTAAACCAAACGATGAAATAATTTAATTGAAGCATGAAACATGAAATAATGCAATGTTGGTACCTTAGATTTTTTCTTGTAAGATAAATCTACAATCTACCATGTAGTGGCCATGAATAATGTAGATCTTGATCCTTGAATATGATGTGAGCAATGCTTTCAAGTAGATGTTCAATACTACATCAACTTCCTAGCTCACCTACATGCATGAATGCACTAAACCCTAGACATGATGGAATGATCTTGATTTGCTGCAATAAACACTTGATAATATGCCTTGAAATTCCTTTGAAAATTCTCTTGAACTACTCTATAATTCTCTCTTGAAATTTCTAGAATGCTTCATAAACTTGCTAGGTCTTGTTAGGAGAAACAAGGTGAATTAACCCCTTATTTATACTAAATTAGGAGATTAATCACAAAATTCAAACAATTCAAGTCAACACCAAATCTAGAGATAAAAATTATTAAATTATTGCCACAATGAAATCCAAAAATGGGGTCCTCATTAAGGGAGGACCCATTCGCCACCTAGGGTGAATGGATCGTGGCACTGTTTTCCAGAACCATTCCTTCGGGGCATGAAAGAACACTAAAAACCCATGTAGAATCTACTTATAAATGGGGGATCCTAGAGAGGGAGGACTTGTTCTCCACCTATGGTGAATGGGTCCTAGCACTAATTTCTAGGACCTTGATTTTTCCAAATTAAATATCATGCAATTTGAATCATGGGTTTCATGATAGATCTTTGAGAGGTGTCACAAATAAGACTTAAATTTTAATTGAAGGGTATAATTAACTCCAATTAACCACAATTAATCAAGAGGACCCTAGATAAATGTGGAAGTGTGTTATAAATTTGGAAGTGTGTTAGGGTATGTGCAGGATCATCATGGAAAAAATAGCCTGCCCTTAAGTGGCAAAAAATTTAGAAAAATCAAAGTTAGGCAACTTGACGTAAAAATTTGAATAAGTTATCTATATTATTTAAAAAATATGTAAGAATAGAATATGTAGAAAATTGAATGTAGTTTCTAAACTACTATTTTTTATTTATTTTTAAATCAATTTGGTGAAAATTTGAAATTTCAATGCAATAGCACTTAACTTTCAGGGAAAAAATAAGAAGTAGGTGTCTATCTGACCACCCTAACCACAATAAAATGATAATATTTTTTTATAATATTTCAGATATAAGTAGAGGACTCATGTCCCAATGTGTTCCATATTTTTTTGTAATTTTTTTCCATGTAAATAATTAATTATGAATTTTTTATTACAAGTTTTTAAAAATATAAAAACTCGTATGTCTGACCACCTTAACTTGGTCAAAACTTTATGAAATTCAATTTTTTTTTTAATCCTATAGTATGCAAAACATAGAATGTGACACATGTTTTAGATTAAAAAAAATTGATACCATTTGAAAGCTATAGATGTTTTTCAATCAGCATATCAATCAAGACTTAAGTCGTAATTCAAATAGAAAATGAATAATTATTATTTATTAAATTCAAAGTAAAGAATAATTTATATTACTAGAAAGTTGAGAATCTCCTTTAAAACCCCTTTTTGTTTCATCAATTTTGGGTAAAAAAAAATTCATTAGCCACATGGGCCATCATATCACTTACATATCGCCACTTTTTGGCGCATCATGATCTTGCACATACATGTTACAACACTTTACAACACTTAAATACGGTACACATTAATATTATTTTATAAAAAGAGGGACCACGATCAACGTGAATGTGTTACAACACATTACAACATTAAACCCAAGAAAAATTAAGTTAATTCAATGACAATTATTCCCAAATCAAGTAAGGAAAAATGATACTTTTTTCATTACTACATTTTTCCCCCACTTTAGTGAGAGGATGACCCCATGTCAAACTCACTAAAGTATACATTCAATAAACTTAAGTATGCAACAATAACAAAGATGCATAACCATACCCTGTTAAAGGCCAATAAAGAAAATCAAAAGGATCAAGCACAACTATCCCAACATGATGTGGAATGGGGCTGATTGTCCATAACATATGCTACTCACTCTGGGGTAGTGGAACCTCAGTCAGTACAATAGGTGAGCTATCCCAATGAAGTGGAAAATGAGAGAATTATTTTAGCCACCCATACCATACCAAATTTATCCTCCTCAAAACTTTGATAAGGAACCAAAATGTGATGCATTTTGAAAATGGTTTTGAATTTCATGTAATTTTTTGTTAAAGTGGATTTTTCTTTGTTCATATAAAGGTCTTCATCTTAGGGAGCATTGTTCCTAATGTATCCAAGAGAGAAAAAGTCAAGGTGCTAGATCATCACTCATGGGATGCCTCATTTGCATCATCCCATGACATTAGATTATACACTCTTGGATGGAATCAAACCCAATATCACCACCAAGAAGAGTACACATCAGAAGAAAAAAGGAAAAATTATGCCATGATTTTTTAAAAAAATATTTCATCGATGTATGCCCCCACTTTAAAGCATTTTCTACACCATTACTATGAGCAATTGCTTTAAATTAGTCATTTCTTTTCTTAAGACATGAGAGATTTCCTCGAATAAAAGTTGTCCAAGTCATGGAATATGTTTTTGAAATAAGTTGTGTCATGAAATAGGAAGGAAGGTTGCCCCCACAAATACATAAGGCATGTATGGATTCAGGGTCAGTATGTCTTTGCTACAATGTTTTCATAGAGCATGGAATTGTCATCATTCTCCGAATACTCATAGAACTAGAAGAATGACATATAGAGAGTGAAAACAAAGGAGAAGCCTTTTAGGTCAACATGGAAGAGACCTAAACATCTCGATGCCTTCCATCATCCCCAAAAGGAAAACACAAGACAAATGAAAAATTATAAAATAAAAGCTTTTAGGTCAACATGGAAAAGACATGAATGTCTCAACACCCTGCATCATCCCGAAAAGGAAAACACAAGACAAATGAAATAATTACGACATATAGAATAATGAAAGACACATATAGAGGAATGCACAAAAAGAGAGAGGTAAATCAAATGAAACAACATGGGTGATCACATTACTCACATGAAAAAATGAAAAATGAAAAATAAAAATACTAGTAAGGCACATGCGAGTCAACCTAAAGTAGGTCGTTTGCATCCCAATTTCGGTTGGTATAAATTGAAGGCGGACAACTAGCCAAAGGGACAAGAAGTGTCAAACTAGGGGAAGCACTAGGTTCAACACTAGTTTTAAGAGATTTGTCATTTAAGCTCATAGAAGAAGAAAACAATGTATTCAACTCATCATGCACTTGTTCATAAATATTTTCTAAGTTGATGCCATCATCTAGATTTGTCACAATGGGAGGTCAAATAACAATGTCCATGCAATGTTCTTGTTTATGTTGTGGTGAAGGTATAAGATCATCATGATTTACTTCAAGTAAGTTTGGACTCTAACTTTTTATGTTGTTCTTGTATTCTTAAGTTTGTAATCTTTGAGCAATAACACGTTGCCTATGCCTACACTCTCTAGAACTTTGATTTGTTTTCATTCTATTATCAATTTGTGTTTTTGTAAGAGTGGGTTTTGTCAATCATAGGTTCATTGTCTTCTTTGGTAGGAATAGAAGAAACCAAGGTAGGTTGTTCAACCACTTTCTCTTTGACTTTGTAAGATTGTATGACTCTAGGAGGGACAACAAGATTGTTTGTGTCATCTCGTGGTCTCTTGTAAGAAATTGTAGGAGGTTTGTCTATATGTTGTTCATGTATGTTCAAAAGTGATTTTTGTTCAATCATTACTTCATCAAGGATAGGTGTTTCATTTATAGGTTGAGGTATGTTTTAAAGGGATAATTTTTCTATTTTATTTTCCTTGAACTTTTTATATGATTTGACAAAGAAATCCTCATGAGGCTTGATGGGTTGCATAGGCTTGGGCCAAAATAAATCTAATGAAAAATTCCATCGAGCCAATGCAAGGTTAAATCCACTATGATGCATAGTAAAGATATCATTTCCAAATGGAAAAATTAGACATTTATGCACAATTGAAGGGATGAAATTCATGGAGCGAAGTTGTGGATAGCGTAGCTTCAAATGTAATTGGTCTAATTATAGAATGATTGAAAATGAGACAGTCAACGTTTTTCAATCCCACTTTTAAAGGGAGATCTATTGAGCCCATCGTAGGGCACACATACCCATTATGAATCTTGATCCATGCTTTTGGCTTGTTATATGTATCTTTATATAGTTCAAGCACATATAAGAATTTTTCAGTGATCACAAGACAGGATCGATTAATATCCCATTGGTTGGATTGTCATTTATTTGACTAGCTATGTAAAGAGGACCATCAGGTGCACGTTTAAGTATTTTTTTTTGTGAGAAAACAATGCCAAGAGGCTTTTTTAGTTGAGCCCTTATGAGGGTTAGCTTCGATAAATGCTACCAATTTCTTTATGTTATTTTGTTTAATAGTATCCATAGGACTAGTTTCCATAGGATTTTGTTTTATGTTATCATCATCTATGTCAACATTCATCACATCATTGTTAGTTTCAGTAGATATGAAAAATGAAATAGTGTGTTTAGGCATTGGATTTATAAAGATTTGTAAATTTTGATTAGGAGGGGTTGTAGACTTATTACCTTGATCATTCACACCTCCAATTAGTAAATCATTAGAATCAATAAGGTTTTGCATAAGATGTTTAAGATGCTTACAATATTTTGTACTATGCCCATTTTGTTGATGGTAATGACAATAAAATTTTTTTTGGAAGCCTTTAGGAAATGGTATATTAGGGTCATGTTCTCTAACAGGAGGTAAGGTAAGAATGTTCTTGCCATGAGTTACAAAATTATATTATGAAGGGTATCAGGTAAAGGAGAGAACTCCTTATCGCTCTCCCCGAAAGGAGTTGTTGTCTTAATAGAAACCACTTGATGATTGGTTTGCTGACTTGTTTGAGGGTAATTCAGTTGTAAAAAGCCCTTATTCTACTTCTTGAAGAGTTGATAAGCGTTCTAAGTTGTAGATTCAGGTTTTTCAGTATGACTAGGGGGATTTTTCACATTACAACTGGTAGTCAAATTTTGATAATCACGAAGGGCTATACATAGCTATGTGAAAGATGGAAATTTTAACATTTCAATTTTTCTTTGTAGTTTTTCTTATAAGTTGGAAATAAACATTTGTTGAAGGTTGGAATTAGAGTTCTTAATATTTACTTATGAATAAATTGTTTGGTATCTTTCTATGAAATCATTCACTTTCTCCTCCTCTTTTTCTTTGCATGTCATTAAATCAGAAAGTGTCATCTTGGGACCCATGTGAATATGCAAGTGGTTGTAAAAGGAATCAATGAGTTTGTTGAATGAACTAATTGAATTGTTCGGTAAAGAAGAGAACCACTCTAAAGCAGTATCCTTCAATAGCATAGGAAAGAGCTTAGCCAAAAGTTTATCTTCAAAGATAAAATCACTACACAAGGTTGTGAAGGAAAAAACATGGCTAACAAGATATCCCTTTCCACCATATTTCTCAAATCATGGGACTTCTATACCTTGTGGGATTTGTGCTCTTAGTATGTTGAAGGATAACAGGTTGGATTTGATGTATTGTAAAGGTTGATTGTTGTTTTATTGTAATGTTTCCACTTGTTGTTGTAGGGATGTCATAGTTTGCAAAAAGGAGTTAAGGATATGATAATTTTGGTTGTAATTTTGAGGGGAATAAGGTGGAGTGGTGTATGTATGTGGAGGGCTAGTGAATTGCAAGTTGGTGAAGTTTAATTTTTTAGGAATTATTGTGCTTGTTTGGACAAGGCTAGAAGGGTTTCACATAGGAATACCAAAGGAAGTGTACACAGTGATATTGGGTATGATTTTTGTGGTTGGTTGAATGGTTGTGGTAGGTTGAAAGGTTGTTATTGGTTGAAAGGTTTTTGTGGGTTGAAAGGTTGTTGTGAGTTGAAAGGTTGTGGGTTGTGCACTAGTGTATGTAGGAATAGAAATTGGTATCATGGAGGAAGGAATTGGAATTCCACCTTGGTTTTGAGTAGACCCCAAAGCTTAAGTTGAGTTAGGGATGGTAGGGTAGGTTTTGGTAACATTAAGTACATTGGTTGTAGGAAGTGAAGTCATTAGAAATGAGGTATGCAAACTATGAGCCACAGAGGGTTGATTCTCAATACTATCAGAAAGAGAGTTAGAAAATCCAAGATCCACAACGAGTGAGATATCGTGGGATGACATGAACCTCAAACTATGTCTTATAATTGTATTGTGAATAGGAAACCAAGTTGTAAAGCTCATGAAAGTTTTACAAACCTAGTGTGAAAACCCTAAAATAGAAAAAAGGAAATGCAACAACCTAGAATGAAAATCAATTTTTAGATTCTAAGCAATGTAATTGAATGATTAAAATATGCAATAAGGTTGAAATGAAATTTTGAATTTTAATAATGTACTAAAATAGGAAAGTAACAACACCAAACATAAGCCTAAAACTAATATTTTAATTTCCAAAAATGCAGATCTGTAGTTAACAGGGACTCATTCGCTAGTAAGGGTGAATGGGTCCTGGTTAAGGTTTTTTGAGATGTTTTTTGTGGATTTCAATGTGATTTTTAATGTTTTTAGATTCCAAAAGGTGAAGGTTTGAACTGATCAGGGACTCATTCACTAGTAGGGTGAATGGGTCCTAGTTAGGTATTTTTAAACTATATTTTTATGATTTGCAAGCTTTTAGTAATGTCTTTCAGTTCCAGGTTTAAGGCAATGAGTTTCAATTTCAAAATTTCCAGAAATGCAAGATGAAAATGCAATAAAAAAATGAATGCAAGGGCCTATGTTGAAATGCAATTTTGTTTTAATTTTTAAATGCAAATAAATAAAATTTAAATGAGATGCACAATGAATGATTTTTTTTTTCGGATTTAGAGAGAGGCAAGAAAATGTAAATCTAAATCCTAAATGAGATGCAATTGTAAATGCAATGCAAGAAACCCTAAATGAGATCTTGATTCAATGAAAATGAGATGCAAGTGAATGCAAGATCTAACCCTAGGATGCAATCAAAGACTTCAAAATTAGAAAATTGCAATGTTCAATATGTTAGGTTCACCATTAATGTTTAGGTGGAAAATAGGGTTCACTAAAATGAATCAAGAAGATGATGAACCACTTAATCTTCCCACACAAAACACATACAAATATGAGAGCCAAAAGATGCAAATAAAAATTAGAAATGATACCAATCTATTATAACAACTATGAGGGAAAATTCTAGAGCTCAAAGAGGTGTGTACCTTGTTGCAAGAAGCCTATTTTTAGGTCACAAAGGACTCATTCTCCTTTAGTGGTGAATGTGTCCCTGTTAGGGTTGTTAAAACTGAGAATTGGGTTATTTTCCTTGAATTCTGCACTCTTATATTCCTAGTTGTTAGCTCACATAAACATGTACTTAATTCTATAGATTCAATTCTTAGTTCTTACACTTGAAAAGTCAACTTGAAAACTTGAAAACTTTTGTAACTTTTCTCTAAACTCTCTGTCCACTTCATCTTTAACCTGTAAACCTACAAACACATTCAAGGGAAGAAAAACTTCTTTATTTTTATTGAATATGTGTTTACCTAAGTAAAACCCCTTGTAGGTAATTAAACCAAATGATGACATAATGTAATTGAAGCATGAAACATGAAATGATGCAATGTTGGTACCTTGGATGTTGTATTGTAAGATAAAATCTCCAATCTAGCATGTAGTGGCCATGAATAATGTAGATCTTCATCCTTGAATATGATGTGAGTAATGCTTGCTTGTAGATCTTCAATACTACATCAACTTGCTTAGCTCAACAACATGCATGAATGCACTAAACATTAGAAATGATGGAATAAGCTTGAATTTCTACAATAAGCACTTGATAATCTACCTTGAAATTCCTTTCAAAATTCTCTTGAAGTGCTCTATAATTCTCTCTTGAAATTGATAGAATGCTTCATAAACTTGCTAGGTCTTGTTAGGAGAAACAAGGTGAATTAACCCCTTATTTATACTGAATTAGGAGATTAACCCCAAAATTCAAACAATTCAAGCTGACACTAGATCTAGAGATAAACATTATTAGATTCCCACCATAATGAAATTCAAAAAGGGGGTCCTCTTTAAGGGAGGACCCATTCACCACCTAGGGCGAATGGTTGCTAACACTATTTTTGAAGACCATTCCTTTGGGGCATGAAAGAACACTAAAAACTCATGTAGAATCTATTGATAAGGAGGGAGTCCTATAGAGGGAGGACCCATTCGCCACCTAGGGTGAATGGTTCCTAGCACCAATTTCTAGGACCTTGATTTTTCCCAATTAAATGTCATGCAATTTGAATAATGAGTTTCAGGATAGATCTCTGAGAGGTGTCACAAACAAGGCTTAAATTTGAATTAAAGGGGCTAATTAACTCCAATTAATCATAATTAATTAAGAGGACCCTACATAAATGTGAAAGTGTGTTAAAACACTTTACAACACTTAAATAAGGTACACATTAAGTTTATTTTATTGAAAGAGGGCCCAAGATCAATGTGAATGTGTTACAACACATTACAACATTAAGCCTACAAAAAAATAAGTTAAATCAATGACAATTATTCCCAAATCAAGTAAGGAAAGAGGTAATTTTTTCCATTACTATAGGATCACATAGCACATGAGGTTTGAGAGGTATGTGAGGATCAGGTTCATAGGAATGTAGAAGTCAATTAGGGAAATGATGGTCTAGGAGAAGGCCCTTGAGGTAGAGTTGAGGAAGAACTTGGAAAAGATCTCAAAAGAGTAGCACTACCTAAGTTTAATGGTAAGTCTATCATAGCAAGAGTTGAGGCATGGCTAATTGAGATGGAGAAATAATTTGGACTCCATAACCTATCTAACTAGACTAAAGTGGCATGGGATACATATCAACTTTTTGATGAAACAACTACTTGGTGGGACAATGAAAAGTCAGAAAGGAATCTTCGGCCTACTGATATTACTTGGGAAATATTCCTCCAATATTTTAGGAAGAGATGGTTACTACAACTCTTTCTCAACAAGAAGGTGAATTTTTTTCAAAACCTAACTCAAGGGAGAATGATTGTGACCCAATATTGGAAAAATTTCACCAACCTGTTGAAGTATTGCTTCATTATCAAGGAGACAAACATTTTTGTATCCAGAAGTTCATATTGGGAGTTAGAACCCATATTGGAGAAGAAGAGTACATGCATGATCCTCTTACCATAAATGAAGTATTCCTAAAGACCACCAAATAGGAGTAGGGTATGTGTAGGATCATCATGGAAAAAATAGGCCCTTAAGTGGCAAAAAATTCAAAAAAATTAGAGTTAGGCAACTTGACGTAAAAATTTGAAACAGTTTTCTATATTATTTCAAAAATATGTAAGCATAGAATCTATAGAAAATTGAATGTAGTTTCTAAACTACTAGGTTTTTTTTTTTAAATCTATTTGGTGAAAATTTGAAATTTCAATGCAATAGTACTTAAATTTTAGGGAAAAAATAAGAAGTGGGTGTATGTCTGACCACCCTAACCATAATAAACCCTAGCATAATAAAATGATAATATTTTTTATAATATTTTAGATATAAGTAAAGGAATCCTATCTCAATGTGATGCATATTTTTTTGTAATTTTTTTCCAAGTAAATAATTAATTATGAATTATTTTATTAGAACTTTAAAAAAATATAAAAACTTGTATGTTTGACTACCTTAACTTGGTCGAAACTTCATGAAATTAAGTTTTTCCTTTTTTAATCCTATAGTATGTGAAACATAGAATGTGACACATGTTTTGGATTCAAAGAATGTGATACCGTTTGAAAGCTATAGATGTTTTTCAATCAGCCTATCAATCAGGACTTTAGTTGTAATTCAAATAGAAAATGAATAATAATTACTTATTAAATTCAAAGTAAAGAATAATTTATATTGGTGGAAAGATGAGAATATCCTTTAAAAACCCTTTTTGTTTTGTCAATTTTGGGTAAAAAAATGTTGTCAACCACATACCCATCATATTGCCACTTTTTTGCCCATCATGATCCTGCACATACCCAGTAGAAATTGCAACAATTATCCAATTACTGCAATAATGTAAATCCTAAGTCATGGTTTGGGAGCAAGAAATTTCATAAAGGAGACAAGAACCATTAGATCCATAATCTCAAGAGGGGAAGTGAGTCACAAAAGAAAGGTAAAGATGGTAATGGTGGAAAGAATGAGAAGGAAAATAGAAACAAAGGTAAAGATGACCAAAAGAAAAAGGGATTATGGGAGGACAAGCTAGGAGGTCACAAAGGGCATTATGACAGGTTCTATAATTGTATAAGTGACCATTATGCCTCAAATTATTCACAATAGTCGAAGTCACGAAAGGAAGGAAACTATCAATAGACTTAGCATCATCAGATCCACACTGTAGTGGATAACAAAAAGGAAGAGTAACAAGAAGGAAGAGTATTAGGCATCACCAATACAACTATCAGGTAAGCTCTATGGAAAAACTATCTCTATTTTAATTGATACTAGAACTAATGAATGTTTCTTAGATCCTATAGTAATATCCAAAATACCTATTAGACATGGATACATGGAAAACTCATGGACAAACTAGTATCGTAATCGGGCAGAGCGGAGGGTATATACCTGTCCCTTTTATAGTGAGTTAGAGATTCCAACCTTCCAAACCTAGGTCAACTTGTATGTGGAACCTTTAGGCTCATATGATGTAATTTTGGGAATAAATTGGTTAACCGAGCATAAGTCTATAGTGAATTGTGAGGATAAGGTAGTTAATTTTTGGGATGATGATGGGAACCTGGTCGAGATTTATGGAATGCAAAGACACTTAGAGCTTAGAAAAATCTCCATTATGCAGCTCAAAAAAGCTCCTCAAAAAGGATGTTCTATTTATGTTATGCATATCAATAACCTTGATAGAAAGGAACCGTATCTAGATGACTACCCTATTCTCAAGGAGTTCTGAGTTGTATTCCCTAATGAACTAATGGAGTTACATTTGAAATGAGAATTTGACTTTTCTATTGAACTTGTACCAAGATCTTAGCCTCAATCCAAAGCACCTTATCAGATGACCATCACTGAAATCTGTGAGTTGAAAGCCTAGTTAGTGGAACTATTGAACAAAGGGCTCATAATACCTAGTGTATCTCCTTGGGGAGCACTAGTTATCTTTTTGAAAAATAAGGATGGAACCTTGCATCTGTGTATAGACTATAGGATGTTGAACAAGGAAACCATCAAGAACCGATACCCACTCTTGAGGATTGATGATTAAATAAACACTATCATTATTCCCCTTAGTTAAATAAATCAAAATATTTATTTAACTAAATCTTTATTATTTTCCATCTCCTTTTTTATTTAGTTTAATCCATAAATCTAAAGAAAAAAGGTCAAATCACCTAATCCTCTCTTAAATTAACTAAATCAAGATTAAATCTAATCTTAATGAAAGTCCCATCCTCTAGCTTTTCCCACTTGTACAAATAAATCAATTAATTCATTTATTAAATCCTCATTTTCCATCAACATGGCATAATAGAGAATATTCTCTCAAATTTGAATTCAAATCAAGTTGACTTGTCCCTTCCAAAAAATAATTTAAGAGCTCTTACATGTCTCTTACACAAGTCAAACTTGGCATTTAGGACTTTTCTTCTTCCTCCAACAAGCCATCTTTTGAATTTCAAATCTACCCCTCTTTGGCACATTGACCAAGATGTGCACAACCTTCATCCTATCACATCTTGACAAAAGGCATCTTGTCATTGGTTGGTATTTAGTCCCGTTCCTCCATGTTTTGCATTCTTCCATCCTTCTTGGTTATAAATAGAGGCCTCCTATAGTGTATTACTCCTCCACAATATTATGCACAAATACATCATTGTCATTTGAATCCATATCATCTTCAAAGCAGTTTCATCATTTAGCTTATCTAAAGGGGTTTGGAAAGGGCTACTTTCCACATAAAAGTAGCACCAATCCCCCTATGAGATGATGTTTGAGTAGTTTAGGAATATATTTCATGTTAGTTTGATGATGTTATTGTTTCCTTTACATTTGCTCAATAATTTCATGGGGAGAGTTATTATCTCATTTGTTCAATGTTGACTGATTTCTTCATATTTGTCAATCTTTGTTCAAAAGTTAGGATCTCGAGGGCATGATTTTTTTAGAGGGTCTTAAAGTCTTCATGTGCTATATCAAAGTCATCACGCATATATTTTACTAGAAATGTTATTTGGTTTCTAGATTTAATGTTGAGATCATCCAGGGCATTTATTTAGATTAGCATTTATAATGTGTAGTTCAAATATCAGAAACTCATAAAATTGTTTGTTCTATTAATGTTTCCACATCTTTTTGAAAGGGAAGCATATCTAGTTGTTCATTTATGTGAAGCTGGTGGAAGCATTTATCTTCAATGACTGACATGAAATTTTGATCTAGTTTAAATTAATGAAAGAGTATTGAATGCGTGAAGCATTATTGAAAAATATTTATCTTCAATTTCACCATAGATCTTGTATTTATTTTCCTATGAAAATATGCCTATAAGCCTACTTTTTTTCATCATCTTACTGCTTAGTTTATCATTATTCTCTGCAAAAAAGATGGATTGGTTTACACAACATTATAATATGCTATCTTTATTGGTTTATTTGATTTATTTTATCATTGAACATGTCAAAACCCTATGCACCAACCTTGCTTAACTTGCCTTTCATTAAATGATGCATATTGATGGGCATGGAATGGTATACATAGGTGTGATTTATGCTGCAATCACTTCCTCACAAGTCAATTTCGACACAAGGTTGTGCTTCCTTGATTTCTTACATGACTTTAAAAAAAAAGGGTGTTAGATTTCAAATCCTTGCTCAAGTCATGGCATAACCTCCACTTATAGCTAGAGAAATGATTACGATTTTGGAGAGTTTCAAAAATCTTTAACTAGTGTGTAATCTTTCTTCAAAACTAATTACTATAAAAAGCTATGTATTTAATTGTTTCTGTGTCAAATGGTTGAAATATTCTTTATTAATGTTGCGTACTACTATTGAATGTGCAGCCAAGTCAAGCTAATCTCAAAACTCTATCATTTAATTAAGTTTGTAAAGTTGCTGCAATAAACACCCTATGCCACCAAGTTGATACCACAATCTAGAAAAAAAATCTTTCCACGAGGTATGTGCAGGATCATGATGGGCCAAAAAGTGGCAATATGATGGGTATGTGGCTGATGACTTTTTTTTACCCAAGATTGATGAAAAAAAAGGGTTTTTAAAGTAGATTCACAGCTTTCCACCAATATAAATTATGCTTTACTTTGAATTTAATAAGTAATTATTATTGATTTTCTATTCAAATTATGACTAAAGTCCTGATTGATAGACTGATTGAAAAAAATCTATAGCTTCCAAATGGTATCACATTTTTTGAATCTAAAACATGTGTCACATTCTATGCTTTGCATACTATAGGATTAAAAAAATAAAAATTGAATTTCATGAAGTTTTGACCAAGTTAAGGTCGTCAGACATATGATTTTTTTATATTTTTTAAAATTTGTAATAAAACATTCATAATTAATTATTCACTTGGAAAAAAATTACAAAAAAATATGTATCACATTGGGACATGAGTCCTCTACTTATATCTAAAATCTTATAAAAAATTATTCTCATTTTATTGTGGTTAGGGTGGTCAAACAAACACCTACTTCTTATTTTTTCCCTGAGATTTAAGTACTACTGCATTGAAATTTTAAATTTTCACCAAATAGATTTCTTTTTTTTTAAACAAACCTAGTAGTTTAGAAACTACATTCAATTTTCTACAGATTCTATTCTTACATATTTTTGAAATAATATAGGTAACTTATTCAAATTTTTATGTCAAGTTTCCTAACTCTGATTTTTCTAATTTTTTTGCCACTTAAGTTCTCATTTTTTCCATGATGATCCTGCACATACCCCATAGATTGATTTAGTGAATATTTTTCAATTATGAGACCACATCTTTTGAGGGTATAATGTCCATAGTAAATCCTAAAGTTGTAAGCGCTTTCTCCCAAGGATTAAAAAGATTGATTGTTTGTAATCTTTTTGTGGTGTGTAGGTTATCTCTGGTAGCGACGGTAAATGCTATCATCTATTTTGAGTATTGGACGGATTCATAGAATAAAGAAAAAAAAACAAAAACCTTTGACAATGTCTATCAACGGAAGGGACTCTTTGATCTAAAATCACTTTTTGTCTTGCATCATCCTTTCAAATGCTTTTATTTCTTTGGATGCTTTTAAAATGAAATTTCCCTTGGAGTACATTTGATCGGTAGTCAAATAGAATGCTAATGTATTTTATGTTGAGTACTTTAAGGTTGTGTATGTGGAATGATGATGCAACACTCTTAAGGACTTCATTTTTGGACTGACAACATTAGTTTTTTTGAATTAGTATTTCATATGGTGTATTTTGATCTTAACATAGTAGTGATTTTGAAGAAAATCTGACTTTTTGTTTCTACTTTGCATAACAGGTTGGCATCAAGAAACAATAGAGGTTTGCTCTCACATGAGAATCAAACAAGCAGATTTGAGCTGGTGAATTGGAACGTGAATTTGAAAAAGCATTTTTAAACGCTTATTGTAATGAGTCTATAGCATCCGTTTACTACTTTTGTTTTCTATTTTAGGCCAACTAGATCAATTTGGGTTTAAAATTAATTAGTGGTTCATTTTTTCAAAGTTGGGCTAAAAACTAAACATTAGAAATTGACTAGACTTTACTTTTGGATTAACAATTGAACAAGGAAAATTTTCACATTTCCTTTGGTGCTTAAAAGGAAGCCATTATTGCTTTGTGGGATTAAAAAGAACATGTGCTACTTTGTTTTGTGATTGCTTACTCAAACTAACACCATTCAAAAAATGTATGCGCTTCTCTCATGCCTCACGATGATCTTAAGAATCAAAAGGATTTTTGGTGGTCTTAGGTTGGGATAAAGTAATTGCCTCCATAGCTCATTTTGAGAACTGAAATTGAACAACAAACTTTGTGAGTGTGGGTGGAACCTATTGAATTTGTTCTCCCTTTGTTTCTAAACAAAGGTTGATCGAACTATGAATATGTTTGCTTGCTTTTTTTGATCTTAGAGAGCCTACCTTGGGGAAAAATTACTCACCCAAGGGAATGACTCAACTGGTAACACTCTAAAGCCAAGAGTATTTCTAGCCGAGATATAAAGTGGGTATTGGAACAAAGGCCAGTATCATGTAGTTGGCTCTAATGAGAAGGACAACAATGGTCTCTCACCTCGATGGGTCAACACCTACGAATGGAAATTCCAAATTAAAACCCTTGTTGTAGAAAGGCCAAAATCCTTATCTATTTGTTGGTGCAAGAATGGTTGTTCTAAAGCCACCCCACACTTTTATGGTTTTTAGTAGAAATGGAAAGTATGCCATGGGTACTAATGCTTAGCTACCCTGAGAAGTGGGTGTCTTGGAGGGGAGCCAATTGGATCAAGCATCTAACCATTAGCTAAAAATGAGCATAGCTGGACTTGTCCAAGTGGGAAATCAACAAATAAAGTCTTGCATATCCATAGGGTTGTACTTGTTCTTGGTTACCAAACACTTTGATTGTTCGAAAACATTGGGAAACAAACATTCAACATTGGCATCAAAATCTCAAACCCTTTAGGAGAAGAAAACATCCTTGAAAAATTTTGCATGCTATTGCTTTCCCTTGGGATTCATATCCTTATAGGCTTCTAAGCATTTGGATTTCATCTCAATTTTCTCCTACTAAGGTCAACATTAGGAAACCTTTGCCTTGATTTCCCTGATTTCCACATAATGCACTTTGTGGGATGAAAGAAAATTAGGGCATTGGACATTCAGCTTGAAAACTAATCAAGAAGTGTTTGTGGTAAAAAGAATCCATTAAGAAAAGATTAAATCAATTGGACCCCGCACATGTGCTTGTGTATCTTTTGATCATATGGTTTTCATGCAAACATTGGTCTTTTGGTCTTGAACTACTCTTAGAGAAAAGAATTTTCTTCACTATCTTGGTCTTGTAAACAAGGTTCTCCTTAGGTTCATTTAGGATTAAATCAAACACTTCATCCACCCAAACATTTATCATCTTCATCCCACAAAAAACATTAGAGCTTTGAAAACATCAATATTCTATACTTAGGTACATCCTTAAACCAAATCAAAATCATCTATTTAGTTAGGTGTGTTTGGATGAATCCTTCCTCACACAGTTAGTAAAATTATCACCCTTTTGAACAAGTTCATCCTAAGATCACATCTAACATCTTAGGGTTTACAAGTTCATTTATCCAAATCAAACCAATCAAAATCGAATCCTAAAAGTCTTGCATTGATCCAAAGTTCCTAAACATTCGACACCCATATCATTCACCCATTTCATCCTTCATCTCATCCTTGGTCCTAAATACTTTAGAGGTTAACAAGGTCAAAACACAAGAAGAATATGGAATATAAACTTGATCCATACATCATGAGTAGTCTAAACCAACCAAACTTTCAAATCCTTACAATACCAATGGATTATCAAAACTAACATTTATACAATCCATACATGGGATCATTTGCTCCTACAAATCTCAATGGTACAACAAATGTGAGTATGCCCAATCTGAATTTTGGAACACCTTTCCCCATGGTAGATTTAAATCAAAGTCCAAACCTACAAATCTATCAACCAAACACCCAATGCATGAGTCTTCCACAAACAAACAACTTCATTCCACCAAATATATACATGCCAAGTACAAGTTTACCAAACATGACCATTTTAAATCCACACTTGGTAAATAGATACGTTTACAAATTACACCAATGTTGTTGAAATTCCAAGCAATATGTTAATAGCTCCATGTATTGATCCAAATCAAGGTAACACCATGCAAAATCAAAGTCACCTAAATCAAGGCAATGTGATTCCCAACCACAACAATGTTCAATTTCAACCTATAATGCCAAATCCGAACATCATCCCAAATCATAATATTGTCCAAAATCAATTTGTCCATGATCCCATACAAACACCACTAGTACACATTCCAAGTCTAATTGAACAAAAGAATCAACTATATCAAGGGAGTCAAAATCAAAATCAAGATCAAAATTCACTAGATCAACTTGCTTCACTTGCCAAACTAATTGACTTATTGATCCAAGAGACATCTTCACTTCAAAATCAATACACTTTTCCATTGGTTGAACCATGTCATCAAAAAATTGAGTTGTTTCCACAACCACATCAAGAACAAGATCTCCAATGTTATGAAGTTGGATATCAAGATCAACAACATCAACAAACATTCCAATAACCACATCTCAAAGATCACTCACCACATCTCAAAGATCAATCACCACATCTCCAAGATCAATCATGGGTATGTGCAGGATCATCATGGAAAAAACAAGCCCTTAAGTGGCAAAAAATTTAGAAAAATCAGAGTTAGGCAACTTCACATAAAAATTTGAATAAGTTATCTTTATTATTTTAAAAATATGTAAGAAAAGAATTTGAAGAAAATTGAATGTAGTTTATAAACTACTAGGTTTGTTTAAAAAAAGAAAAATCTATTTGGTGAAAATTTGAAATTTCAATATAGTGGTACTCAAATTTCAAGGAAAAAATAAGAAGTACGTGTCTATCTGACCACCCTAACCACAATAAAATGATAGTATTTTTTTATAATAATTTAGATATAAGTAGAGGACTCATGCCCCAATGTGATGCATATTTTTTTATAATTTCTTTCCATGTAAATAATTAGTTATGATTTTTTTATTACAATTTTTAAAAAAATATAAAAAATCGTATGTGTGACCACCTTAACTTGGTAAAAACTTTATGAAATTCATTTTTTATTTTTTTAATCCTATATTATGTGAAGCATAAAATGTGTTTCATGTTTTGGATTCAAGAAATGTGATACCGTTTAAAATCTATAGATGTTTTTCAATCAGCCTATCAATCAGAACTTTAGTCGTAATTTGAATAGAAAATGAATAATAATTACTTAATAAATTCAAAGTAAAGCATAACTTATATTGGTAATCTCCTTTAAAAACCCTTTTTGTTCCATCAATTTTGGGTAAAAAACTAGTCATCAGCCACATACCCATCATATTGCCACTTTTTGGCCCATCATGATCCTGCACATACCCTCATCACAAGGTCAATCTAAAGTGCAAGTCTCATAGGGTAACAAACGAAAATACACACCACTTGAGAAACCAATCAAATCAGTCTTGCAAGAAATAGTACAAGAAAATATCATCAAGCTCCCCATCTATGGGAACTATTAAGAACCCCTAGTTAAACCACCAGGGTATAACGAGGAGCACCATTGTGATTTTCACAAAACAAAGGGACACACAACATCAAATTGTATTCAACTCAAAAATATCATCCAAGACCTTATTGATCAAAAGATAATCACTATTGGGGACAATGATCAGGATTTAACCACTTGTGATAGCATTGGAAATATCTCCACCACAATTGGTGAAAACAATGATCAAAATCTATTAATCAATGAGCACCTTGAAGCTATATCTACATCCAATGATCAAATCAACATACATCAAGAGTCACTTTTCAATCATGATCAAAATCCACCAACAATACCCAACAATGATCCAATTCAAGAAATGTCAACATTACTTATGGTTGAAGACATCCATGATCTCTCCGTTGAATTGTTGAAAACAATGTTCAAGATCTCTCCATTAATGAGCACATTAAAAATGTTTCTACCCCATCCGAGGATCAACTCACCATACATCAAGAGCCACTTTTTAGTGATCTATTTCAAGGAGTGTTAGAATTATTTGATCCCATTGACATAATCTATGATCCATCGACCAATGATCATATTGAAAATGTATCTACATCACCTAATGAGTTAGATGTCATATCTCAAGAATTGATTCGAAATCATGATCAACATCTTTCACCAAAGTCTAGAAATGATCCTTTCCAAGACATATTGACATCCTTTGACCTAATGGTTACAAATACTGAAGGAATACTCAACTCGACACTTGATCCAATTCCACTCAAAGGTAAAGAGGATATTGAGCCACTTCCTATTCCTAATAAAGGTATCCAAGGATAATTTGAAACCGACCCATTCCAAGAACTTGATCTAAAGCATGTCAAAAGAAATTCTAAAATTAATCAAGATCAAGAATTCGTATCTCCAAGATACTACAATGATCTAATGGGAAGTCTCCTATCTATAAAAGATGTCACAAATGATGATCATATCCACATAGTACATACTCCTCCATCTACCCATGAGATGATTTCTTTGGATGGACACATAGATGATCTTCCTTCAAAATAGGATTCCTTTACTCCTGACATTATTACACAAAAAGAGCAAGTTATCAATACCTATAGTCAAACAGAGTTGTCAACATCAGGATCAGATATATCCCAAATTTAGACAGAGGGAATCATGTATGAAAATATCCAACATTATCCACTCAAAGAAACAAGTCAGACATAATAAGATAATCCAGAGTTAGCAGAGCAACAAATTGAAACATTATCTATAGTGGTCATTTTTCAGAGCATGCTTACTGAACAAGACATCTCAAAACAAGTAGAATCAAGGAATGAAGGTACCACTACCACCATACTGGGGGAAACTATGTCTCAGGAAAACTTCAACATAGGGAGCACAAAGAATCCTTATGATGAAACGAATGTCATTACTACAACCAACTACATCACGAATCTTCATCCACCC
Source organism: Sequoia sempervirens (assembly GCA_007258455.2). NCBI lineage: Eukaryota > Viridiplantae > Streptophyta > Pinopsida > Cupressales > Cupressaceae > Sequoia > Sequoia sempervirens. Next base: position 611,762,087 of record VDFB02271358.1, read on the forward strand.
ATCACCCCATCCATGAATTGGGACCAACATCAAAAGAAAGATTTGAATCAAAGCACAAATAATGTTATCAAAGAAAAAGAAGCTAAGAAGCAGATCATACAAATCAAATACAAATGGATACCAAAGAATACAAAGAAAGATTATCCCTATCAAAATCCATTAGTCAAAGAAACTATGGGGAAAAATAAAAAAGGGAAACGATCTCCACAAAGATAAAATAAGGCTTCTTAAGCGATGTACAAAGTGCATCAAATATTTGGTCCTAATTCCATGCACACTTTCGTATCCACCCATCATTGCTCATCTTCCCAAGTTTGGAGAGTCAAAGGTTCCAAACTATCAACCAATCCATCTTTTATCCCTGAAAACAGTCCATCCACGCCTCCACACATGATATCCAATTCTCACATTGACCATGTATTTGCAGTGACCCTTCATTAAAAGGATTCAGAAGATAATCTATCACAATGTATGCACAAAGACAAAGTTAACTTCGGTATCAACAAAGCAGATCAATAATCTCAAAGGTTGCATTCAAGTGCACGTATCTTGGAAAAGTAGCTTCATCAAGTAGGATATCGATGGCACATTACGATAGAAGGACCTACATTGACAACACTAGGAAGTTCAACATGAGCTTAAAATCTTTCACAGAAAAATACAAAAAAACCAAACAATATGAAAATCCAAAAAATTCATAAAAAAGGATTAAAAATAGTAAAGAGAAAAAATTTCCTCTAATGAAAACCACTACGGTGGCGCTTTGGACAAGTACCATGATGAAAACCTAGCAAATAGGTTCATGTGTAGAATCGAGTATCTACATTTTCCAGTTCAGGAGGAAGCATCTTATCCCATCCATAATAAATCCAACATTCAATTCATTTCATCCATGAACCATTTATCCAATCCATCTTTATCCATCTACATCCATAGTCCAAGTTATCTTGATCTTGAAAAAGTTTGGTGCACACTTTATTCTTGCTTACGGTAAACATCTTGACATGGGCCATTTTCATTGATCCTATCCTATGCAACATTATTTGAGCCATGAAGCATTATCTAAATGAGCATTCTCTATCTGAACGCTACATCTTATCGCAAGATAATCCTTGGCATCCTTTGCATGCTTACCATATCCATCCATCCATCCATACATCTATCCAAACATCCACCCATGGCATTCCATACATTGCTAGACACTCGGAGCAGATATGTACATATTGCTTTGAGAATAAATCTTGATCTATATCCTCCAACTTATGTGGTGATCCGAACATTGGTAAACATGAAATCAAATTGGTCAAAGCATTTGTGATCAAAATTACAAATCACTAGCCCATGGAATATTTTGACGAGAATACATTCCTTATCAAGCTTCATCTTTCATTGAACATAGATCCAAAAAATCAATATCAGTCACATCTAATTTGCACTTCAAACGTCACATCCAATCATTCGAAACAACTTTTGTTCCAAATAAAGCTTCATTATCCTGATCAATCAAATCCAATCAATCCCATCATCATCTTGGGATATCCTTTCCAATTCTTGTGTTGTTTAACACTATCCTTGCATTATTGTGCATCCTCAACAATGTTATCATCATCAATCCATCGATCCAATCAATCAACCCTAGCTTGGTTTTCAACAAAATCCCCAAAAAAAGCACTGATATCATCATGTATGTCCATATCCAAAAACTTTAGAAAATCAAAAAATCCAAAAACATCAAAAAATCAAAAAATCCAAAAACATCATAAAATAAAAAATCCAAAAACATCAAAAATAAAAAAATCCAAAAACATCAAAAATCCTAAAAATATAAAAATCCAAAAATCCAAAAACATCAGAAAATCAAAAAATCCAAAAACATTAGAAAATCAAAAAATCCAAAAACATCCAAAAACATATCAAAATCCAAAATCACTCATAAAAGTCAAAAAACATCAAAATATTGGTATCCGAACTACGTCATCTCTGAGGTTAAACATAGGGAAGGCTAATCTTTGAGCAGCCCCCAAGACAAAATCCAAAAACATTTGAAATTTTGGTAAAACAAAACATTTGAAAAATCCAAAAACCCAAAAACAGCCTCAAAACATTTCAAAAACATCCAAATATTTGAAAAAATCCATCCATCTCATTTTTCTTTCACCTACAATAATCTCACCTATAATAAATCAATCATCACCTTCATCATTTGGAAAAATAAATAGAAACAACCACAACAATCAGCAAAAGGAAGCTTCAAACATAAAATCAAAATTGAAACAAAAAAATTTTAAATGCAAAATCAAACTCTTGATCATTTCCAAACATGTCAATCAACTTTATATCAAAAGCCTATCAAACAACTTATCAACCCATCATCATCCTATACAATGCATGTCCTAGGATATATCATTCTGACAATGGGCATCATTTTGGATATCACTTTGGATACTTATCCTAAACAAAACACATCCCTTTGGCTAGAGGTATGAACAACATTGACTTTTTTGTGTTCTTGATCTTTTCTTTTTGATTTATCTTATTGTGCCCATTCCAATGACCTCTCGATGATATCTAATCAAAGTAATTTAGAGAGAAAGGAATGGGGCATCGATCGTTGTCTTTTTGTTTGTTGTTCTTGTTGGATGTTCTTGCAATATAATTTGGTGAATACTTACTTTGTTAGGTACATCCTAGCAAGGTTTCTATATGTCAAGTGTGAATAAGAATACTCCTATCTATTTTTTGAGTCAAAGTCCATCGCACTAGGTACAATTCCATCCTGGTTCTTTATACCTTAATGCATCGTATCTAGGTGTGTTATCAAACATAAGGTAAGTGGCCTTTTTAAAATCCCAATTCTTGATAAGAAAATCATCCATTTCTCATCATCATCTCTCATAAAGTTGGATTGTTGGACCCTCTTTTCATCATCTCATTTCTCATTTCTTCTTTTCCGCACTAACATCATACTAGGATAGTTTTTCATCATCACAGTGCATCTATCCTGCATCCACAAATCATTAACATACATAAATCTCTTAACCATAGCATATCACATCATTTCATCATGTAAGTTGTTTAGGATAATAAAGATTGGTTATTCTAAGCATCATAAAACCATCTCATTTGCATCATCATAACCATCCATACATCCATCATGAACCTCTTTATCGCGAGATCGACCCTCAAATCGAATATTTTCGCTCGATCTCTCGAGGGGGAAATGTACAAGTGTACTTCTTTCCATTGGGGCATCTAAATAAATAAATTTTTTTTTGAATTTTTATCATGATAAGATTATTCTTTGAACCAACACAACAAGTACATTGCTTCAAAGAGGGGAAAAATTTAGACATGCAAAATTAGCATATTGCATTTAATCAAGTCCATTCATTAAATAAGTCAAGTTTATTTATCTCTAAGGTCCTCCATTTAAATTAAATAAACACTATCATTATTCCCCTTAGTTAAATAAATCAAAATATTTATTTAACTAAATATTCATCATTTTCCATCTCCTTTTTTATTTAGTTTAATCCATAAATCTAAAGAAAAAAGGTCAAATCACCTGATCCTCAAATTAACTAGATCAGGATTAATTATAATCTTAATGCAAGTCCCATCCTCTAGCTTTTCCCACTTGCACAAATAAATCAATTAATTCATTTATTAAATCCTCATTTTCCATCAACATGGCATAATAGAGAATATTCTCTCAAATTTGAATTCAAATCAAGTTGACTTGTCCCTTCCAACAAAGCATTTAAGAGAGCTCTTTCATGTCTCTTACATGTCTCTTATACAAGTCAAACTTGGCATTTACGACTTTTCTTCTCCCTCCAACAAGCCATCTTTTGAATTTCAAATCTCCCCCTCTTTGGCACATTGACCAAGATGTACACAACCTTCATCCTATCACATCTTGACAAATGGAATCTTGTCATTGATTGGTCTTTAGTCCCATATCATCCATGTTTTGCATTCTTCCATCCTTCTTGGTTATAAATAGAGGCCTCCTCTATTGTATTACTCCTCCACAATCTTATGCACAAATACATCATTGTCATTTGAATCCATATCATCTTCAAAGTAGTTTCATCATTTAGCTTATCTAAAGGGGTTGGCAAAGGGCTACTTTCCACATCAAAGTAGCACAAATCCCCCTATGATATGATGTTTGAGTAGTTTAGGAATATATTTCATGCTTATCTTGCTTATAATTTCATGTTAGTTTTATGATGTTATTCTTTCCTTTACATTTTATCAACAATTTCATGTGGAGAGTTATTATCTCATTTGTTCAATGTTGACTGATTTCTTCATATTTGTCAATCTTTGATTAATGTAAGGTTTTACCTCTCATAGTTTGGATGATTTTTTTTAATCTTCATTGATGAAATACTAGTTTACTCAAAGTCTATTGAAGAGCATGATAGGAACTTGAGGATAGTTTTATAGTTTCTGAGAAAAAAACTCTTTGGAAAGCTATCCAAGTGTTCATTCTATCAAGATAGGGTGCACTATTTAGGCCATATTATCTCAACTGAAGGAGTCTCAGTAGACCATGAAAATATCAAGGTGATCATGGAATGGTTGGTGCCTTATAATGTGTGAGAAGTCCATAGATTTATGGGTCTCACAAGATACTATAGAAATTTTGTGCAAGGGTTTTCCTAGATTGTATCTCCAATTACAACACTTTAATGAAAAGGAATGCAGTTTGAATGGACCAAGAAATGTGAACAATCATTCCAACTACTGAAGGAGAAGCTCACGATAGCACTAGTGCTAACCACCCCTAATCATAATGGAAGATTCATAGTAATTAAAGATGCTTAATGAGAGGAATTGGGAGTAGTACTAATGCAAGATGGACAAGTGGTCACATGTGAATCAAGGAAGCTTAAACAACATGAGGTGAATTACACACTACATCATTTAGTTATGGCCGCAATAGTTCATGCCTTGCAGATGTGGAGGCATTATCTTTTAGGGAATCCATTTGAGCTCAAGATAGACCACTTGGGATTGAGATACATTTTCACTCAACCAAACCTTAATGCATGACATAGAAGGTGGTTATAATTCCTTAGTGAGTATGACTTCAAAATAGAGTATATAAAAGGAAAAGAGAATAGACAAGATGATGCTCTTAGTAGATGAATAAATTTGGAAACCATGATCTTGATAAAGTCTAATTTGAGACAATAGGTGATACAACATTTCCCAGGGGATGAGGACTATGAAATAGTGAAGAGCGCCCTAGTAGAGAATCCATCTAATCATATATTTGATGGGTATGAGATCAAACTAGATGGTATTTTGAGATACAAGAGAAGAATGCATATACCAAACTCTAGAGAGCTAACGAATTTGGTTTTAGAAGAGGTTCATAATGAACCTTATTTAAGACACCTCAAAGTATCCAAGATGATTACAAAATTGAAAACTTTGTACTTTTAGCCTAAAATGAAGAAGGATGTATTTGATTATGTAGCCAAATGCTTAGAGTACTAGCGAGTCAAGGCAGAGTACACAAATCCAGTCAAGCTATTGTATCCTCATGAAATACTTGAGTATAAATGGAAGGTGACTAGTATGGAATTCGTAGAGGGGTTGCCATTACAAAAGGATTAGCATGATGTTATATTCATCATGATTGATAAGTTGACCAAGGTTGTACACTTCATTCTTGGAAACCTTAAGGAGGGATTGTTGACCCTAGCCAAGAAATTTGTCTAGAATATCTTTCTCTTGCATGGAGTGCCAAAGACTATCATTTTTGATAGAGACACTCAGATGACCTCAGGATTTTGGATGACCTTGAATTCCACATTGGAAACCAAATTAAATTTAAGCTCAGCTTATCATCCTTAGACTGATAGGTAGATAGAGAGGGTGAATCAGGTAGTCGAAGACCTCCTCCAAATGTACTGCATGGACCAACAATATAAGTGGGAAGAATACTTATTGTTGGTAGAGTTTTCTTACAATAACTCTTATCACACATCTCTAGGTATGGAACCATTTAAAGCCCTTTATGGGTGAAAGTGTCATACACCCATTTGTTAGGATAGATTGGAAGATAGGATCATAGTAGGACCTAAAATTATTAAGGATTTGGAAGAACAAATGAGGATCATTAAGAGCATATTGAAGGAGGCAGTAGACCGATAGAAGAGTTATGCCAACAAGAATAGAAATCTTAAATAGTTTATGGCTAGGGATAAAGTCTTCTTGAGAGTTAGGCCACATAAAAGCTCCATTTCTTTTGGAAAGTCTTCCAACTTAGCCCCGGGATATGTGGGTCTGTTTGAAGTTTTGGAAGTGATTAACCGAGTTTCTTATAGACTTGTTATACCACCTACTTTGGCTTGACTTCATAATGTGTTTCATGTTTCTTTGCTTAAGCCATATCATCCTGATGTAGCTCATGTACTTGATTGGAAATCCTTGTAGGCATACGATCCAGGAGTGTTGCTAGTGGAGCCCATTTGAATCTTGGATAGATGCAATGTTAAGTTGTGGAGAAATGATATTGCTCAGTTAAAGGTCTAATGGGACCAGTATTTAGAAGACAGTGCTACTTGGGAGAATGCAGAAGAAATAGAACGCTCCTTCCCATATTTTATTTCTTAAGAAAGAAATTTTGATGATTTTGTTTGAATTTTTTTGGATTGAAATATTATGATGTTTGGTTTGGAACAATATGATTAAATTTTGATTAAATAGACATTGGGACAATGTATATTGCAAGAGGGGAAGGATGTCATAACCCAATTTTGTTGTGTTTTTAATTATAATATGATAAATTGAATTATTGTGGAAATTCAATATGTTTAATTGAAAATTTGATATTTTTGAAAGTTTGAAAGAAGTTGACCATCACTAACTATGTGATCTTTTGAATTATCTTATTATTTTATCATGATTGAATGCTACTAATGAATTGTGTATGTGCAAGTGTGTGAAATTTTAGGATGACATGTTGAAGGATGAGAACATGGTTGAAGTAGAATCATTTAGCTGGATTGAACGATAAGCTTGATGGAATCTGGGTGCACACACCATAAAATGGCATGATAAATTTATTTGAAATTCATGTAGGAGAATTATATTAATCTGACTTGAAATGACTCGATGGTTGAAAATATGTACTTATGAAATGTAAACCATGTGAAATTCATATTTAATTGTCATTCTTGAGCTTGTGTTTTGACAATTTTACAGAAAATGAAAGGGTGACTTAATATATATATATATATATATATATATATATATATGAAAATGAATATATGTAAGGTATATATATACATATATATATAATGTATATGAATGTGAATATATATATATATATAAGGTATATATATATATCTTAACATTTGAATTTGAAATATATATTATCACTATTGAATTGATAGAATTTAAATAACACCATGAAAAAATATCATGAGGTTGTGGCTTTCCGTAAAAATTAAAGAAAATATTCAAATTTTATGAATGGGGTGGCTAAGCATTAATTCCCATCAAGATTCGAAATGACCCCTTTAGTGGAGGCACATGGAAAAATAAGGAAGTTGTTATTTTTGAGAGATATCATCGATGCCAATAGTCAAAGAACAGGAAATTCATCAATCATTGTGGAAAAGGCCAAAGGAGAGATCCTCATATTAAGAGGTATTTGATGTTTTTATATTGAATTTTTTGCATTTTCATTTATAGTTTTGTTATAAAGAAGGATTGCACCCTAGTTGAGTTAGACTCAACTATCCTGTGTAACATGGAAACATTCTGAAGTTGTGGGTGGCTTATAATGAGAATGAATCTCCAAAGAGGGCTAGTTCCCCTTGTAGATCACCTAAGACTACTAAGTTTTGAGAAAAGGGATAGAAGGATAAATGAAATGAAAATCCTAAAACCTAAAGGGTGATGCACCAAAAATTTCAAAAATTATTTACTAATTCAACTCACAATTAGCTCTCAAAAACATTTACTTTGATAATCTCATGTGAAACATGCAATACAAAAGGGATTTGTATGAAGGCTTGAAATTAAACACAACACACAACTTGCATTACATGAAAATTTTGCACATAGATTTGCAATAGACATAAAAATGATTCAACACTTAGAATCACAATGAAACATCAAATCATTTACTAAAAAATGAGACAAAAACCATGAGATAGGAATGCACTTCTTCATTTATTGATTTGAAAGGAGCCTATGTATCAAACTATAAAAATGCTTAGTTATAAAGCTTACAAACTCTCTGCAATACTCAAGAGATAAAAAAACTAAGTTTTTCTCCAATATATATCTCTAATGAGTCTCCATGAGTGAATGGGAAAAAATCTCAATTAATTTCTCACCAAAATAGAAACTCAAGTTTCATTTATGAGCCAAGGAAAAAAACCACAAAAAGAGGGCCAAGAACTACTCCAAACTGAGTGAAAATAGGTGGAAACTTTCCTCCCCAAGTGGATCGACTCAAAAGGAATTAAAAAACACTCAAAACTAACTGAAAATTAGAAATAGAAGGTTTAGTTAACTTAGTTTTTTCTATTTTGCAGAAGGGAACTCAAACTGGCAATGGCAAGTGAACTAAAATTTCCTCTACATATTCTACACTTACTTTATTTACTACATTTTAATTGACCCTTATTAAAGAAATTTATAAAAACATTACTTTAATAGTGCCTTACATCACTTATAGTTTCAATTTTCCAAAAAAAAAGAAGGGTAAATACTGGTCATGACTTCACTTTACTTGGCTTGATTTATAACTTTGCAAAAAATGCAAGGTATACAAGGATTTGATTATATTTTTCAAAGTATAAAATATCCATTCTATGGCATTGGGAATTTGATTTTCTACAAAAATCACAAAAACACTAAGGCACATAGCCATATGATTTTCTTCAAAAATCATAAAAAAATATCCTAAGGCACGAAAGACTCAGGCTTGGAAAATGTGAAAAGACCTTAACACCACCATAGGCATTAATATTTTTTTCTTAAAATTTTAAAATATGTGGAAAAAATACATAGACCAATCACATAGGGTAAATGGAAACCCTAAAACAAAAGAGCCCATAGGCATCTCATTTCTCTTCATTTTGCACTTAGACATTTTGGTGAAGAATTTTACTTTTGCTTGGTTGTTATTGTTAGGGTTTTACTAGAGCTTTCATGGAAGAATTAGGATTATTTTTGAGGTTGAGAAGGTAAGTTTCTATCTATTTAAGTTTTTCTTTCAATCATGGTTTTGAATGTACAAGAAATCTACTTCCCTTTATAATAAAAGCTAAAAAATATTCTTCTTTCTTTACATTTTTGAGTCCTTCATGGCCCGACCTCTCAAAACCCCAAGTTATTCTTTCATTTTTTGTATCCCATGCAAATATCTTTCTATGCAAAACCCTTGTGGGTTGGGCTACTTTATGAAATAGAGGAAAAAGAATAAACCCAGGCCGCGATTTATTATTGCATTTTCCCTTCAAAATATCTCCATGGCCATGAGCTTTAACTGGGAATAGGCCATGGTTTTCTTAAACCCTTAATGCTCACCCCTTGAGAATCTTTATGCCTTACTATGTGTGGAAAATGTACTCAATGCTTCCTTTTTTTGAGCTTCTAGGTTTTCTCATACCGGTAAATGCTCAAGGGTTTTAACCTTAAACACAGCTGTGGGCTCTTTCTCTGCTTTCTCTACTCCAAAAAGATGAAGAAATGACTTTCAAAATAGTTTGAACTCTCACTTCAATGGAATGCCATATATATGCTTTATTATAGAGGATGAGCGTGCAATGATTTAAGAAACCCTCTTCATTGAAAACAAGATACCTCTTATCATTTATTTCATAGTTGTGCTTGGTATATGATGGCACAATATTCCACTTGTTTCTATCACCTTGATTTGTCTTATCTTTGTACTTTTTGTTGCTTTAATGGATGCCCCACTATGGATGTGGTATTTCTCTATAATAAATGCTTGATAATTGTCTCTAGAAAAACATGATTCTATCTTGCTGCCTAAGACTATGATGTCTCATCGAGCTCTTCATGAGAATTTTTATTTACCTTTCAGGGACTTTGTCACTATGCTTTGTATTTGAGAAAGGTTCTAAATCATTTATTGAAACAATGAACTCATGATTTCTATCTCTTTGCTCTCACTGTGTTTATAAACAACATGATGATTTGATTTAGGCAGATGCATCATTCACTATTTACCATTCCTTGTATTTGCAATGATAAATGAATGCTCTTTTTCTTTTGTCCTTTGCATTCTCACAAATTTCTCCTCATTTGATCACTCCACCTTGGTCCACCCAGCTATTGTCACAAGCTATACCCCAATCGTTGAGACTAAATCTCTTAGCCACCATGTCATTGAATTTCATGACTAATGCATTTAAATTTGTTGTTCTTTTTGTCACTTAATGAATGTTTTTATTCAAATATATGCATTACATATGATATGGACAACAAGAAATGATGTTGTGACAATATATGAATAACATTAAATAATGATACAAAACTAGGGGTGACCTGAAAACTTCTAGATACACAAAGCTCCTTAATGAGAATTGATGCACTTTTACTCTGTTTTGCATATTACATAAGCATTTAAATGAGCTCATTTTTTATTTTTCATTTTCACTTCAAAGTGGAGGGCTGCCTCATTTCACCTTTTGATTTGATTGTCATGAATGGGCAATGTGCTTGTGATTCTTATAGTCACTTTGCAAATTATTCCTCAAACTGAAAATTCCTTTATTTGAACAATCTGAATGTCTCTTGCTTATCTCATACCCCTCTCAAGATCTAGAGGGAAACATGTTGGGCTCAAACCTTGTGGGAGCCTATTTCTACACCACATGCTATGATGTTGAATGAAAATAATCTAGCAATGAAATTTTCAGCTATAACTACATAGTGAAGTTCAATGCTCCTGTGATGTTTTGATTTTCATGCCCTCTTGATACATGTGACACTCAAAAAATGACTTAATGCATCCTGAATGAAGATTATATTTCTATTGGTAAGACATATAATCAAATTTTACATCTAGAGCTCTAACCAAACCTTTTCATCATGATGTGGGTTCATCTAAAGATCAGGAGCAAGGAGGAGCTAAAGAGAATGAAGACCAGCACAAGATTTTGCCATAGGAAATGATGGACATATTATCTTTTCATGTTTTTTTACTTTATCTGTAGTTGTATAGATTTCCTTTATGTTGAATTAGTTCAACTACTCCCATAGCTTGTGTTGAAAATTTGAGCATTATTTTCTCTCAGTGTATAAATCAACAATTTTTATTCAATCTTGTGTATATTTTCATTACAAAATGACTGAAAAACAATAATATCATGCAATTTATGTGATTCCATCTATTGTAAAACAATGTAAAATAAAAATTGAACTCCATTTGAAGCTTTGATATATAATGGTTAAGCTTTAGTAAAAATTTATTGGAATACCTTTACACTTTTGATGCAATCAACTATTTCAGCTCTACCAAATTGAGCTGTAAGTGAAATTTGGTAACAAGTTTCATCTATTGTCAAAGCACAAACTGATTGTTATATCAACGATTCTATAGAATCAAATAAAACTTATTTGTTGAATTTCTTTATGCAAATTATTTGATTGAATCGGATATATGTTTACTATTGTGAGCATGTCCATCTCAGCCTTTCTTTGCTCACATATGCTTGTACATGTCTCACCAAAGGCTTGGAATGATGGTCATATATTTTTTTGTGAGTTTTTGATGTCACCATCTTTGTGCATAGGTTGTGTTTACTTCTATTTAGGTCATCACATGGCTAAGGGGTGAATCAATAACCCCATGAATGGAACAAATCAATTTTTAAATTGGTATCACCCTTTAAGGGTAGGTAGTGAGTCTTTCATAGATATTTTATGCAAGTATTTTATTTTTTATGCTAAAATTCATTTGATGGCCACCCATATGGAGTGAGAACCATCACCCTTTCGACCTTGGGTTGATGGGTATCATTTCTATATTTTGTTGCCTCATCACTGTGAGAGATGGTGGCATATGTCACTCAATGTTGTATTATTATTTCTTTGTTATTCTTTGCAGTTGTGTTATCCTTACTACGTCGTAGTGATAATATTATATCATGTTGCCTAGTCCATAGAGGATGAGGGAAGAATGTTAAATTCATTCCACCAATAAGCTTTCATGTATAGTAATGAAAACTATTGTTCTCCATGAATGACACCCATATCATCCTTGGGGAAATTATATCCAAGCCAAGGGTCAGTATATATGGTTTCACCCTTAGCCACCATATTACAGAGCAATATCCACATGACTATTGGTCAGTCATAGAACAATAGAGGTATAATTTGTTAAACATTGAATGAGGGTTCTTCAAACATGAGCCTTGTTAAGATTGTTCCCATAATTATGATCATATTATTATTGTTGATAAATGATTAGCATGTTTTTCGAGTTCTTTTAATTACCCTTTAGGAATCAATAACAACATTATTTGGTTATTTTCTTATATGTATTTTATATACAACTATGTTATAAACAATGTTTGTTTAGTCATAAATGACATCATTTTGTTATAAAGTATATTTTTTTAGTTGAAACAACACCGTTCTATATAAGTAGTAGTTGTTTGGCTACAACAACATAGTTTTCAACATAGCTTAGTTTGATATAAATGACTTAATAGTATGTGGGAAAGCTGTTCAAATAGACTTGTTCTTAAGATTCTTTTACTTCTTGTAATATGACAGTGATATTCCAATCTGAAGCATTATTTGAATGATAACAATTTGATTTATTGGTTTTTATTTCAGAATGTATGCACAAATATATAACTTAAGTAGGTAGATATATGTGTATGTACATAGATCTTCGTCTATGTACATACACATCCCTGTGACATACCTTCTTTTGTTACTTATTGAATTCATTCTTAAATAGATAATGATTTTTGTTGATTGTAATAATGGGTCATATGTATGATATGATTGGATAATGTATTGATCAGTTCCATTTTAATTTTTTTTTTTATTATTTGTTTAATGAGGAAATTAGTAGACTAAATTAATTTTTCATAAGATATGTGTGTAAATAATATTCTCTTAATTAAGTAGAACAACAACACCTAAGTAGACTAGAGCACCTCAGGGTAGATGTTGCTAGAGGGTAGATAGTTGTTATGGTATAATTATGTTGTAGAAAGTTACCTTCAGGGATGGGTGTTGAAATGGATTTCAAAGAGTATAGGATTTTTATTTTACCAAAACCTATTATTTGTTGTTGCAACATTATTCTTATGATTGACCAAGCAATTATTTCATTATGTATGCATGGACTTTGTGATAACACTCTTTGTCATTCCTTGCATAGATCTTGAATTTTTCTAACTCATAGATAGAGATGCATGTTGATGTTTGAGAATGCACCAGATTACACATTGTAGATTGTTCTCTTGCTAAAATCTCCATTCCGGATTGGGTATTATTCAAGTTGGAAGAATTATGGGGAAGCGTAAGCTTTGTGGTTGGGCGGTAAAGCACTTCAACCATGTTCTTGTCCGCTAGTGGAGGTGAGTGTCATGAGGAAATGTTGGATTTTTTCAAGACTATCTTGGTCTGTGATATAACCTTGATGCAACCTTGATGTCAAATTTATGCATTGTATTGACTATGTGGCCCTATAAGCCAAGTCAACTTGGATATTTTAATTGACATTGAAATTGAATATATAAATATTTGACTCATTTTACTTAGACATGTGTTTCTATGATTGAAAATAGCTACTTAGTTATGTATTTTAAAAATTAAATATTCATAATGTCATTTGCAGTAATATAACCAAGAAATAATTTAGAATGGGTTATTACAAGATCAATGCCAAATCTTAGTAGCGAGTTTTTGGATGTAATGAGTTGAATTCATAATCTATCATTCAAGTATGTCTGCAAGTGTGTGAGCGAATTATGGTGGAAATATATGCTGCATTGATATTATCTTCTCTCTATATCAAATCTCATCTATCTTCTTTGTATTTGTGTGGCAGTGAGACCTCCAAGTGGTTAACCATTGTTGGATAGTGAGTCCTGATCTAGACAGTAAGTCTTATTTTGGTGGTGAGCCTTCTCTGGCAGTGAGCCTTTGTATTCAATTTTGATATTCTATATATTTTTAGCTAATTTGCACGGTGGTTTTTCCCTTATTGGGTTTTCCATTGAAATCTAGTGTTGTGTGTATGTGGTTTTTTGCTTCTTTCATTTTTTGCATTTTCACTTAATGAATAATCATATTAGCAAAGTAAGGGATTTGTGAATGGTAATTGAATTAATCTCTGGTGAATGTTGTAAAAGAAAAATTTGATAAAACTAATTCACCCCCCTCTCAGTTGTCTTGTTCAAGAAGATCCTACAACATATACCATAATTTCGTTAAAACCACAAACAAAACTTCTTCAAGGCTATGCAATGTGGACCTAAAAACTCACACTATACACAAAAAATTGAACTCTCTGAAATAGCCAAGTATTAAACAATTTTGTTCTCCATCAAACCAAAACTCTTGGACTTGTGCACTAGGTTTCCATCATCATAATTAATCAATATCATCAAACAATTGTGTATTAACATTGACATTAATGAAAAAACCATATATTCTCATGCTCATGTTACCAACAATCCCATCAATGACAAGCAAACATCCAACATATTTAACTATTTTAATCCTCTTGTGAACTATGTTATAATGTTTTTATATACTTTTTGGTACCCGGTTGGGATTTTGTAACTAATGTGACCACCCTAGTCACATACATATTATAACTAGAATTTCTTACATTTAATATAATTTGTATTTAAATTCCATTATTTTTTAAAATAAATTCTATGAAGATGGGATTGATTGAGTAGGTTTATGTGGTCTATATTAATGTTGACATATGGGATATGGTAATTTTCTAAAACTTAGCAAATAAAAAATTGTACACAAAGTGAATAATTTTTTTTTTTTAAAACAGATTTTATAAAAAGGATACAAAAATATGTGGCATTCACAATGTTGAACAAAAGAGAAACATAAATAGCCTTATTATAATCAAATTAAAGGACTGCACTTAATTATAAACCCACCAATATGTCTTTTTCTAAGTGTGATATGTAAGTTCCATGCCGAGGAAATATTTTTTTATCACCCAAGATCACTCATAATTTCACAAGTGGAGAGAATATAAAATATGAATATCCATTTTTATGGACATTGAACGAGTAACTTCCAAGGGCTAACTACTTACTAGTGCATTAAAACTATTCATAGTCAAAAGGTCTTAAATTGGAATATACAAGTTCTTTAAGGTATCCTTGATATACTTTAAAATATGTGAGTCTTATATCTATGAATTAGATCCCATCTACAAGAATGTGACATAAGTACAATTTCATGCCCCTTCATCTTCTATCCTAACAAATAGGGGACCCAAATCTATGTGAAAGATGTGATTAATTTGAGCTATAAAATTATTCTCCCTCCTTTACATTCCTTTCCCAAACATTTGGTTGAGGTAATCCTTGAGGGTGATGAAATCCTTAGATAGAACTTCTAGAATGAATATTTGAACAATTTTTTATTTATGATTCATAAGAGCATGCAACCATACAAGGGAATATTATATATATACCACTTCCTTAGGATTTAAATATATTTTTTCATTTCAATGTCCAAAAATAAATGTGTAGTGAATTTTAATCCTAATTGTAATGTAATAAAAAATAAATTAAAAATTAAAAATGGTCTAAAAATTGTCTTCATTGAGGCATCCTACAAAACCATAGATTAGCAATTTAGAAGTCATCTATTTGACTAATGAGATATATTTCACTTAAATTATTAGTAAAAATGTAAATAAAATAAACTATCTAATAGAAAAATAGACATCGTCATTACATTCCTTACAATTTTTTAATATACTTTAAAAAAAAAACACTTAATAATAACTTTGTATGCAAAAGTTATTAGAATTTAAAGTTACAAAAAAAGTTATAAAGTTAAAATTATTTTACCTAATTATATTTACACAATATATAGATATTAGTTAATCCACTATGTAGGACTCAAAACTAGCTTTCCAATGCCTACAATTTTTAAAAAAATGCCAAGTAACACAAAATCTACAAGAATTTAAGTACAATGATGTTTTAAGGAAAATTTGAATGATTAGGGGTAAGGTTTATCCATCATGATTTGTATTTTGGTTGCACATATGAATAGGGGCTACAATATGTGTCACTGGGGGTTAGAACCTAGAAAATATCTTGATTGATTATATGACCAGGAGTTTGGTTATTATAAAGTAATTAAAAATAAAAATTAAAAACAACATGAAAAATAGGAACCCCAATAGTTATATATATTCATATTACTATACATAACTTTGTTCTCATATGTTGTATAATTTTTTGTATATATTCTAAGTATATACTATATAAATTTGAATTTGATTATACATATATCTTTTTATGCATATGGAATTCACTGTGCATATATACACACTTCTATTCTTCTATATATACTCCCATTTGGTGCATATAAACTTCACATTATACTATGTATACCATAGGCACAAGGTATATATCAAGGGCTAGATTATTTATAGTAAAACCCTATGTATATTCCTATGTGCATATATACACAATCTATAAGATTATTAGTGTATACTATGTGTCACACTATGTATATAATTGATGCCATACATATTTCTATTGAGCCTTTGTATATGTTTCAAACCCTCAATTCCTCTATGCATTTTCCTATGTATGTGTATATATACCTATGAACCCTATGTATATAGTTTTAATCATAAATGAATATATGTAAAAAATATCATATTAGAATAGTATGGCCATACGTATTACATCTGGTCATATAAAATTTTGTATGTGGGCTTTTAGGATTCTTCTAAAAAAAACCATATTTTACAGTAAGAAAAATATATCAAATTATATGCCAAAATTTATCTATTAACCACTATAAATGTAATTGTGATATTTGCTTCATGTTGTGACACTCCTAAAAAAAATTGATCCCTAGAATCACCTCAAATAAAAACATGACTACAAAATAAAACTTCTAGAAACTCACAAGCACAAAAATTAAATTTATAATAAGGGTGATTTCCAACTAGGTTAACCAGAATAACATGCATTGAAAATAGTTAAATAAATGATTGAAATAAAAATAATAATAAAATAGCTTACTCTACTCATGTAAATATTATATTGATTTTTTGAGGATATATTTTCATTGTGAATGTGGGTGCTCATTTTGTTAGAGTAATAATTGCATTTCCTATATCATAAAATTTGCAAATATAGATGCATAAAATTTTGATATTGAAATGATGAATGGCATGATTGATATACACATTTTTAGGATATTTAGATGGATAGTTGAGTTTCAATATTGAATATCAGGTCTGATTCAAGATTGGGGAGTTGATTAGGCTAGGTGGAATGAATGGAAGAGTTGCAAATAATTTGAATTTTTAATTGTAATAATTATTATTTCTCAACTCAAATTGATTGATGAGTTAAATTATTGAATGAATTACTTAAATAAATGCATAGGGAAAGTTAAAGGGATTTGACTATTTACATGCAATAGTTAATTAAGTGTGGGTGATTTAAATAGATTGATTGATGAGTTGAATTGAGAGCATGATTGAGTGAACTCGATAAACTAGCTAGTTAAAGGTGAAGCAATTTTTTATTATTTAATTGTTAAATAAATGAAGTATAGGTACATATTATGTGGAAAATAATATTTATCAATTATTAATAGATAATATATGTAAGAATTAAATTGATAAATATTGAATAGTTATGTGATGAATTATTATATTTTTTATGTAATTAGATTTAATTTTTTAACATTAATAGATAGGCCAATTTAATTAAATAGTAGGAATTATTGAGTTAAATAATTATATAAGGTAATGAATGGATAATAAAACACTAAAGATAAACTAATTAGCCAAGAAGAAGTAAGCTTATTTTCAAACTTACTAAAATAAATTGATAAACATCATTCCCAAGTAAGCAATAACATCTCAGATAAGATTATTCAACATATTCCTTCATTGATTCTTGAGGAATAAAATGAGCTCCTATCAAAACCATTTACATTTGAAGAAGTAAAAGAATTTTCCTTTTCTATTCCACAAAACAAAGCTCTAGGTCTTGATGGGTTTACTATCATGTTCTTCCAAAAAGGTTGGGAGTTTATGGGGAGAGAAACCTTGCTATCTTTAGAGGAGTCATGGATAAATGGAACAATTTTAAAGGAATTAAATAATACCTCTATATCTCACTAATACTTAAAAAGAAGAACCCCTCCAACTTTGCTAATTTTAGACCCATATCATTATGAAACACCATCTACAAAATCTTTTCCAAAGAAATCATTATGAGACTAGCTATGATCATCCCAAGAACCATCACAGATAAGTAAGGTGGTTTTTGTCCCATGGAATGATATAGCTGAAAGGGCTTTAATAGCTCATGAAAATTTTTACTCCATTAAGGAAGATAAAATACCGACAATGATTATCAAACTCTACATGTTGAAGGCTTATGATAGACTGAATTGGGATTTTATCCTAAAATTGTTGCAAAAACATGGCTTTTCTCACAAATTGTTTTGATGGATTAGTTCATACATATCACAAGACAAATTTGCAGTCTTAGAAAATGGCAATCTGACAAGATTTTTTAATTCTTCACAAAGTGGTAGACAAGGTGATCCTTTATCACCTTTCCTTTTCATTTTAATGGTAGAATCTTTGAGTTGGGCAATAGTAAGGGAATGATCTCAAGGTAAATGGAATCTATGGATATTATGAACTCAAACATCAAGATGACCCACTCATTATTTCTAGATGATAGACTTTTATTTATCAAATCTTCTATCCAAGAAGAAAGATGCGTCAAAATAGTTTTAGAGGTTTATTGCAGGGTATCAGGTCAAAAAATAAATGAAATAAATTAAGCATATTATTTATTAATACCTCCCAATGGTATCAACATGCATCCTATCCATTCTTGATTTTAAATATGATGAGTTTCCAAGTCAATATCTAGGAATCCTATTATTTTCAAGGACAAACAAGCCTAAGTTTTGGAATAAAATTTTAACTCAAATTTAAAATAGGATACAATCCTAGAATGGAAGATGGATAGAAGAATGGCATGCAAGTTGAAATTAACCAAAGTGGTCCTTTTCACTATTCTAAACTATGTTATGTAAGTCCATAATCTATTAAAAATAGTGCAAATGAAAATTGAGAAAAGAATAAAAAAATTCTTTAGCACGGGAACCTTGACAACAAGAAAAAGTAAAATTCCACTATTTTCATGGAAGAAACTCTATGAAGATAAAAAAAACATGGTGCAAATGGTATACACAATCTAGAGGCAAGGAATCTAGCATTGGGGGCCAAGCTAGAGTGGAATATTTTTGTAAAACCATTATCCTAGTGGGATAGAATCATACAAAAAATATATATAAATTACCCAATTCTTAAACAAATATTTACAATGAAAAAGCTATTAGAGGGTTCTAAAATGTGGAAATTTATCATAACTTATAGACAATTCATCATCCCACATTTAAAATGATCCATAAGTAATGGGAAAAAAATGCTCTAGGATGACTCTTGGAATGGATTTCCACCACTGTCCTAAATTAAAGGCTTAAAATAAGAAAGAGTATACTTAATGCACCATTGGGGATTAAAAGTAAAAGATTACCTTAAGCTAGAAGATAACCTTGTATCAAATGCTTAATGGAAAAGCTTCATTGGTTATAGCTTCCCAGCAAACCAAAAGTCTCAACTATCAAAACTTATATAGCAACACCAAAACTTTATTTTCCAAGGATCCTGACATGCTCATTTGGGCTACTTCAAAGATAGGTAGTTAAAAAGTTAGCCTAGGCTACTCATCAGTCATTCAACAAGGGAAAATTGAATTTGTGAACTAGTCCCATAAATTATGTTGGATTTTTTATAATTCTTCCAAAAGCAAGCTCATTTACATGGTTGGGATTAAAGAAGTGCATCCTTATGTGTGAAATACTGGTCAAACTAGAAATATACGACCCTTTTAAACTATTTATTGTGTGGTCATCAAGAAGATGATATAGATCATATTCTATTAACTTGTAAGTTCTCACAACAGCATTGGCCATGGCTTCAAAACAAACTAAATTGGGCCATACCCCTTCAAGATTCTCTACTAGCAGTTTGTTCATCATGGCTAGTATTGAATAAAGATTCTTTATTCTTGTCAATTTGGATGAATAGCTCCTCAACACTAATATGGAGCATATGGTGGAAAGAAACTGAAGAATATTTTGAAAGGAATACCATATCTTGTGGAAGAAGTAGTATGCAAAATTGAAAGATCAATTTTTGAATTAGTAATGTATAATGCATATAGATCGAATGGCTTAGGAAAAATCTTCTCAATGGGAATTTATTCATCCACCAAACCATACAATAAGGATATCAAAACCCAAACCCAATCTCAATAGTGTAGTAGGGAGTCAACCTCCATTTGGACTAGAAAAAATAAACTTTAATGGGGCCTCTCGAAGGAACTCAAGTACATTTGGTGTAGATTGTGTACTAAGGAATCACTCAAGAAATATTATTAATGTCCTCACACTAAAATTATCAAATGGAAAAAAATCAGGTAGAGGCACAAACATTACTTGTAGTTCTAAAATTGACAAAGTCAATTGGCACTAAACACATATGGATTGAGGGGGATTCTATGATCATAATCAATGTATGTAAAAAAAATCTAGTTAGTTGGTTGTTAAGATCCATCCTATGTCAATGCTTCAAAATGTTACAATGAGCTTCAATTCATACTAGCTCACCCATTACTATAGAGAGGTTAATAAAGTAGAAGATATGTTGTAAAATATGGGTTGTGACCTAAATAATGGGGCACTTTAAATTAACAAAAAAAAATTGTGTTTTAAGTGTGCAAGGCTTGTGGTGCTGAGATTTGGTAGTTGTATCTATGTCCATGTTTCTATTGCTATCTTTAGCATGGTGCAAGCATCATACATTAAAAATCTTGAGATGTGTTGTTTACCAACACTGTTACTATGCTTCTATAGCAATTAGGTGTGTTTCTCCAAGTTTCAATCTTCATTTTCTTAGTTAGCCTTCATCTTTTAGCCTGGTGGGCCCTTTTTCAATCATTTACCTTCATCTATGAGACCTTAAGTTTAAGTTCAAATTTTATCAAATTTGTGAAACTTCCATTGATCTTGGAGGATTAAGTTTATATCATACTCTATTGAGGTGCCATTTCATGGCTTCACATGCCTCCGAGAAAGGTGTGCAATTTTTTTTATTTTATCAAGTGTCTACTCCCCCATCAATCCATGTGTCAAACAAGTGCAACCCAGAGAAGATCCTAAGTGTCACAAGTAATTAATAGCATATGATATGTTGGGTCTTCTTGTGGGCCCACTATGAGGTAAAGAGGGATGTTGATGTGAGGAAAAATTCTGCACATTCTACAAACCAAAGGCCTATATTTGGTATTCCTTGAGTTCTTGTCAAATTTTACCACCAGTATAGTAGGTGCTAAACTCATACAAATTTTTCATCATCTTGGCTCATAAACATGCAACATTATATTTATCTCCTAGGTGCCTTGGCTAAGATTTGGTTGCTATGAGTCATGAGGACTTCAAAAGTGGAAGTGTTGTCTTTGACCTATACACTTTAAATTTTGAAGTAAAATCTGGCTCATCTCCTCCACTCTAGTTGATGTGACATGCATTAACTAACATCACTTAGATTGATGACATCATCAGTTGGAAAGTTCAAAAAGGCCAATTATTTCAATGTGATACAACACACGCCTCTCTAGTTTGACAGATGCCTTGAGGACCAGCCACACATGGAATGGTGGTCATGGTGTACTTTGGTGGTGAGCTAGCGCATGCTACAAGAATGGCAATAAATCTCTTTAGAGCATCGTTAGTACTACTCGTAATGGGAGAGAATCTAGAGATAATTTCCTCCCATGTGAAGCATGGGAGGATCAGGCACCTTGTTAATTTAAGAAATTTGTATGATAGCCTTGCCATATTTTGCATAGTCTCCTTGAGAGGCTATTGATAATGGATACTCCTATCTACCTCACAAGTTCACATCATCAAATGGCTTTATTAATTGTCATAATAGACCAAAGGCTAAATGTTATTATGAAGTAACTCAATGGTAGGGATTTGAAAGTGGTTAAAATGATCCCAGGCACTAATTTATTGATTAATGATGGGAGGTACATGGTTAGCATTGATATCACATCACATTCTTTTGCATCCCGTCAAGAGTTAGGAAAGTAGAAGGAGTTGGTGTGGGAGTTGGATTTGAAACTATTTGAAAAATACAAAATTGGAGGGTTAGAGGAAACACTAGATGTGGAAAGGTGTGCAGTCAGAATCCTGAGGCCATGGGAAGTCTAGAGTGTGCATGGAGGAGGGTGCTCTAGTGGAATGAATATCATTCCTAAAAAAAATTTGCATGGTGACATCGATGCACCATAGAGCTTCAACCCATATGGGTTGTGATTTTTTGAAGAAAGTAAACAATCTAGAGCCCATGTAAGACTTTTCATGGATAGAGGAGTCTGATGGCACCCTTGATGTGGAATAATTATATTTGAACCCTTTGATCATTGGTTTTGTATATGGTTTTCCTTTATTTCATGGTTCTAGTGTAACTAGTTGTTTATGAACTTTTGATTTTGGATAACCTTCTTTGATACTATAGAAACATTGTAGTCACATATCTTTTCTAATCATATTATAATTTATAATATTATAGGTGCTCTTTTACTTTTTCCCAAAATTAAAAAAAAAAAACACTAAAGAAAAATGATAAAATAGTGATAGAAAAGGAAACATTATTTTAGTTTTTATAACTTCTATAACATTCCACTTTTAGGGTAAGGTCAACTAAACATCTCTTTTAAGTTAGATTTGTAAGAGGGGAAGTATAGAATGGGATATGTGATTACATGTTCTCATTTTCTCATTTATATAGAGCGAAATTAGTAATTTTGATGTTCTAGAAGCCTCAAATGGTTACCCTATCAATGTATTGTTTAATATTTATTCATGACATTATACATTTAATGTGAGTACTTTTTTAGTGTAGTGTAGAAAAATTTATCTTTAGACATTTTCATACTCATTTGGGTCCTTCTTCTAGATGTTGGCCTAGTTTTTCCCTAATTTAATGTTCTAATGTGGTCAACATGTTCACATTAGGTCCTGGACGCTTGTGAATCAATAAGAACTTTATGATGCCTTGTAAAAGTGTTGTGAAGTGTTGTAACACACCTTCACATTTTTCTAGGACCTTATTAATATATTTCACTTAAACAACCTCTTTTTATCTCTTACCAAGCCTTAATTAAAAGTGTTGTAAAGTGTTGTAACAAACTTTCATGCTTTTCTAGGCTTTCCATCAATAATTTGACCCTTTCTTATGATTAATTGGCCCCATTGTACACTTACAAGCCTTACTTAAGTGTGTTTATAGAATAATACCATTAAATATATGTCATTTAATACATCTTAATTTTTGACACCCACTTAAAATGCCTAAGTGGGACCCATTTTCCACTAGGGGTGAATGAGTCCCATTTGGCTCAAAAATCAAAATTATTTCAAAAATTCTAGCAGGATATTATTCTCTAAGACTTGAGGTCAGCTTGTGAAGTGGTATTTTTAGGAAAATTTTCATAATAAAGTATAAATATAGGGTTTTTCCTCTCATTTCACCCCCATTCAATCACTAATTCACTCATTGATTCACTTAAGCATTTCAAGAATTTTCAAGCAGTCTCAAGTCTACATCCATTAGAACATCTACTTGCATATCTTCAGATTTCTACTTAAAGGTTTTGGTGAGTTGTAGGATTGCATGTTGTTCATTAATCATTCTCTTTTCATTCCATTTCATTTTCAAGGGTTTAATTACCAAACTAGGGTTTGACCAAGGAAAACCACTATTCTCTAATCCTTGACACTTTTTCCCCTCTTTGCATGTGTTTTGTAGGTTTTGTGTGTAAATTTTTCAAAGAGAAAGGATTGAAAATTTGTCAAAAGATCATCAAAGTCATTCAAAGTAGTTAAAGTCCTAATAGAAGCTTGGAGAACACCTATAGGTCAGATTCTGCAGTATCAGATCCCGAAACCTATCAGGAGTTGAAGTGGAAACTGGGAGCTACAGATTGCACTTTTGAATTTCTCAAAATTTGGAAGTGGAATAATTCACCATCATTGGTGTATGAGTCCCACTGCTAGGCTAAAAATAGATTTTTTGTAGTTTTGAGTACCTAGTTGTGTGAAACTTGTTTTGATATAATTTCCCCAAAACTAGACTAAGTCACCCAGCTTGGTGTATGAGTCATAGTTGGCTTCAACAGTGACTTCTACAAGATTATAGAGCTCCTTTCCATCCCTTTCTAGCTTCCAAGTGCACATCTTTAGTTTCGTTAATTTCTATTACAATTTACCTACATTTGTAGGTCATTTTGCATATCACAATGTGTTTTAAAACATCATGCATTACATTAGTTTTGCATTAGTAATCAATCTCTTTTATCAATGAATTGCATCTAGGACATTCCCCTTAGACATATTTCAATCATCTTTGCATTGAAATATCAAGGGCATATTCTTGAGTGAGCCATCAAGGTTTTTGGGTACCTCTCTCCTTTTAGGTGTAAAACACTAGAAGTTTAAGAGAGCCCCATATCCCAAAAGTCTTTGGTTCATTTTGGTGAACCTAAATTTATAACATCATATTTCTTATTTAGAGTGCACTCACATCCTAGGAATAGTCTGCATTGCATTTTTCATTGTTTGATTTGCATCCTAGGGTTTTCAAATTTGCATAGTGAAAAAGCTCATCTAGCTTGCATTTTTGCATTTCATTTCATTAAAAACCAAAAAAATTCTGCATATTCATATTATACCTACATCAAAAAACATAAAAAGCATAAAATCCAATTCAAAAATACTAAATTTTTTCAAAAAAAATCACTACATTTTCAAACATTTAATTTGTAATTTCTGAGTTTTTGTTTGTTTCTTTTGCATTTTAGTTTTACTTTTGAGAATTGTAGTTTTCTACATTTCATTCTTGTTATTTTGCATTGCGTTTGCACTCACCCCACATTTAGTAGCCTTTACATGATTTTTTGGTGTCCTATTACTAATACCTTAGTGAGAAGAAGTTCATGACTCATGTCATCTCATGATAACACAATCGTTGTGGATCTTAGGTTATCTAGATCAACTTCCACTCCTAGTATTGACACTAGTGCACTAGGCATGGATAATAGCCTTAGAAACTCTTTTCCTTCAGAAAGTATGCATTTTCAACCAAGAATTGATGATATACCACAAGAGAAAATCATTCAAATTCATGAGTACTTGGTCTACCTACATCATCAAGTTAGCCTTGAAAACATTTTTACTACTACAATTTCTACTATAGAAAAATTTCACTGCATGCTTGAAAGTGATGAAGGTCTTGACCTTGTGAAAAATATAGTTCAAATCTTTGGAAAACATCTTACTTCAACCTCTAGTGCTCCTCAATCAACAAACCATGTGGTAAGACAAGGAGGAACTCAAATTCCTCCTCCCTCAAAAGTAACATCAATACCTACCTATACCACTCCTCAAATCACAACAACAATGCAACAAGTTAGTAGTGTGATTCCTTTCATAGGTATTCCTACTAGCATCCCTAGTTCCTATATGGCATTGCATTTTCTCTCTTCTTCCACATTACCACCTATAAGAATTCCATTTACTTGCTCTCCTAGTACATATATCCCATCACCACTTTCACTTCCACCTCCTACCACTTCTATTGATCCTCTCATAACACAAATTTTCCAAACTATTTCATTCATGCAAAAAAAAATCTCCACCATAAACCAAAATTAGAATGGACCGCCACATATTATGTTTGAAGTAGCCCATTGTCTTTGGAAATATTGCAAACACCAATGCGACAAGGGGTATAGATGAATAGATTTGAGAAATATGGAGGGAAGGGCGATCCTTCTACCCATGTTAATGCCTACACTGCCTTATGTAGCGATTCTGTCCTTGATGATAAACTATTAGCAAAATTGTTTCCTAGGAATTTAAAAGATATTTCCTTGGATTGGTTTTCCTCTTTACTGAACAATTCAATTTTTTCACTTAATGAAATTTTTGATGTGTTTATAAATCATTTCCAAGTGCATATGACTCCCAAGATGTCCTTGGATGATTTGATGAGATGTAAGTGAAATGAGGAAGAAAAGATAATTGATTTTATCTCACGCTATCAATCACTTTATTCCCAAATTGATGTCAAAATTCCAGACCCACACCTTCAAAAGATGTTTATCAAAAAATTGCAAACTAAACTTTAGGAAAAACTCACTATGATGAAATTCCCCTCCTTCATGCACTTGTGTACCACCCTTTTTGATTATCACAATTTGGTTTGTAGTCGAGATACAAGGTCCACTTCTAGCCAAACCAAGAAATCTGAACCTACTAACCAAAACAATTCCCAACCATTTAGAAAGCAAAACAAAGGGTTCTTATAGTTCAAACCCCCTCAACAACCAACTCAAATTGTCAACAACCAAGTAGCAACTATTAAAACTGCAATGCCCTTTAGTTATGGAGATCCAAAAAGACAATTCACACCCTTACTTGACACCTTTCATAACACAATGTCCCAAATTTTACAACAACAAATGATTACCTTACCTAATGTCAAAGCACTCGATCCTACTAAGCCTTTACCTCCAAAAATTAAATCCAATTCTTATTGCCATTATCATAGAAAAAATGGACATGACACAAAACATTGTAAGCATCTTAAACACCTTGTGCAAGAAATCATTAACTGTGTATGTCTATAAATTGTAGGTATTAATGATCAAGGCAATAAGTCCATTGCTCCTCTCAATCAAAACTTGCAAATTTTCACTAATCCAATGAACAAACATAATATTTCATTTGTCAAAGCTAGTGAAACTACAAAGAATGATGTGATGAATTTTGATACAGATGATGAACATCATGATCCTATCCCACATGTTATCCATGTTAATCCTATGGATGAAATGGTAGGTATGATAGCCATTATCTCTGATAAGGGACAACCTAAGAAATCTCTTGATATTTCTTTTTCCTCTAAGGACATAATTAAAAATTTACTCAATGGTCCTCTTTACATAGTCAGTCGTATCTATGATAAGCCCACTAATGGGATATTAATAGATCTCGCCTATGGAGAGAATGTAATCACTAGGGAATTTTTAGTATTACATGAACTTTATCAAGATGACTATGATAAATAAAAAGCATGGATCAAGATGCATAATTTTTTTTCTTTCCCTATGATTGGATTGATCACCCTTCCATTACAAATAAGACCAAAAATATTGGATGTCACATTCTCCATCATCCTGCAGTTGGACCAGTTTCATTTGTGGCTAGGCCATCTTTGGCTCCGTTCAATGCAAGTTGCCCCTTCGGTTATACATAAATGCTTAAATTTTCCATTTCACAATGAAATATTCATTGTCCACCATAGTGGCTTTAACCCCTCGTCTTCCAAAGGAAAATTTTCCTTAGAGGCCTCTTACCCCGAGCCCATGGAACCTATAACGCCTCGACAAGACTTTTTTTTCATAGCTTACCAAAAATTCAAAGCAAAGAAAATAGAAAAATTGTCTCTCTACAACATTTCCCCGTCTACCTCTTATACTCCCATCCTAGATGAAACCAAGCTTCAATTCGAACAAGAACCAAAAAATATAGATCAATCCACACCAGAAACTTCATCAACCTCATCCAAGAGACCAAGAGACAATGAAAGCGGCTCTTTCATGCTTCATCAAATACATCAAGTTTATAAAGCCAAGGAGAAAGTGGATGACCAACCTTCCATGGTTCCTTTTGTTCCTCCCTTTAGGGAAGGAAAGCAACCTATGGTTGATCAACATGCTCCTTCACAAACACAACTTGATAAAAAAACCAAAATAAAATGAGGTGATAGGGAGTGCAAGTGTAGATGCCATGCCCTTACTCGCAAGTTACATGAAGAAGTAAACCAAGAAAATCAAAATCTACACTTGACAAAAGCAATGCATGATGGCCCTCCTCCCCAACCAAAACAAAATGATCCAATACAACAACCACAACATGAGTTACACTCTTCATTGGAAATTATCATTCATCCTCCTCTTGTGATTTATTTAGATGATGATGATGAGATCACTAAAACTAATGAAGAGGTGCATAATGATTTGAACACATTGCTTTCATCTTCCATGAGCTTAAATGACAAATCTCCCATATAGAGTGTAGAACTTGATGCTTCACTTAGTTCAGAACTTGCTCTTGTCCCTTTTTCCATTTTCCTGCCCTTAGCATATCATGAACATGACTAGGAGGTGGATGACTTGCATGATGGTTGACTCACATGTGCCTTAATAGTCTTTTTCATTTTCATTTTCTTTTTCTTTTTCTTTTGTGTGTTTTCATCTGCATAATGTGATCCCCTGTCATGTTATATTTGATGTTCTATCTCTTTGTGGCATTCCTCTATTTGTATCCTCATTATTCTCTATGTCGTTCATCGATTTTTCCTTTTTCTAATCTTTTTCTTTTTTTTTCCATTTGGAGATGACACAAGGAATTGAGACATTCATGTCTCTTTCATGTTGACCCAAAAGGATTTTTCTTTTTATTTTCCTTTTTCTTTTTTCTTCCTTTCGGGGATGACACAAGGCATTGAGATATTCGTGTCTCTTTCATGTTGACCCAAAAGGCCATTTCTTTTTATTTTCCTTTTCTTTTGTCTTTTTCTTGTGTTTTCCTTTTGTGGATGATGCAAGGCATTGAGACATTCATTTATCTTTCATGTTGACCCAAAAGGATTTTTCTTTTTCTTTTCCTCTTTCTTTTGTGTATTCTTGTGTTTTCCTTTTGGGGATGATGCAAGGCATTGATACATTTATGTATTCTTCATGTTGACCCAAAAGCCTTTCCTTTTTCTTTTGCCTTTTCTTTTTCATTTGGCTTGTGTTCTCTTTTTAAGGATGACACAAAGTTTTAAGATGCCCTATGTCTCTTCCACGTTGACCAAAAAGGTTCTTTCTTTTTCTTTTTTTTTCACTCTCTTTGTGTCATTCTTCCAATTCTATGTATTTGGGGGATGATGATAGTTCTTAGCTCCTTATAAAACATTGCAGAAATGAACATACTGACACCAAATCCATAGATCCCTTATGTGTTGTGTTTTCATTTTTGTGGCAACCCCTCCTTTTTATTTTTATCTCACATGATGTAGCCTTACTTGGAAACATATGACTTGGAATATGGATTTCCAAGTTGGCTCTCATGTCTTCTTTCTTGTTTTCATTTTTCATTTGCTACTTTAAAGTAATTGCTCATAGTAGGGTGTGTAGAAATTCCTTTAAAGTGGGGGCATACATTGGCATTATTCTTTTTTCTCAGTTCTTAGTGTAGCCTTCTTACTTCATACAATGTGTTTGTCACTTTGTGGATGACATTGGGTGTGATTCCCTTAATGAGCATGATCTCTCTTAGCATATTACATTCCTCTTAGTAGCTTGATGTGATGCATTGTATCCCCTAAGTTGTTAATTTTTTGTTCTTTGATTGGTACTCTCTTGGAGACATTAGTTACAATGTTCCCTAAGTTAAAGGCCTCGCATGAACTTAGCAAGACTCCTTTGAAAATAATTTGCATGTTACATGTTGCATTTTATATGGCCACCTCGCATAACACAACTTTCATGTTTGTGGAGGCATCACATTTTTTCATGAGCTCCAAAGCATACAAAGTTTTTCTTGTCTTATGAAGCTCGGAAAGTCATTTTCTTTTTGTGGCACCTTATTGAAGTTATCAGGAGGTATAAATTTGGTATGGTTGAGTGGGAAGCCCATTTGGAGGCATGAATTTTCCCATAGCCACATGTGTGTGTATGAGTGCATACCGGCCATGAGTGTATGTTTCTCACCTTCTAGGACTTCTTGCCTGATGGACAACCATGAGTTCCATCACCTTAGAGTAAGTATGCATTTTTTGGACAAATAGCCTAGATATGATCCACAAGGGGATGGATAAACGATCGAAGCTTGATCCAATTCTCTCTTTCCTTTCTCTCCTTCCCTTTCTCCCTTTCACTCTTTATATCATTTTCATTTGTGCTAATGTTTGGTTTCCCATGGTATCTTGATCCTAGGGGCTTGAGTATCCCTCTTGATTGTTTTTATATCATCTTTCCAGCATGGGTTCATTTGAATCCCTCTTGATGTGCATGTTTGGCTACTTCAATGTGAGCTTGAAGCAGGTTCATCCTCTCACTAAAGTGGGGGCTAAATGTAGTGTAGAAAAATGTATCTTTGGACATTTTTATGCTCATTTAGGTCCTTCTTTTCGATGGTGGCCTAGTTTTTCCTTCATTTAATGTTGTAATGTTGTCAACACATTCACATTAGGACTTGGACCCTTGTGAATCAATAAGAACTTTCTAATGCCTTGCAAAAGTGTTGTGAAATGTTGTAACACACCTTCACACTTTTAAAGGACCTTATTAATATATTGCACTTAAACAACCTCTTTATATCACTTACCAAGCCTTAATTAAAAGTCTTGTAACAAAATTTCACACTTTTCTAGGCTTGTCATCAATAATTTGACCATTTCTTATGATTAATTGTCCCCATTATACACTTGCAATCCTTACTTAAGTGAGTTTTTGAGAATAATACTGTTAAAAATCATTTAATACATCTTAATTTCCACCCACTTAAAATACCTAAGTGGGAATCATTCGCCACAAGGGTCAAATGAGTCCCATTTGGCTCAAAAATCAAAATTATTTCAAAATTTTAGCAGGATATTATTCTCTAGGACTTGAGGTCATCCAATGATTTCGTATTTTCAAGAATTTTTTCTTAATGAAGTATAAATATAGGGTTTTTTCCTCTCATTTCACCCCCATTCAATCATTAATTCACTCATTCATTCACTTAAGCATTTCAAGCATTTTCATGCACTCTCAATTCTACATCCATTGGAGCATCTACTTGGATATCTTTAGATTTATACTTCAAGGGTTTGGTGAGTTGTAGCATTGCATGTTGTTCATTCATCATTCTTTTTTCATTCCATTTCATTTTCAAAGCTTTAATTACCAAACTGGGGTTTGACTAAGGAAAACCCCTATTCTCTAACCCTTAATAGTTTTCCCCCTCTTTGCATGTGTTTTGTAGGTCTTGTGCATAAATTTATCAAAGAGAAAGGATTGAATTTTTTTTTAAAAATCATCAAAGGCATTGAAAGTAGTCAAAGTCCTAATAGAAGCTTGGAGAACACCTACAGGTCAGATTCTATAGTTTCAAATCCAGAAACCTGTCTGGAGCTGAAGTGCAGACCGGGAGCTATAAATTGCACTTTTGAATTTCCCAAAATTTGGAAGTGGACTAAGTCACCATCATTGGCATATGATTCCCACTACCAACCCCAAAACATAGTTTTTGTATTTTTGAGTACTCAGTTGTTGGAAACCTATTCCAACAAAGTTTCCCCAAAGTTAGACTAGGTCACCTAGCTTGGCGTATGAGTTATAGCAAGCTTCAACAATGAATTTTGTAAAATTCCAAAGCTCCTTTCCATCCCTTTCCATCTTCCAGGTGCACATATTTAGTTTCATTAATTTTTGTTACAATTTACTTGAATTTTTAGGTCATTTTTCAAATCTCAGTGTGTTTTTAAACATCTTGTGTTTCATTAATTTAACATTAGTAATCAATCTCTTTTATCAATCAATTGCATGTAGGAGATTCCCCTTAAATTTCAATCATCTTTGCATTGAAATCTCAAGGGAATATTCTTGAGTGAGACATCAAGGTTTTTGGATACCTCTCTCCTTTTAGGTGCAAAACCCTAAAGTGTAAGAGAGTCCCATATCCCAAAAATATTCAGTTCATTTAGGATGGATTTTTTCCCTTTTAGAGTATTCCAAAATACATCTTGTGCAATATTTATGGTATTTTTTTCTATTCTTCTACATTATTTGACCCATTGTTGATAACCAATGGGAGATATTATGAAGAGGTCATATTTCTTAAAATCACACCTCTAGATGTTGTAATAACCCCCATTTAATTTTTTAGTCAATACTCAAGTCGAAAAGCTAAAAATTAACTAAGTGTTGAGGTTTTTAAGATTTAAAATTTTCAAAAGAATCTATCCTAGAATTCCTTTCCTATTGGGTATGTGCAGGATCATCATGGAAAAAATAAGCCCTTAAGTGGAAAAAAATTCAGAAAAATCAGAGTTAGGCAACTTGACGTAAAAAATTGAATAAGTTATCTATTTTATTTCAAAAATATGTAAGAATAGAATCTATAGCAAATTAAATGTAGTTTCTAAACTACTAGGTTTATTTTTTTTTAAATCTATTTGGTGACAATTTGAAATTTCAATGCAATAGTACTTAAATTTTAGGAAAAAATAAGAAGTAGGTGTCTATCTGACCACCCGAACCACAATAAAATGATAATATTTTTTTATAAGATTTTAGATATAAATAGAGGACTCATGTTCGAATGTGATGCATATTTTTTTGTAATTTTTTTCCAAGTAAATAATTAATTATGAATTTTTAATTACAACTTTTAAAAAATATGAAAACTCATATGTCGGACCACCTTAACTTGGTCAAAACTTCATGAAATTCTTTTCTTTTTCTAATCCTATAGTATGCAAAGGATAGAATGTGACGCATGTTTTGGATTCAAAAAATGTGATACCGTTTGAAAGCTATAGATTTTTTTCAATCAGCCTATCAATCAAGTCTTTAGTCATAATTCAAATATAAAATAAATAATAATTACTTATTAAATTCAAAGTAAGGCATAATTTATATTGGTGGAAAGCTAAGAATATGTTTTAAAAACCCTTTTTGTTTCATCAATTTTGGGTTAAAAAAAGTCATCAGCCACATACCCTACACATACCCATCATATCGCCACTTTTTGGCCCATCACGATCCTGTAAATACCCTATTGATCATATATTTTCTCCTATAAATCTTTTTAAATTGGTTAAGTTTCAATATTTTTAGCCTTTTAGACTGGAATTGTTTCCCTTACCTACATATCCTTCATTTGGTACCCCAACCTTTGAAGTTTTAAAAATAATATTATGTAAGTGTTGTTTATCGAACTTTTAAATTTTTAAGGTTTCTTTTCCTTTCCTACCATTTCTTAGCATCCCAAATCCATAAAATTTAAAGGTTAACAACTTCCTAAGTGATATTTTATCAAAATTTCAAAGTTTTGTCTCCCCTAATACCATTCCTTGGAATTCACGATATATGAAGTCTAAAAATATGATGAAATCCAAAAGTCCTTTACATATATACAAATTTAAAAATTTGTCATCCATTCATCCCTTGATACCTATTGCCTAGAATCCCCGATTCCCTAAAACCCTAATCCTCGACATGCGATATGAGCTCTTCTCACCCCCCCATAAAAATGAAACAGTAGTGATCACTTTATGCTTCCTATTTGGTTCAAGGTTTCAATAATTCCTTATTTAGTCACCTCTTTCCATCTACACTTGATGGTTTGAAAATCTACCACAATCTCTAAAATTTTCCATTGTTATCCCTTTAGAGTTTTGAGTCCCTCCTTCCTTGTTTCGCTTGTCATCTTGTTCATGCTTTTCCAAAAATTATAAAACTTTTTCAAAGTCTTTATTGGCCCCTATTGTTGGATGTCAGATCTCTTCATCCAACCATCCTTGGTAGATGTGTCATCATAGTCACGGTTTCCTAAAAGGTCCAACATCTTGTCATCCCTAATACACATTTCCCTCCAAGTCCAATTTTAGGATTTCAAAATTTCGTATACCATTGTGTCTTTCACACTTGGAATTTTGATCTTTTGTTTCCCAAAGTTTCAATACCTAAACACTTCCCTTAGTCCACTTAAAAATTATTCTAAGTATTTTATACTTTCATAGTTTCATGTCCAATCATCCTTTCCATTCCAATCCTAATACTCCAATGGTATATATTTCATCTACTAATTCCAATATTATTCCAAATTACTGGAAGTGTCTCTCTGCTCCCATCAAATGACAAGTTGTTTAACCAAGGACTAATGTCCAATAGTAAGATTTTTCTTAGGATATCAGTGGTGGATGTGCCCATATCCTTGATCAAGTAGGTATGTAAATAAAAGGCACCCCAATGGAAAAATATTCCAATAATGTATGAGCATTAAAGTTTTATGTCAGTATTCCAAAGGATTTTATTCCCATATTTGATGGACATAAAGAGTAGGGTTGGACCCCTTCTTTGATTCCCCAACAAGTACAAAAAGATATTGGTTGTGGCTCATTTTTTATTAGAGGTTTGAGAATATTAATATCTAAATCATTAAAAGGTCCAATAAAGTACATGGGAATTGTTTTAAACACTATAATGGTCTAACAACATGCTCCTCCTCCATTTTCTCCATCAACTCACATTAATGGTAGTAAATTTCTATTCCACCACATATAAATGTAAATATCCTCCATTAATCTAAAGTAGACACGTTTTCATTATGATTCATCCCTAGCCAAAAAAATGTGGGTACTATAGTGCAACAATTAGGGTTTGGTTCTCTATAGGTTTTAAAGCATAGATTTATATATTTTTTAGAAGATAATGGTTTAATTATGGTATCCATATGGCATAAAATTGTAGGGAAGCCATTGATGCTAGTTAAATTATTTTGGGTCAACTATACAAACCCATGCAACCAAGAGACATTAGTATTATAAATGATATTTGTAATAAAAAATTCTTCATAATACTATGTATACATATATAGTGTAGTGTAGAAAAATGTATCCCTCTACATTTTCACACTTGTTTGGGCCCTCCCTACTAGAATTAGGCTTCTTTATGCCTTATTTGGTCGTATTTTGCATCCACAAGACTTATTTAATGCATCTTTCTAAGGATAATCCAAAAACACATCAAATGACCACTCATAATTTAATGATTTTGGTTTGGATGGCCTAGATTTAGTAATCTAGGATTCATACATCACCTTGGGTGTATAAGTCCCATCTAAGTTTTGGGCCCTAAACCTAAATTTGGTATAAAACTAAACATTTCTTGAAATTTGTGTCCTAACCCTAGCCTACTAGGACTCATATGCTCAAACTAGTGTATGAGTCCTACTTACCTTGGACCTATTTTAAATTCAAATTCTTGGCAGGATTTTATTCTCCTAGATCTGATGTCAGCTTGTAGTGTTTTAATTTCAAGAAATTCCGCATAAATAAGTATAAATACATGGTTCTTTCACATATTTTCTCCAAGCAAGTTTCATGAGAAAGTATGATCTAAGCATTCAAGCATTCTAGAAATCCAATAGCATTCAAGATCATTCAATATTTTCTTATCAAGCATTTATGAGCATTATTCAAGAATCATGCATCATGTTTATTTTGAGATAACATTTGTGATGTAGGTTCTTATGATTCAAACAAGCATTCAAGTCAAGATCCATAGCATTTAATCAAGAGTCAATAGCTACATTCATGCTAGAATTTACTTACAAGATTACAACCTCTATTCCAAGGGTTTGGTGAGTTGAAACATAGCTTATTTTTTCATTCATTAATCCTTCATTCTATTTCTATTCATTTCAAGGTTTGATTACCAAAATGGGATTTTACAATTGAAAACCACTATCCACTAGAAAAACAAAAAATTTCCCTCTCGTTGATGTGTGATTTGTAGATATAGGTTGAAGATCCATTAAAGAGAAAAAATGGAGAAAACTTGTCAAGTTGTCAAAGTTTTCATCTGCATTTCAAGATCATGGAAAGTCACCTTGATGTTGCAATTTAGTGTTTCAAACTCATAGATTTGATGGGAGAGAAGTTATAGGAGAACATTAAAGGATAATAGAGTTTTATATCAACCCCAATATTGGGACTAAATCACCACTTATGGCATATGAGTCCCAGTATACCATATTTCAAGCATTTTCTATAGATCCTAGTTTAGTAGTTCCAAATTCTAGATTCCAGCCCGAAACCCTAAAATGGGACTAAATTTCCCCTACTGGAAAATGAGTCATAGTGTACATTAAAAATATTTTCAATATTTCAAACCTTGTTTCAAGCTCCTTCAATCTTTTAGGTTCCCCTTTATCGTTTCTTAGTTCACTCTTCTAATTTTTAGTTTCATATCTTGAGTGGCATAGTTAATTTTGCACATCATTTGCATTTATTTATTTCAAATCCTTCTCTTGGTGGTGAACCCCATTTTATTCTTTAATAACACCCCTAGGGAACCTTATTCTAGATCTCTTTCCCTCATTTCCATCCCTAGAGTGAGAACTCTAAGGTTTCATTGAATGAACCTTGAAGGAAATTGGTTGTTCTATCTCCCAAAATATAGAGCGGCAATTTTCTTTATTTCATTTTGGTGAACTTAGCCTTTAGGACACCTTATTTTTTGATTTGGAGTGCATCATATTCCTATATCTAGATTACATTAACTTTGCATTAGGTCTTGCATTAGTTTAATTACACCTAGGGTTTCTAAATCTTGCATTAGCGAAAGTGCATATAGGTTGCATTTTTTCATCTTGCATCAATGAATTTCACTTAAAATATATAATTGCACATTCTCTAGCCTAGAAAACATAACATTAACCTAGAATTTTCTGAAATTAGTGTCAAAACCCTAATCTGGGGCTCATACACCCCTCTAGGAAATTTAGACCCAGTGCAAATTGTTTTACCTAATTTTTGGCTATTCTGTGTGGTGTGTTTTGTAGCATTTGAATCCCTTAAAAACCCTAACTAGAACTCATACACCCCTCTGGGTGATTTAGTCCCATGTAAGACCTGAAACTACATTTTACAACATTAAAAGCCTTATTTCTGTGCTTTTGTTTGCTACTATTAGATCTCTATTTCAGATTACTGAGTTTTTGTTTCATTCATTTCATTGCATCTATCTTAATTTCATTTGAATCAAAACTAGAGAACATCATTTATATTACATTCATCGATTACCCCTTGCATGAGGATTACAACTTGGTATCCTATTTCTAATACTATAGTGAGACAAAGTTTGAGACTCATGTCATCCCACAATAACATAATCGTCATGGATCTTGGGTTATATATCTCTTTCGCTACTAGTGTTGACATTAGTTCACTAGGTATGGACCATACCCTTAATAACTCTTTTCCTTCAAGTAGTGTGACAAGTGTTGAAACAATGGTTGCTAGTATTTTGCAAGAACACATAATCCAAATCCATGAAGAATTATCAAACCTATAAAATCAACTAAGTACTAAAAATATTTCAACCACTGCTATTCCTACCATAGATATGAAACAATAGAAATGGGATAAGGGGGTTCTTCTATTTCACACTCTTTTTTCACTCAAGGAAACCCTAGAGATCTCAATCGAAGGGTTGAATGAAGGAAAGAGATCTACTAATGGTTGTCTTAGGGTCTAATTAATTACTAAAAGGGGGTTCACCACCAAGCTAGGGCTTCAAAAGATAAGTAACATGCAAAACCTAACGATCAAACCTAATGATATGTAAAGCTTTACTAAATGACCTAGAAATGAATGCAAATCATAATAGAAAACTGGAAAAGTATAGAGGGGCACCCAGAAACCTGTAGCAACTTGATTGAAGACTTGAAATGCTGGAAATGTTGAATTTAATGTCTACTAGGACTCACACACCACTCTAGGTGATTTAGTCCCAGATTAGGGTTTCTAGGTAGGAACAAAAATATGGCAGAGACAAGTTTGGAACACTTGAAAACTAGAAAATTCACTAAACTGGGACTCATATTCTAGAAGTGGCATATCAGTCTAGCTAGGCCTTTTTGAAAATTCAAAGTCTGAATCTACTCTGCAACCTCTACTTTGTCTGCTCAACTTGATTTTTAGATCTGAATTATTGAAAGGAGCAAAACAACTGAAAGGGGGTGGTGAATTATTTGTCACCAAACACAAACTAAAATCTTCAAACACATATCAATTTATTATCCACTTAATTCTATTATTAAGTATGAACATGAAATGCAAATAACATAAAGCAATATCAACATAAGAAACATTAGGTTTACGTGGAAAACCCAATGAGGGAAAAACCACGATGAGGACTAACTCACAATATAAAGTAATAGAAAAACTGAATACAAGAGGCTCACTACCAAGGGATCACTACCCAGATACAAAGGCTCACTGCCTATAGAAAGGACTCACTATCCAACAAGGAGGCTCACTGCCTAAAGATAGAAAAGATAACAAAAAGATCCACCACAACAGATTACACACATTCGCAACCTTGATTAGAAGAATTGTAGACACCGTCATCTCACTACTTTTAGAAATCTAACACACTAAAGTATTGTTGCCTCAATTCACTTTCACATAACTCTGATTTTCAAACTTTTGGCATACTTGATTGATTCATTCACAACATCTTGAATTGTATTTATACCCTCTTCAATCTCAGAAAGTTTCTCCAAGGTTGGGTACACATGCTTTATTTCATAAATTCAAATTAGGTTGATAACTCAACATTCCTGTGGTGGAAAGGAATGAGAGTGGACAAAACCAGCACTTAACCAAGACCCAAAACAATGTCTCAGATCAATCACACACTTCCTTAATTAATTATTAATACTTTGTATGAAGTGTAACCACTAGGTTGGCCAAACTTAATGAAAAAACAAATGAACTTTTAAGTACACATTTCCCAATAGGTATAACATGTAGACAATGTAACATGCTTCACCATGCACAAGAACACATCTCATATACCTTCATATATAACCACATCAAGTGTAACAACCTTCCATACATAGAACACCTTCCATCAGGCCATCTGGACTAAACAGACATACACAACAACTTTGAAACTTTTCTTCTGGAGCACAAAAGAAAGAACACCTATTTTGGAACACAAATAACACTTTTACAAGCCAAATTCTATATCTACAAGATTTGAAACAAACTAGGGGAAGAATGTGGAGAAAAAACATTTCTCCTAGTCCATAGACAAATAATTTTTCCAAACTAGTTCACACATAGGTGAACACAACTTTCACTCTTCAACAAACCAGAAGCTACAAATTGGAAGATATCACTAAAAAATGCCCATAAGAAACACCTCAAATCCCTACAAGCATAGGATCAACATGGAAGAAATGTGGAGCACAAACAAGAGAACATTATGAATACACACAACTCTAAATTCTCTATTTATTAATTTTCTTAAAAACACTTGGTAACCCTTAATATCAACATACCTACAACACCATAACGATAGCTCCATGTACTCACAACATCTCAACAAAATCTCAACTATACGTGTACAACCTGCAGCATCCTGTACTATGTTGACATCAATGAAAACATTAATGACGAATCCATATATTCACTAGATTGATGCACCAAGATGAGCACCTTGTTTGAAGGAGGGCCAATGACCCACAACATCTCCCTGAGATACTCAAAGGTATCCTTCGAAAGAGCCTTAGTAAATATATTTATAATTTGATCCTTTGTAGACACATATGCCAACTTGACTTCATTCCCCAATACTTTTTCCCTCAAGAAATGATATCTCATAGATATATTTTTTTTCTTGAATGCATTATTAGATTCTTTGAAATTTTTATAGAACTTTTATTATCATAGAAGATAGGGATAGGCTCATCACATATCACTCCTATATCCTTCAATGTTTGCTTCATCCACAAAACTTGTGTGTAGCAAGATGTTGTAGCAATATACTTTGCTTCTACAATGGATAAAGAAATTGAATCATGTTTCTTACTTAACCATGAAACCAATCTTCCTCCAAGAAAGAATGCACCTCCACTAGTACTATTTTGTTCATCCACACAACCATCCCAATCTACATCAGTGAATGCACTCAAGGTAAAGTCAGTATCCTTAAGATACCACAAGCCATAATCTGGAGTGCCCTTAAGATATCTAAATATCCTCTTCATATTTGTAACATGTGCTTCTTTTGGTTTTACTTAAAATTTGGAACTAAACATACTACATGCATGATATTTGGTCTAGTAGTAGTAAGATACAATAGTCCACCAATCATAGATCTATACTTGCTCTGACCAACTTTAGCAGATTCATCATCTTTACTCAACTTACATCCAATCCTTTTAGGAGTACTAACCAATTTGAAGTCATCCATTCCAAACTTCTTCAACAAATCTTTGACATGCTTTGATTGTGAAATAAATATCCCCTTATTAATTTGATTCACTTGAAGACCAAGAAAGAAATTCAACTCACCAATCATGGACATTTCAAATTATTTTTGCATCTCTTCTGTAAATCTCCTACACATACCTTCATTTCCTCCAAAGATGATATCATCAACATACACTACCACTATCAACATTTTGTTTCCTTCCACCTTGAAATAAAGAATGTTGTTTGTGGAGCCCTTGCTGAAGTTTTGTTGTGTCAAATATCTATCTAATCTAGCATACCAAGCTTTGGGAGCTTGTTTTAGTCCATACAAATCCTTTTTCAACTTACAGACCATATCCAGTTTATCTGATAATTGAAATCCCTCTAGTTGTTCCATGTACACCTCTTCTTCCAATTCTCCATTCAGAAAAGAAGACTTGACATCCATCTAATATACCTTGAAATTTTTTGTGGGTAGAAAAAGCTAAGAACATCTGAATGTCCTCCATTCTTTCCACTCAGGAAAATGTCTCCTTAAAGTCAATTCCTTCAAATTGTGAGTAACCCTTGCATACAAGTCTTGCTTTGTCTCTTACAACTTCTCCATTTTCATTCAACTTATTTGTGAACACCCACTTTGAACTAATTACATTCTTGTTCATAGGTCTTGGAACCAGTTCCCATGTTTGATTCTTCTCTATTTGCTGCAATTCCTCTTTCATAGCTCTAACCCAACTCTCATTTGCGCATGCTTCACACATAGACTTAGGTTCTATTTTTGAAAGTAAACATATATTTACCTCAACTGATACCACTTTACTTCTTGTATTCACACCTTCACTCTTATCTCCAATTATTTGTTCTTTCGGATGATTCTTCTATACATACTTATGAGTCATATGAATAAGTTCTAGAGATTATTCTTCTTCTTCCTTATTCTCTTTAGGTACTATTCTGTAGATAGGATCATCTGGTTCAACTTCACTTATCCTAAAAGGTTTGTACATATCCTAATCAACCTTCACATTAGCACTCTCAACAATCTTCCTCAATCTTTTATTAAAGCATCTATATGCTTTGCTACTAGTGGAGTATCCAAGGAAAATCCATTCATCACATCTTGCATCAAACTTCCCAAGATTCTCATCATCTATTTTAATGTAACATCTACTTCCAAACACCTTAAAGTACTTCACAGTAGGAATATTACCAATCCATTTCTCACAAGGGGTCTTTGTGTTATTACCTCTGATCTAAACTCTATTAAGAACATAAACAATAGTGTTTATTACTTATCTCTAGTATACATCAATTACATTTTCTTCTTTCATCATGGTTCTTCCAACTTCCTGAATATTCTGGTTCTTTCTCTCAACCACTCCATTCTACTAAGTAGTTCTAGGAGCAGAAAAATTTGTCTTTATGCCATAATCTTCACAAAATGCATTAAACTCACTAGAAGTGAATTCTCCACCTCTATTAGATCTTAAACACTTGATTCTCAAGTTAACTTCATTCTCTACCCTTTCCTTGAACACTTTAAACCTATCCGGAGCCTGAGTCTTCTCCCTAAGAAAAGCAACCCATGTCATTCTAGAATAGTCATCAATAAGGAGCATGAAATACATGTCACCATTTATAATTCCTATTCTTGTAGGACCGTAGAGGTCTATATGAATTAATTTCAGCATTCCGGTAGTTGATTTCTCTTTTCCTTTAAAACTCCATCTTGCCTGTTTCCCCAGCTGACAACTTCTGCAAACAGTATTAGTTGGCTTTGTGATTTTAGGTAGATCTCAAACAAATTGTCTTGAACTAATCCTGAGTAGATTATCAAAGTTTACATGTCCCATCCTCTGGTGCCATAGCCAACTTTCTGTTGGTGTGTGGCGACTGATCATGCTATACTATATAGCCCATGGTATACTGTACACCATGGCCCCCCGTCCTCGCGAAAAAGGAAAAATCTCCGAAAAAGAAAGAAAAATGACTTTGTAAAACCATAATTCTAGAAGCTTCTAAAAGCTTGTTAAAAAGGGGTTGGGATGGGGGTTACAGTATGAGGAAAAATGCGATTATTTGCAAGATTGTAATAGGTTTTGCACTGGATAATAAAAGGATTGGATGGCTGCGGTTTGGTGGATGTAGCCCAGATTGGGTGAACCACGTTAAATTCTCTGTGTTATGATTTATTCTGTGTATGTTTTAGTTTCTCTGTTTATTATTTAAATCTACATTTAATTGTTAGATATCCACATCTCTTAACCCTAAAAGTGGTAATCGTAGCCGTAGTTTTGTTTTGATTATCATCCCAGAGGAAGATCCCGCCCGGCCAGAGTGTATAAATGGCGACGAGGGCAAGAAGGTTGAGAAGTTTAACAATGGGCGTAACTATCAGCTATGGAAGATGCAGATGGATGGACCATTCCCATCGGGTTGACTTATGGCGCTATTGGAAGCGGAAAGCTAAGAAACCCTCAAGGCAATGTCGTGATGAGGACTAGAGATCTTTGGATAGAAAGGTCGTGGCGATTCGGCTCTATGCCCGGCGGCAATAATCGGTGGCGCTTTTAATATTATGAAGAAGAAGACAACTCAAGAGTTGATGGAAACCTCACGGTTATATGAAAATTACCAATAAGGTATTTCTTATGAAGCATTTATTTAATACGAAAATGGTAGAAGGTGGGTTAGTTACTGATCATTTAAATGAGTTTAATATGGTCACTTGTCAATTAACTTCTGTAAAAGTAAACTTTGATGAAGAAGTTAGGGCTCTTTTGATTATGTGTTCTTTGCCTAAAAGTCGGAATAGCTTTGGTAATGGTTGTTAGCAATTCGCTTCCTCGGGTTCAAATACATTGAAGTTTGATGATGTTGTTGGTGTTATTTTGATGCAGGGAAATTCAGAGGAAAGCCTGTAACATCCACATCAGGCAGTGTTTTGAATGCAGAAAGCAGGGGCAGAACAAAGGAGAGAGGAAACAATTCTGGAAATCGTGGGAAGTCACGAGGAAAATCAAAGGACAGAAGGTCCCAATCTAGAGAAAAGAGGGATTGTTGGTACTGTGGTAAGCCAGGTCATTTGAAGAA
The DNA here is from genome assembly GCA_007258455.2 of Sequoia sempervirens. Taxonomy (NCBI): domain Eukaryota; kingdom Viridiplantae; phylum Streptophyta; class Pinopsida; order Cupressales; family Cupressaceae; genus Sequoia; species Sequoia sempervirens. Next base: position 611,805,630 of record VDFB02271358.1, read on the forward strand.
AGATTGTTGGTCTCGGAAAAATAAAGATGGAGACAACAAGGAAGGAAGCAAAGAGGCAAATGTGGTAAGTAATAAATCTAATGAGGATCATGCTTTGATTCTTTCCCTTGATAATGCCGATGATTCTTGGGTGTTAGATTCAGGGGCTTCATTTCATGCTACCCCCCATAGAAGTTATTTTCTTGATTATGTCCAAGGGGATTTTGGGCTGGTTTATTTAGGAGATAACGAACCCTGTCAGATTGTTGGAAAGGGAAGAATCAAGATTGTTGTAGAATGGGGAATCATTACATACTAATGCGAGGTAAAGGCATGTTCCAGTTAAGCGTAAATTTAATTTCCAGCAGGCAACTAGGATGATGAAGGTTGTGTTGTTACATTTAGTGATAAAAATTGAAAGTCACAAAGGGTGCCTTAGTAGTAGCAAAAGTTGGGTGGAAATTAGGGCACTCATATCTTTGTATAGGATTATTTCACCGTTCTTCTACCTTTAATTTTACGTAAAAGGGTCAATGTTCGTGAACGTAGCTGCCGCAGCTAAGGTAAAGATCACAGCTTGCTATGGACTCGAATCAAAGAATCGGCATAATAGGACTTTGGGCATAAGGAGTGCAAAAGGCATGAAAGTAATTTCCATTCAAATAATGTTTTACCAGGTCTAAAATGTGTTAATATGGATTTCTCGAAAGTTGTGTCTATGGAAACAAAAGAGTTAGTTTCAAGGATGGGAAGCAAAAGAAAGATGAGAAATTGAGCTTGTGCATAATGATGTATGGGGACCAGATTGGGTATCTTCTCTCGATGGCTCTCAGTATTATGTTACATTCAATGATGATGCAACTAGGAAGGTATGGATTTATTTCCTTAGGCAGAAATCTGATGTATTTGAAACTTTTAAAAAATGGAGAAGCTTGGCTGAGAATGAGACGGGTAAAAAGTTAAAATGTCTTAGCTCTGATAATGGTGGTGAGTATTGCAGAAAAGAGTTTGAATATTATTGTTCCTTCCACGGTATCTCGGCTTAAAACGGTTCCAAGGACTCCACAAGAAAATGGAGTGGCTGAGCGCATGAATAGAACAATAATGGAGCGTGCACGGACTATGAGATTGCATGCTGGGTTGCCTTTAAAATTGTGGGCAGAGGCTGTAAACACTGCTATTTATTTAATCAATAGAAGTCCCTCTAATCCTTTGGGTTGTGGTATTTCAGAGGAAGCATGGAAGGGTAAGAAGGTGAGTTATTTTTTTCTCAAAACCTTCGGTTGTGAAGAATTTGCACATTTAGATTCTGAAAATAGAACCAAGCTTGATGCAAAATCAAAGAAATGTGTATTTGTTGGATATGGCATTGATGAATTTGGTTATAGGCTTTGGGATTTTGAAAATTAGAAAATTGTGAGAAGCAGGGATGTCATATTCAATGAAAAAGTGTTGTACAAAGATCTGTTGCTGCAGCATGAGAAGAAAGAAAATGATTATGTAGTGTTGGATTATATTCCCAACAATGATGTTTCAGTGGTTCCTCATGCTGGGCAACAACAGCAGCAACACATACCACAAACTCCTCGCTATAGACATCTTCAAGGATAAGTAGATCTCCTAACGCTTCCCTCTTTGTATACTACTTTGTTAACCGATGCTGGTGAACCAGAATATTATGATGAAGCTATGCAGGTGGATACCTAAGGTTCAGTGGGAGCATGGAATGAAAGAAGAAATGGACTCCTTGCTGGAAAATCAGACTTGGGATTTATGCAAGTTGCCTGCAGGTAAAAAGGCTTTACCAAACAAATGGATTTATAAGCTGAAAGAGGAGGATGGAGGTAAGAAAATATTTAAAGCCGATTAGTTGTAAAGGGATTTGGTACGTAAAAAGGGTATTGATTTTGATGAGATTTTTTCTCTTGTTGTTAAATGATCCTACTGCCTTGTTTTAAGTATTGTGGTTGTTGAAGATTTGCATTTAGAACAGCCTTGATGTTAAAACAGCCTTTCTCCATGGTGATTTGGAAGAGGAAATATATATGGAACAGCCTGGCCAAGGATTTGAGGTCAAAGGTAAGGAGAAACTAGTGTGCGATTGAAGAAAAGTTTATATGGCTTGAAGCAAGCACCTCTATTAAATGCACGAAATTCTATAGCTTTATGGCTGAGCAAGGCTACAACAGGTGTAATTCTAACCATTGTGTTTATTTTAAGAGGTTGGATAATGACACCTACATTATTTTATGCTTATATGTTGACGATATGCTTGTAGCTGGGTCTAACATGGATCACATAAGTGAGCTAAAACAACAGTTAGCAAAATCTTTTGCTATGAAGGATTTGGGGGCAGCAAAATAAATCTTTGGTATGAAAATTTGTAGAGATAGGGAAAACAGAAAATTGTTTTTATCTCAAGCTAATTATGTTGAAAAGGTGTTGCAGAGATTTCATATGGAGAATGCAAAAGCTTTCAGCACACCTTTGCCTAGTCATGTAAATTGACTAAGGATATGTGTCCAAAGACACAAGAGGAGGAAGGAAAATGTCCAAGGTACCATATGCTTCAGCTGTAGGCAGTTTAATGTACACCATGGTATGCACTAGACCGATATTGCACATGCCATAGGAGTTGTTAGTAGGTATTTGAGTCATCCTCGGAGTTGAGCATTGGAATGCAGTAAAATGGATTCTCAGGTATTTGAGAGGTACATCCAATAAGTGTTTATGTTTTGGGGCTCTAATAATGATTTAAAAGGCTATGTTGACTCGATTTGGCAAGGGATATAGATACCTGCCGGTACCACAGGTTATGTATTTACAGCTGGTGGGACAGCAAAGGAGTTGGATTTCTCGATTGCAAAAGGTGGTTGCTTTATCCACCACAGAGGTAGAGTATGTTGCTGCAACAGAGGCGGAAAAGGAGATGATATGGCTGCAATTTTTCATGGATGAGTTGGGAAAACAACAGGATGGAAATTACTTAATTACAGACAGTTAGAGTGCTATACATCTTGCAAAGAATTCTGCCTTGCATTCTAAAACAAAACACATACAATTGAGATATCATTTCATTCGGTCGGTATTGGAAGATGGACAGGTCAAGCTGGCCAAGGTACATACAGATGTCAATCCAATAGATATGTTTACGAAGGCGGTGCCAAGGGAGAAGCTGAGCTCCTCTTCAGCTTCGGTTGGCCTTCAAGGTTGAATTCAAGTATAACAAAGCAACAGGGTCCAAGGTCCTTATTTCCAGTGGGAGCTGTAAGTGCAGCAGTGTTGTCCAGGATCAGTCTCCAAGTGGGAGGTTGTGACGGTGTGGAGCCTGATCAGTCTCCAAGTGGGAGATTGTTGGTGTGTGGTGACTGATCATGCTACACTGTATAGCCCATGGTATACTGTACACCCTAATTCTGGAAACTTCTAAAAGCTTGTTAAAAAGGGGTTGGGATGGGGGTTACAGTATGAGGAAAAACGCGATTATTCGCAAGATTGTAATAGGTTTTGCACTGGATAATAAAAGGATTGGATGGCTGCGGTTTGGTGGATGTAGCCCAGATTGGGTGAACCACGTTAAATTCTCTGTGTTATGATTTATTCTGTGTATGTTTTAGTTTCTCTGATTATTATTTAAATCGGCATTTAATTGTTAGATATCTGCCATCTCTAACCCTAACACTTTCATTAACTTGAGATACAAGGCACTGACCATCAACACCCTTAAGTTGATAGATGTTTCCATATGTTTTCCTTCCTATAGAAACCATAGTTCCAAACCCTTTTCTAATCTCACAGATATTATCCTAAAACAAAAGCTTGGAACCTTTGCTACACATTTGTCCAAGACTCAAAATATTACTCCTTAAGTTGTTAACATAATAGAAATCATCATTGTTGTGTATTTCATCAAAACTAATTATTCCTTTCCTAATAATATTGGCTCCAAAATAATCTCCAAACATGACTAATCAACCATCATACTTTTCAAGTTGAGTGAAATTACATTTTTCTCAAGTTATGTGATTAGAACAACCACTATTAGTCACCCAATAGTCTTCATCCTATCTAGCATGAAAGGAAGTAACCAAAGTACCTTCCATCTCATCCTTCTTGTTCTCTAGACAACTTTCCCTTGCACATCTTTGAGAGTTAGTAGACATATATTTATTCTCTACGGCTAGAAACAAGCACTCACTATCATCATCCTCAAAATAAGATTCATCATCAGAGATTACAACTTCTTCTCTAACATAATATAACTTTTTCAAGTTATTATCCTTTCTTTCTTTATTATTGTCTCTGTTCTTCTTATGTATAGCTCTATTTGGAAATCTTGAAGCATAATGACCAATATTACCACAACTAAAACATTTAAAGGGAAACATTCCTTTGTACTTACCAGTACCTTTCTTCAACTTCCTTGTAAAGTTTGATTCCAACTCATCTGAACCATCACTATTTGGATCATCTTTAGTCTTTGTTGCTTTAAATGTTGATTCTATCTTCTCCTTTTCTTTTCCAAAATTTCTCATCTCAAATGCAATCAAGGTGAAAAATAGTTGTTCTTTAGTAAACTTCTTAGGATGATACACTTGTACAATAACTAAAACCTTATCATTGTAACTCTCTGGAAGGGTCATCAATATCTTCTCCATCATATCTTCATTAGTCAGAGTTCCCCCTTGAATTTTCACATCATTCACTGCAATATCAACCCTCTAAAAATATCTTGCAATATCTTCACCTTCTTCCATTTTCAAATTCTCATATATGTGCTTAGCTGTTAGCTTCTTTGAAAATTTCACTCTATCATTTCCTTCATAAATATCTTCCAAATTTTTCCACACTTCATAAGTAGTGCCTAAAGAAATAACTTTTATTTGCTCATTCTTAGATAAAGCACTGTAGATCACATACCTCACATTTTCATTCTCCCCATGAACAGAAACCTCATTTGCAGTAGTAGGACCACTTGCTTGTGCAATTTACTTTGTCTCAATAGACTTCCATGTCTTGTAACCAAGAGAGATTATGTAACCTCTCATTTGGACTTTCCAGTCACTGTAGAACTTTAGATCAATCAAACATAGGGATTTCCAATTTGTGTCCCATCAGATCTACCCCAAGAAATTAAGATCACTTCCAAGGAACCAAAGCTATGACACCAATTGTTGAAAGGTGCAAGACAAATAATTAGGGGGGTGAATCAGTTGTCACCAAACAAAAACTCAAATCTTTAAACACTTATTAATTTATTATCAACTTAATTTCATTATTAAGTATGAACATAAAATACAAATAACAGAAAGCAATATCAACATAGGAAACACTAGATTTATGTGGAAAAAATAATAAGGAAAAAACCACTGTGAGGATTAACTCACAATATAAAGTAATAGCAAAATTGAATACAAGAGGCTCACTGCCTATAGAAAGGACTCACTATCCAACAAGGTGGCTCACTTCATACAGATACAAAAGATTAAAAAAAGATCCACCACAATAGATTACACACATTCACAACCTTCATTAGGAGAACTGTAGACACCGTCAGCTCACTACTTTCAAGAATCTAACACATTAAATTAATGCTACCTCAATTCACTTTCACACAACTCTACTTTTTAAAATTTTGGCATACTTGATTGATTCATTCACAACATCTCGACTTGTATTTATACCCTCTTCAATCTGAAAAACTTTCTCCAAGGTTAGATACACACACTTTATTTCATAAATTCAAATTACATCAGCAAATCAACATTCCTCCAGTGGAAAGGAATGAGAATGGACCAAACCAGCACTTAACTAAGACCCAAACAATGTGTTAGATCAATCACACGCTTCCTTAATTAATTCTTAATCCTTCGTATGAAGTGTAAATACCAGGTCATCCAAACCTAATGAAAACACAAATGAACTTTGAAGTACACACTTCCCAATAGAAATATAACATGAAGATAGTGTAACACACTTCACAATGCACAAGAACACATCTTAGATATCTTCATATACATCCACATCAAGTGCAACCTTTCATACATAAAACACCTTCAATTAGTCCATCTGGACTAAACAGACATACACAAGAACTTTGAAACTTGTCTTTCGGAGCACCAAAGCACGAACACCTTTGTCAAAACACATATAACACCTTTACAAGCCACCTTCTAGATCTACAAGATCTGAAAAAAACCAGCGGAGGACTACAAAGAAGAAACATTTCTCCTAGTCCATAGACAAACAATTTTGCTAGACCATTTCACACACCAGTGAACACAACTTTCACTCTTCAACAAACTAGAAGCTACAAACTAGAAGATATCACTAACATATTCCCATAACCAACACCTTAGATCCACACAAGCATAGGATCAACATAGAATAAATGAGAAACACAAACTGGAGCACATTCTAAACACACACAACGTTGACTTCTCTATTTATTAATTTTCTCAAAATCACTTGGTAACCCATCATATCAACATACATGCAACACCATAAAAATAGCTCCACGTACTCACAACATTTCAACATCTCAACTAGATACATGTACAACCTGCAACATCTTGTATTGTGTTTATATCAATGAAAACATTAATGACAAAACCACCAAACTTACTCATACTTGCAACATGAATTACTGAATTATGCTCTATAGATGTCTTTTAATGATATTTTAAACAAGCTGACAACTTTGACAACTTTGCACACTTAACTTATTTCCAATCTTTCTCTTCAATATGTCAACCTAGATTTGCAAATGACACACAAACCCTAGGAATAAAGTGCTATATAAATGTATGAATTGGCTCCAACGAATGTAGATCTTTACTCTTGCTTGAATAATAAAACCCTGCATCACAAATGTTAGATCAACAACAAACATGATGCATGATGACTTTGACATGATGTGTGATACTTGAATAATGCTCCAAAATGCTTGATAATGAACTATTGAATGCTCTTGTAAACTCTCGAATTCTCTTGAATGCTCTTGTAAACTCCAATTTTCTATTAGGAAATCTCTCATGAAAGTATTAGATAAAAATGAGTGAAATAACCTTGTATTTATACTTTTTTATACAAAATTTCCCAAAATTACAACACTGCAAGCCAACATTAGATCTAGGAGAATAAAATCCCACCAATAATTTGAATTTAATTTAATTTTAAGCCACATGGGACTCATATGCCTAAGGTGGCATATGAGTCACATTAGGCTAATCTTTGAGACACATTTCCAATAAATGCTTAGATTCATGTGAAATCAGGACTGGGGCCCTAAAAACTAGGTAGGACCCATACGCCCAAGGTGTCATATGAGTCCAAAATCACTAAACCTAGGACATATAATTCAAAGATGATTGCATGTTGATTTATGTCAAGATTATCCTCAAAATGATACATTAATTAAGGCTTTTGGATGCAAAATAAGGCCAAATAAGGCATAAATAAGCCCAATTAATAATGAAAACCCTAGATTAGTGTGAAAGTGTGGTACAACACTTTACACCACCTTAAATAAGGTTCAATTAATCCCATTTAGTTTTGAAGGGCCGAATACCTAATGTGAATGTGTTAAACACATTACAACACTAAATCAAGGCAACATTATGCTTAATTTAACGAGGGCCTAAGACAAGTGCAAAAATGTAGAGGGATACATTTTATATTGCCACAAGATAACATACATCACATGATTGAAAGTGAAGAAGGAGTTGAACTTGTGTATAACCTAGCTTAGATTTATTGAAAAAATCTTACCTCAACAACTAGTTTTGCTTTACCTTTGAACAATGTCCAAAGTCAAAGAGAGACTCAAATTTCTCCTCCTACAACCATTGCCTCTATTCCTACCTATACCAACCCTCAAGCTACAACAACAATGCAACCTACAAGTAATATATTTCCTACCTTGTGTATTTTTGCTAGCAATCCTTCTACCTTTGTGGCATCACATGTCATATCTTCTACAACTTTACCTCCCATAAGCATTCCATTCACTTCCCCCATGAACACATATACACCTCCACCATATTCACTCCCATATCAAAATACAACCAATAACACCATCCTTAACCAAATTTTGCAAAATTTTTCATCCCTTCAAAAGAAAATTTCCACTATAAACCAACATCAAAATGGCCAGCCTACATACTATGTCAAAAGAAATCCCTTATCCTTGGAGATATTGAGAATTCCAATACCACAAGGTATAGATATTCCTAGATTTGAGAAATATGGGCAGAATGGAGATCCTTCTAACCATGTTTCTATTTATACTGCCTTATGTAGTGATTTTGTCCATGAGGATAAGCTCTTAGCTAAGCTTTTCCATGGATCCTTGAAAGATACTGCTTTAGAATGGTTTTCCTCACTACCCAACAACTCAATTCATACATTTAATGAACTTTTTGACGCCTTTATAAACCATGTCCAAGTGCACATGACTCCTAAGATGACCTTAACCAATTTGATGAGTTGTAAGCAAAAAGATGATGGAAAGGTTACAGACTTTATTTCATGCTACCAAATGCTTTATTCCCAAATTGATGTAAAGATTCTTGATCCTCACCTTCAACATATGTTCATTGAGAACTAACAAACTAAGATACAAGATAAGCTTAGCATGAAGAAGTTTCTTTCCTTCATACACTTATGTATTGCCCTTCGTGATTATCAAAACTCAGTTAGTAGTCATGAAACAAAACCCACCTCTAGCCATCCTGAAAAGTCTAAATCCATAAAATAAAAAAATTATCAACCTTTTAGGAAACAAAATAAAGGCTTCCTTAAACTTAAACCCCCTTGACCAACAAAACATGTTTATACCCAAGTGGCTACTATAACGAAGACAACTCCTTTCACATTTAGGGATCTAGCTAGAAAATTTACTTCCTTACCCCATACCCTGCACAACACAATGTCATAACTTTTAGAACAGAAAATGATCACCTTACCTATCATTAAACTCTTGATCCTAATAAGCCTTTACCTCTAAACTTTTGATCAAATTCTTATTACCATTATCACTGAAAAAAATGAACATGATACAAAACATTGTAAGCATCTTAAACAACTTGTGCAAGACCTCATTGATTCTAGTTGACTTCAAATTGGAGGTGTTAATGATCAAGGAAATAAGTTCATTTCCCCTCCTAACCAAAACTTGGAAATATTTACCAATCCTACTTGAAACCATGATATTTCATTTGTCAAAGCTAGTGAAAATAAGAAGAATGATGTGATGAATGTTGCCATAGATTATGACAATATGGATACTATTGAACAAGGTCATATGGATACTAATAAGCAAGGTCCTATGGATGATATGGTAGGATTGATCAAAATTATACCTTCTAAGGGATGAATTGAAAAGCCTCTTGGCATTTCTTTATCATCTAAAGATACCATTAGAAATGCACCTGATGCTGAACTAAAAAATCCTCTTGACATTGCTTTATCATCTAAAGATACCATTAGAAATAAACCTAATGGTCCTCTTTACATAGTAGATCGAGTAAATGACAAGCCCACTAATGGGATATTAATTGATTTCATCTATGTAGAGAATCTGATTAGTAAATAATTCTTACTTGTGTAGGAACTCTATCAAGAAACATATGATAAACTGAAAGCATGGATAAAAACACATAATGGTTTTGCTTTCCCTAGGATGGGATTGATCAACCTTCCTCTAAAATTCATACCAAAACAATTAAATGTCTCATTCTCCATCATCTCAATGTTGGATCAATTCTTTGTGAAGCTTTTGTATCCTTGGCTAGCTCCATGGAAGTTGTCCTGTTGATTGTGCATAAATGTTTAAAGTTTCCATTTGATAATGAAATCTTTACTGTGCATCATAGTGGCTTTAATTTTTTGTCTTCTTGTGGGGATTTTTCATTGGATTTATTATTTACCAAGCCTATGGAACCTATAAAACCTCATGTGGACCTATCTTTCAAATCATATCAAAGGTTTAAGGAAAAACTCATAGAAAAACAATCCCTCATAAACATGCCTCAACCCATGTTTAAGCATCCTATCATTGAAGAAACTATGATTGAACCTAAAGACATTCCAAACAACCAAGACCAACCCATGATATACCCTTTTCCTATCTCCTATAAAAGACAAAGAGATAACGAAAGAAATCACATCACACCTCCTAAGATAAAACAAGTTTACAAAGATAAAGAGAAAGTGGTTGAACAAACTCCTATGGTTCCTTTTGTTCCTCCCCTTAATGATACAAAGAAACTTATGGTTGAGAAACTTTCTCCTACACAAAAACAACTTGAAAATAATATTAAAATAAATAGAAATGCTAAAGAGCATAGGTGTAGATGTCATTCTCTTGCTCAAAGATTAAATAAAGAAAACAACAAAGAAGATCAACAACCAAACCTGATTGAAGAAATACATGATGATTCTCCCTCTTCACTACAACATAAATATCCTATATCACAATCACAATAGGGACTAGCACCCTTTTTAGACATTATCATTCGACCTCCAGTTGTGATCAACTTAGATGATGATGGTGAGACTGCTAAAATTGATGAAGAAGTGAATAATGAGTTGAATAAATTGTTTTCCTCTTCTATGAGCTTAAATAACAATTCTCCTAGGAAAAGTGTTGAACTTGGTAATGACCCTAATCAGGCACTTTCTATTGTCCCTTTGGCTATTTTCCTACCTTTTGTATATGATGAACAAGATTGGGATGCAGATGGCCTACTACAAGTTGAATCACATGCACCTTACTAGTATTTTGCATTGTTTTCTTTTTCATGTTATGTGTATGATTGCATGTGCATAATGTGATCCCCCATAACGTTATGTTTGATGTATCTCTCTTTGTGATATTCCTCTATTTGTACCTACATTAATCTCTATGTCATAAGAATTTATCTTTTTCATTTGTATTATTTTTTCCTTTTGGGGATGATGCAAGGCATCAAGAAATTTAGGTCTCTTCCATGTTGACCCAAAATATTTTCTTTATTTTCACTCTCTTTGTGTCATTCTTCCTATTCCATGAGTATTTGGAGAATGATTACAATTCTGAGTTCTCTAATAACATTGTATCAAAGACACACTAACCCTAAATTTGTGGATCCCTTATGTGATTTTTGGGATTTCATTTTGGGGGAAACCCCTTTTCATGACGTAGCTTCATTTGGAAACATATGAATTAGGATAGGGATTTCCAAATAAGCTTTCATGTCCTCATTATTGTCAGAATATATCATTTTCTACTTTAAATTAATTTCTCACAACATGGTGTTTAGCACTTCCTTTAAAGTGGGGGCATACATTAGCATTATTCTTTTTTGCATTTCTCATGTTTCATTGTGTAGTATTCTTACTTCATGTTATGTGTCTTTCTCTTTGTGGTGACATTGAGTGTTATGTATTTCAAGAGTGTGATCTCTCAACATATTACATTCCCCTTAGTGGCTTGATGCGACACACTGCATCCCCCAAGTTATGAATCTTCTATTCTTCAACCAATCCTCTCTTGGAGAAATTAGGAACAATGTTCCCTAAGTTAAGACCTTACATAAACTAAGAAAAAATATTATGAATGTATCTTACACTACCTTTTTCATTTACAATAGCTATTATATGGCCACCTTGCATAACACACTTTTCTTTCTTGTGGATCCATCTTGTTTCTTCATGGGTTTCAAGCATCTATAGATTTTCTTGCCTCATGAACTTTTTTGTCATGTTGTGTGGTGCCTTATCAAAGTTATCAAGAGGTATAACTTTGGTATGGTTGTATGTATGGGAGCCAAATGTAGGCATGAATTTCCCATGTCCAATTGTTTGTAAATGTGAGTGCATACCGACCGCGTGAGTATGTGTCTCATTGGGCGTTCACCTAGTGGAAAGCTTGAGGTTCCACTAGACCTTATGAATGTGTGTTTTTTCGCATAGTCGACATTGTGTTCCACTTGTAAACGTTCTTGGACAAAAAAGTTAGATCTGATCCACAACATGCAAGACAAATAGTCAAATCTTGATCCAGGGTATGTGCAAGATCATCATGCAAAAAAGCAGGCCCTTAAGTGGCAAAAAATTCAGAAAAATCAGTGTTAGGTAACTTGACGTAAATATATAAATAAGTTATCTATATTATTTCAAAAATATGTAAGAATCTAATTTGTAGAAAATTTAATGTAGTTTCTAAAATACTAGGTTTATTTAAAAATAAATAAAATATATTTGGTGAAAATTTGAAAGTTCAATGCAGTAGTACTTAAATTTCAGGGAAAAAATAAGAAGTAGGTGTCTGTCTGACCACCCTAACCATAATAAAATGATAATATTTTTTGTAAGATTTTATATATAAGTAGAGGACTCATGTCCGGATGTGATGCATATTTTTTTGTAATTTTTTTCCAAGTAAATAATTAATTATGAATTTTTTATTACAACTTTTAGAAAATATAAAACTCATCTATCCTACCACCTTAACTTGGTCAAAACTTCATGAAATTTATTTTTATTTTTTTAATGCTATAGTATGTGAAGCATAGAATGTGACACATGTTTTGGATTAAAAAATATGATACCATTGAAAAGTTATAGATGTTTTTCAATTAGCCTATCGATCGGGACTTTAGTCATAATTCTAATAGAAAATGAATAATAATTATTTATTAAATTCAAATTAAATCATAATTTATATTTTTGGAAAGCTGAGAATCTCCTATAAAAACCCTTTTCGTTTCATTAATTTTGGGTGAAAAAATTCGTCAGCCACATACCCTACAAATATTGCCACTTTTTGGCACACCATGATCTTGCACATACCCTCCACCCCTTTTTTAATTTTTATTTTTCTTTGTCTTTGTCTTTGGTAGTGTATGCTTTTGCCTTGTTGTTTCTCCTTACACCATTTTCATTTGTGTTCTTTTGTTCCTATGTTGGTTTTCCATATCCCTGTTGTTCATTGTCATCCTATCTTACTAGCGTTGGTACACTTGGACCTCTCTTGATGTGATTTGGTCTACTTTAGTGTGAGTTTGAAGAAATTTCCCCCTCTCACTAAAGTGGGGGCTAAATTTAATGTATAAAAATGTATCCCTCTACATTTTCACACTTTTTTGGGCCCTCCCTACTAAAATTGGGCTTCTTTATACCTTATTTGGTCCTATTTTGCATCCACAATCCTTATTTAATGCATCTTTCTGAGAATAATCCTGACACACATCAAACAACCACTCATAATTTAATGATTTTGGTTTGGATGGCCTAGATTTAGTGATCTGGGATGCATACACCACCTTGGGTGTATTGGTCCCACCTAAGTTTCAGGGCCTAAACCCGAATTTGGTATGAAACTAAACATTTCTTGAATTTTGTGTCGCGAGCTTAGCCTACTAGGACTCATATGCCCCAACTAGCGTATGAATCCCACTTAACTTGGAACTTTTTTAAATTCAAATTCTTGGTAGGATTTTATTTTCCTAGATCTCGTGTCAGCTTATAGTGTTGTAATTTCAATAAATATTGCATAAACAAGTATAAATACAAGGTTATTTCACATATTTTCTCCTAGAAAGTTTCATGAGAAAGTATGATCTAATAATTCAAGCATTCTAGCAATTCAAGAGCATTCAATAACATTTAAGAGTTGACTATCAAGATTTTAGGAGCATTATTCAAGAATCAAGCATCATGTCAAAGTCATCAGGCATCATGTTTATTTTTGAGCTAACATTTGTCATGTAGTTTCTTATGATTCAAGCAAGCATTCAAGTCAAGATCCATAGAATTCAATCAATATTCAAGGTCTACATTCATCCTAGCCATTACTTACAAGATTGCAGCCTTTATTCCAAGGGTTTGGTGAGTTGCAACATAACTTATTTGTTCATTCAACATTCATTCATTCCATATCTATTCATTTCAAGGTTTGATTACCAAAATGGGGTTTGACCAAGGAAAACCCCTATCCGCTAACAAAACAACATTTTTCCCTCTCTTTGATGTATGATTTATAGATCTAGGTTGAAGATCCATTAAAGAGAAAGATTGGAGAAAAGTTATCAAGTTGTCAAAGTTTTCATCTACATTTCAAGATCACGAAAAGTCACTTATAGGTTGCAATTCAGTGTTTCAGATGCAGAAATTTGAGAAGAGAAAAGCTACATGACAACATTAGAGCATATCAAAGTTTTAGATCAATCATTATACTAGGACTAAATCACCACTTGTGTTGTATGAGTCCCAATATTCTAGATTTCAAGAATTTTTTGTAGATCTTGGTTTAGTAGTTCTAGATTCTAGATTTTAGACCGAAACCCTATAGTGGGACTAAATCACCCCTACTGGCCTATGAGTCCTTGTGTGTATTAAAAGTAAGATTTCAAGATTTCAAATCTTGTTCCAAGCTTCTTCAGTTTTCTATGCGCTCCTCTATCCTTTCTTTGTGTAAGGAAAGTAGAGGTGCATAAACACTTTCCTAATGCTAATTCTAAGAATAGAATGTAGACATATGGTTCAATTTTGAATTACAGTTCATTAAAGATGCATGTTAGCAAGAAAAAGATCACCAATTTTATTGTGGGAAAACACTTTTGGGAGAAAAACCCACACACCAAGAAAAAAAACTTTGTATTATAGTGATCAAAGTCCACATACAAAGTTATAGATTTTTTCTTCCAAGGATGTCAATTCACACTCTCAATATAGGTAGCATTAAAATTCCTGATCATTCTCGTTCTCTCATTGAACTCAACAACATGCTCATTGTTACAATGTGTTACACATTACAAAATATTCCTTTTGAGAGAATTCCAACATATTTGCATCACCAAACCCATGTAGGAAACATACCAGTTCAATTCCCATTCGTCACAATAGACAAACCATCACTCAGTAGTGAAAAAATTAGGCCATCAATGAGACAACCACAAACCTCTCGCTGATCTATTTGAGTCACACGGATGAGTGAAATACCCGCCAAAACGAAATAGCCATCAGAGTATTGGCGAGACAAGAGACCATGTCCTACTAATCACAAATGTCTCATCGATGTAGGTCTTACCACCATGTGGACCCCACTTTCATTCTACCTTCATAAGCTATCACCTTATTGGATCATCAAAGAGACATTTCCCAAAGTCATGACGAACACCCAAAGTCACATCGAAAAGAACATTAAAGTCTTCTATCGACATGTTGAAGAGATATTTCACAAAGTCTCAAAGAAGCATCTAGGTTTCTTCGATACGAATCCAATGGGATATCATGGGGACATTGTCCAATGTCTTGGTGATAGTGCAACCTGATGCTAACAAGAAACTCTGTTGGCTTTTTATATTTTTTAACAAACACCTTAGAAACTCCTACCAAAGTGAGCTACTCTTGTCGACAAAGTAAACATGATGCCACAACAAGAGATACCAGTATATCGAGAAGAAAATGAACAAGGTCTCACTAATAGAGCCAACTCCTGTTGATAAGGAAAACTACCACACACCACAAACTTTTAGACCATCATGGAGACAATATTCAGAGTCATGCTAACTAGACAACATCACACTAATGAAGAGCTAGGTGAAACATGAAAGCTTATCAGGCCATCAAAGAGACTATGAACAAATTCCCTTCGATGGTATACTATCTTGCTGACAAGGGAGTAAAAGAACCAAGCAACGATGAGAGAAACAAGCCAACAAGTTGAGACGGGTTTCCAACACTTAGTTCATTCTTCTAATTTTCAGTTTCATATCTTGAGTGGCATAGTTAATTTTGCACATCATTTTCATTTCTTTCCTTCCAAGCCTTCACTTTGTGGTCAAGCCCCTTTTAGTCTTTAATCACACCCATATGACACTTTATTGCAGATTTTTTTCCCTCATTTCCATACCTAGATTGAGATGTCTAAGTTTCCTTGAATGAAATTTGAAGGAAATTGGTGGTTCTATCTCTCAAAACATAGAGCAACAATTTTCTTCATTTCATATAGGAGGAATTTTTAGTGATTTTCCTTTAGCATCTCTGTTATGGATTTGTGCCATAGAAAAAAGGATCCTTTGCTTGACATGAGATTAGTTGGATTGAATGAGGCTCTGATTTAGCTTTTGTCAAGCATTTTATACATCCACACTAAGTCTTGGACCTTTGTAAACTAAATAAAATTATTTTAATGACATCTTGTGAAGATGTTGTGAAGTGTTGTAAGACATTTCTACATTCTTCCAGACTCTATGTAATGCAATTCACCTAAAAACCACCTTTTCACACATCAACAAGTCCTATTTTGAAGTGTTGTAAAGTCTTTTATCAGGCTTTCATGCTTTTCTAGACACATCTTCACTATTTACACCCTTCTCATGATTTATCTTGTCTCTTTATGCCCTCATTTGTCTTAGTTAAGTGTATTTTTGAATGTTATCCCAACAAATAACATTAAACACAACATTTTTTCTGACACTTGTTTTTAGGTCCTAGGTGGGACCCATTCGCCATGGGTGGAAAATGAGTCCCCCTTGGGCCCAAATTCAAAATGTTTTAAATGTCCTTTTGGGATTTTATTGAAAATCACTTGATGTTGGCTTGTGATGAGGTATGAATGGATACTAAGGCACAAGAATTGTATAAATAAGTATTTTTTACCTCATTCTCACAATCCATCTATCATCATCTTATCTTTCACATCTTTCACCTCTAATTCCATTTATCTTCTCAAGCAAGTTAGGGATTTCACTTTGCAAGTCATTCATTAAGCTTCCTAAGACATTCAAGGGTTGATTCCACATATGTTGCATAATTTCAAGATAAAATCTTCATGACAAGGTAATTAATTCCATTTTGTATATTTCAACACTTATTTTCATCATAATGGTTTAATTACCTAAATAGGGTTTGACCAAGGAAAGCCCCCATGCCCTAACATTCAACTTTTCTCTCTTTTCTTGTGTGTATACAGATCTAGCTTTCTTGGAAGCTTAGATATCATTGGAAATCAAGTTGTAAGGTTGTTAAAGCTCTCTCTCTTCATCATTCAAGTCAAATAATCAATAGAAAGTCATTTTTAGACCTGAATCTGATAGTTTCAGAAATGGACACCTGTAGGAGATAGAAGTAAAGATCTAACTCCATAGAATGAACTCCTAATTTTATAGATTCGTGTAGATGGAATTATTTTCCACCCATTGTGAATGAGTCTAACCTGTAGGTCTGAAAACATATTTTCTCATATTTTAGCTCCCAGTAGTCAGAAATAGGTTTTTGAAAGATTTTACCAGAAATAGGATTGATTCACCAAGCATGGTGAATGAGTCCCAGTAACCATTAATAGAGGTTTTTGAGACATTCCAAAATATTCCAGTGACATCAATCTACCTCTAGGTGCACTCTGTTCAGTCTTATTCATCTCTATTTTCATCTGCTTATGTTTCTAGTTCATACTTGCAATCAACACTATGTTTTCTAGCATCTTGCATTAAAGTAGTTTGCATTCATTTAGTTACATTTTTAAGCATCCAAACACATCCACACACACTTCACATTCATTTATTACATTAATATTAAGTGAAACACTAGTGCATTTTTTCCTCACTAACATTCTCTCATTCTAGGTGAAAGACCCTAGGAGGAGCTAAGTCAAAAAGTAGGTGCCAAAATCCTTCATTTCATTTTTGTGAACCTAACATTTTAATTCCTTCTTTTCTAATTTTGGAGTCCTTTAGTTCATCCTAGACTAGCTTACATTGCATATTGCACTAGTTAGCTCTCCTTCTAGGATTTCATTTTTGCATGTGTAAAAGTGCATAATAGGTTGCATTATTACATCTCTAGTCACTGAAAAGTTCTACAATTCTATATTTTTCATTTAGACCTGCACCTCGACACTCATAACATATTAACATAAGTTATAAAGTTCTGAAAATTTTGAAACAGGTCCATACTAGGACTCATTTTCCATTTTGGACAAATTAGTCCCCTCTGACCCCTAAAAAAAGGTTTTCTAGAGCTCATAAATTTGTTTTTCGGCTTTTATTTGGTGCGTTAACCTATATATATAGCAGTCAGTTTCATTTCTATAGCATGCATTTTGTTAAATTTTTCTTCAATTAGCTCATTTAATGCACTTTTTCATTCCAATTTTTGCACTCACCACATTTCATTTTTTAGATTATTGCATTGCATATTACCTTTCTTTCATTTCAATATGTTTTCTTTCAAAATATGTGCTCTTGATTTGCTCAAATATAGATTTTACAAGAATAATATCCCCTCTTCTGAGTTTGCTTTTGACTACCACAACAAGCACCATAACCAATCCATTAATTCAATCCTTAATTTTACATTGCCCATTGGTGAGAATGGAAATGTAGACAATCATAACACACATACGTGTTCTTCTCCTAATACCTTTCCTACTCGTGACAAAGGTATTGAGATGCAAGAAGTTACAAGGCTTGAGGGTCTTGATTGTCCATCTCCTTATTCCCATTTGGATGACTTTACACAAGAACATGACATCATGTAAACACATTCCTCAACATCACCTTACCAAATATTCATAACAATCAATCTTGTATATCTCCTAATATCCCTCCTCGATGTAAAGAGAATAGGTTGGTGTTAGAAGATACTCTTATTCAAAATAATAACACCCTTGATCTTCCCTTCCCTGATGTTCCTATCCTATGGGAGGATCTATTTGAAAATCATAATGGTTCTTCTCGTGATGCCTCTCCCACTTGTGATGAAGCTACATTGCAAACCTTAAAGTTGGATGAACATATTACAATCTCTCCTTGTAGGGTAGATAATATGGAACAAGAGAATGAAATACTAATGACAATGGACATTCAATTAGAATCCTCTCATTTTTCCCCTCCTAATCCTATCCTTGATTATTCCCCTATTGGCAATGAAGTCATTGTGCAAGAACCAAGTCCTCTTTGTCAACCACATATGACTTCTTGTTTTCCTCAGGACTCTCCCTCTAGGGAGAATATCATGGCCTTGGAATATGAAAATCAAGTTGTTCTTGATTATCTATACATAGAGATCTCTCACGGCAAGTTTGCTAAGGATATACGTGATCAAGTTCCCATTCGATCTCCTTTAATCAATGAACCTCATCCATATGCAATAGGACATCTTCCATACCCATCTTCATTCACTCTCACACAACATACTCCTCAATCATCCTCCCTTCTTCATGGCTTTGAAATTCATACTTCTCACAACCTTCAACCTCCTACCCAAGAGAGTATTTTGTCCAACCTTCTCCAACATAATTTGATTACCCTTCCTCCTAGAAATCACAAGAAATGTTATGACAAGACTCTCTTTTTGTGTAGATCATAGAATTTATGGTCATTCCACTAATGAATGTCATGCTTTGAGCCATAAAATCCAACATCTTCAGGAGTTTGGTATGCTTCCCTATGCGGGGGCATCTAATTCCTCTAATTTCTATTGATTTTCACTCTCACATACATTTCATCAATCCTTTTAGCTCACCTTTGTTTTGCAGTAAGTGGGGGCAAAGGGGTTTGATAGTCTTGTCCTTGTATGTCACTTGTGGTTGCCTCCTTTTGGCTAGTCATTAAATTTTCATCAACATATAAGAACAAGCTTAGGATGTGGACAACATACCTTAAGTTGTCTCACATATGACATATTTCTCTCCTTCATGATGTAGCTTCATGGGAACATATGACTTGGCATAGGGCTTTTCATGCGAGCTATCATTTCCTTCTCTTTCTCTTCTACTTTAAAACAATTTCTCTCAGTACAAGTGCACACAACGGCTTTAAAGTGGGGGCGTACATCACCATTCACATTTAATTGTGTTATTTTATTTTCTTGGAATGTGCCCTCTTGGATGCATTAGGTACAATGTTGTTCAAGATGAGACCTTGCACTTGTCCTCTCTTAGAAACAAGATGAGATCATTTACATTTATCCTCTCTTGGAGATATTGAACATGATGTTCCCTAAGGAGAAACATTGCATGGAAAAAATCCCTTTGAATAATCTTTACATTATTTTATTTTATTTTTCATTAACAGTAGGTTTCAAAAAAATTCATTTCATTTTATTTTGTCACACCTTGTTAAAGTTATCAAATGAGTATAACTTTGACATGGTTGAGTAGGAATCCCAACTAACGACATGACTTTTCCCCATTGCCACCTTTTTGTTTTGTGAGTGCATACCAACTAGCGTATGTATCTTACTTTTTGGGCTTTCTCACCCCGCGGACAACTAGTTTTGTAGCCCTAGAGTGAGTATATAGTTTGGCCTTTCTCACTCGGCGGATAACCAAGAAGTTCTGTCGACCCAGAGTGAGTACATATTTTTCACCTCATCTTTCTTTCCATCTTTCCTTTGCATGATTTTGTATCTTGGGGGCTTGACCTACATGTGGATCTCTATTGAATGGCTACTTTAGTGTGATTTTGAATTAGTTTCATCCTCTCACTAAAGTGGGGGCTAAATGTTCCATAGAAAAAAAGACCCTTTTCTTGACATGAGTTTAACTGGACTTAATGAGGCTCTGATTTAGGTGTTGTGATGAATTTTATGCATCCACACTAAGTCTTGGACCTTTGTAAACTAAATAAAATTCTTTTGACAATGTCTTGTAAAGATGTTGTGAAGTGTTGTAAGACATTTCTACATTCTTCTAGACTCTATTTAATGCAATTTTCCTAAAAACCACCTTTTCACACATCAACAAGTCCTACTTTGAAGTGTTGCAAAGTCTTGTAACAAGATTTCACACTTTTTTAGGCACATCTTTACTATTTACACCCTTCTCATGCTTTATTTTGTCTCTTTATGCCCTCATATGTCTTAATTAAGTGTATTTTTGAAAATTATCCTAACAAATAACATTAAACACAATATTATTCCTGACACTTGTTTTTAGGTCCTAGGTTGGACCCATTCACCATGGGTGGTGAATGAGTCCCCCTTGGCCCCAAATTTGAAATATTTCAAATTTACTTTTGGGATTTTATTCAAAATCACTTGATGTTAGCCTGTGATGAGGTATGAATGGATACTAAGGCACAAGAATTGTATAAATAAATGATTTTTACCTCATTCTCACATTCCATCTATCCTCATCTTATCTTTCACATCTTCCACCTCTCTTTCCATTTATCTTCTCAAGCAAGCTAGGGCTTTCACTTTGCAAGTCATTCATTACGCTTCCTAAGACATTCAAGAGTTGATTCCACATATGTTGCAAACTTTCAAGATGAAATCATCATAACAAGGTAATCAATTCCATTTTCTATGTTTCAACACTTCTTTTCATCATTTTGGTTTAATTACCTAAATGGGTTTTGACCAAGGAAAACCCCCATGCCCTAACATTCAAATTTTCTCTCTCTTGTCTTGTGTGTATGCAGATCTAGGTTTCTTGGAGCTTGGATATCATTGGAAATCAAGTTTCAAGGTTGTCAAAGCTCTCTCTCTTCATCATTCAAGTCAAAGAATCAATAGAAAGTCATTTGCAGACCTCAATGTGATAGTTTCATAAATGGACACCTGTAGGAGAAAGAATTGAAGATCTAAATCCACAAAATCAAATCCTAATTTTATAGATTCCTATAGATGGAATAATTCACCACCCATGGAAAATGAATCCGACTTGTAGGCCTGAAAATAGATTTTTTCAGATTTCAGCTCCTAACAGTCAGAAATAGGTTTCAAGAAGATTTTACGAGAAACATGACTAATTCACTAAGCATGGAGAATGTGTCCTAGTAGCCATCAACATAATTTTTTGAGACATTCTAGAATTTTCCAGTGACATCAATCTATCTCCAGGTGCACTCTATTCAATCTTATTCATCTCTATTTTCATCTGCTTAAGTTTCTAGTTCATACTTGTAATCAACAGAGTGTTTTCCAGCATCTTGCATTAAAGTAGTTTGCATTCATTTAGTTACATTTTTAAGCATCCAAACACATCCACACACACTTCACATTCATTTCTTACATTAATCTTGAGTAAAACACTAGTGCATTTTGGCCTCATTACCATTCTCTCTCCTAGGTGAAAGACCCTAGGAGGAGCTAAGTCAGAAAGTGGGTGCCAAAATCCTTCGTTTCAGGATTAATATGCATGTCCTATTAGAACTTCAATAATCAATGTTGTATTACATTCATAGCTTGCCTATCCTTTGTTTTTAGTCTATTCTTATCTTGGTGTGTTGTGACTCTCTTTCCTAAAAGATAGGAACTAATATATGGCCATACATCAATCTCACACCATCAATCAACAAAAAAATGAATCAATATTGCAGCAATAGGATATATTTTTGTGTATTCATAAGCTTGTATCATAACTAGGGTTTTATTTTCGAGCTTCAAAGAACCTTTAATGAATTTATTTTTGTGTGGTTATAATTGTATATTTTCTTCATCTATATGAATATTTTGAGATGGCTAATTAATATTAATTTAGTGACAGTATTTTGGGCCAAGCTAATAGGTTGGGTTTAACTATCATTTATTTTTAATTATTCATAATATTTTTAGTTTATTACTTGTTAGGGTATTCCCAAAGGAACACCCTCTTGATTCTAAGTTGGGCTCAAACAATAGGAGAGATGACCCACCTTCATAGAGATGGCCTTTTACCCTTGATGCTCTAGATATGAACTAATCTTACTCGCATGATGACAACCTTGTCCTTGTGATTGAGATTTTATTTTAGGAAGTCGAGAAACAATTTTGCAAGCCAATGTCTTCATTATTATAAAATAAATTTCTATGTACTTCACACCATTGGGTTTCCATTTCCTATGTGTGTGCACACATATACAGACTATTTAATCACTCTCTCTAAAGACTTACGAGTGACATTCATCTTTTTTATAACTAATTTTAGCTCATACATACACATAAGATAAAATAACACATATTTTTATATCTTCTTAGCTACCCATGGAGGTCAAAATATTAGAATAGGGGTTTGATCATTCATGGAAAAATACTAAAAAGCTATAACATATTTTTTCATTTCAATTAGATGTTTCATTGGAGTTATTCTTCACATATAGGTTTGGCTTCTTTTTCAACACTTGTTTATCATTTTTCTTCACTAAGCACATAGATTATATTTCTTTTATATATTTTTGTATCATCTAGTATTTCATAGTGAAATGATAGAAATAGGGTGCCCCACACTTTAGGAGATGGAGCACAAGGGTAGGGTTCCTATTTAACTCTTGTTTCATGCAAGTAAACCCTAGAGATCTCAATCCAATGATAGAAAGATAAGTAACATGCAATAATTAATGATCAAACCTAATAATGTGCAAGACTTGAATAGATGACCTAGAAATGAATGTAAATCAGAATATTATACTATAAAAGTATAGAGGTGCACCTTGAAACTAGTAGAAGCTCAAAGAACACTCTGAAATGCTAAAAATATTAAATTTAATGCACACTGGGACTCATACACCAGGCTGGGCATATCATTCCTAGACTATGGTTTTTGGGTGGAAACAAGAATCTAGAACTATTGAATCAGGATCTATAGAAAATACCAAAAAATAGGTGTATTGGGACTCATATGCCACAAGTGGTGTATTAGTCCCATTTTTTCGTGAAGTGTCCCAGAAGTAGAATTTTCAAGTGAAACTTTGTGAACCTCTAAATATGGATCAAATAAGCCTTTTCCCACTATTTTAATGTGGATAGATTGAATATCTTTCTCTAGATCCGAGTTTCCGTGAGACTTGATAACTTTACATGACAAATTTTGCAACTATTACAAATTTGAAATCTTGATACTTTTGAAGGCTTCATATCCACTTTGTCTTCAACCTATAAACCTGCAATCACACAAAGAGAGATAAAAAGTGTTTTTTTAGGGAATATGGGTTTTCCTTTGTCAAAACCCATTTAGGTAATTAAACCAAATGATGAAACAATGAAATAAGGACATGAAACATGATAAATGAAATGATGATACCTTAGATGATGTCTTGGAATACAAATATGAAAACTAACATGAAGTGGCCATGAAGAATGTAGATATTGATCTCAAATTGGATGTGGAACAATACTTGCAAATGGATCTTCAATGCTACATCAACAACATTAGCTCAACAACATGCTTGATGCATTATCTTTGACATGATGATAAATCTTGAATTGCTACAACTAATGATGAGGAAATATTCCTTTGAATGCTTTAAAGGTGCTCTTGAATTTCCTTGAATACTCTGTGAATTCTTGTAATCACAAACCTATTATTAGGAATGCTCTCTTGAAAGTCTTAGGTGAAAATGAGTTAAATAACCTTGTATTTAAACTTGTTTATGCCAAATTCCTCAAAATTACAACACTAAAAGCCGACATCAGATCTAGGAGAATAAAATCCCACCAAGAATTTCAATTTAATTTGGGTTTAAGCCACATAAGAATCATACACCAAAAGTGGTGTATGAGTCCCATTAGGCTAAGATTTTAGACACACTTTTCAAGAAATGCTTATATTTATGTGAAATCAGGATTAGGGCCTTGAAACTTAGGTGGGAATCATATGCCCAACGTGGTGTATGAGTCCCAAATTAGTAAATCTTGGTCAGAAAATCCAAAAACACATGAATTATGATTGGATGTTGGTAAATACCATGATTAATATTTGAAAGATACATTAATTAGGGCTTGTGGATGCAAAATAAGGCTAAATAAGGCATAAAATATCTCAATTTATTAATGAAGCCCTAGATTAGTGTGAAAGTGTAAAGGTTCACTTTACAACACCTTAAATAAGGAACAATTAGTTCAATTTAGTTTACAAGGGCCCAAGACTTAATGTGAATGTGTTAAACACATTACAACACCAAATCAAGGAAAAATTAGGCTCAATTTAATAGGGAGGGCCCAAAAAAATGTTAAAATGTAAGGGGATACATTTTTTTTCATTACATTTAGCCCCCCACTTTAGTGAGAGAAGGAACTTGCTTCAAACTCACACTAAA
This sequence comes from Sequoia sempervirens, assembly GCA_007258455.2. Classification (NCBI taxonomy): domain Eukaryota; kingdom Viridiplantae; phylum Streptophyta; class Pinopsida; order Cupressales; family Cupressaceae; genus Sequoia; species Sequoia sempervirens. The sequence continues at coordinate 611,830,616 of VDFB02271358.1, forward strand.
GTAGACATTCAAGATGGTCCAAGTGTACCAATGTGGATGGTCTAGGATAAGAAATATCAAGGAGGTAACCAAGCCCCTAGGATCCAAGATCCTATGTCAAACCAACATAAGCATAAAAGGACACACACAAGTAGTACAATATGCAGCATTAAGATACTCAAACATGCAATGTCGATGATATAAAGACAAAAGAAAAATAAAGAAAAGGTGGATCAAGATTCAAACATTTGTCCCACAAGTTGTGGATTAGATCTAAGTTGTTTGTCCAAATATGCATGCTCACTCTAAGGAAATGGAACTTTAGGCTATCTATTGGGTGAGTATCCAAAAAGGGTGACTTATAAGTGGACCATATTTTCCACTATGCAATACAAATGCACTCCCACAAGGGCTAGTGGAACCTTAGGCCATCCACTATGTGATCCCCAAGTGAGACACATACACACGAGACTAATATGTGCTCACACAAACAAGCAAGTGGCTATGGGAAATTCACACCTAAGTTTGGCTCCCATATGCTAACCATACCAAAGTTATGCCTTGTGATAACTATGATAAGGAACCACACAATGATTAAATTCAAGCTTCATGAGGCAAGAAAGGCTTCATATGCTTGATACTCATGAACAAACAAGATAGAACAACAAGAAAGAAAAGTGTGCTATGGAAGGTGGCCATATAACGATTATTGTAAATGTAAAATAGTGTAAGGTATGTTCAAAGGTATTTTTGTTAGTTCATGTAAGGTCTCTTCTTAGGGATCATCATGCTTAATTTCTCCAAGATAGGAAAATTCAAAGCAATATCATGCTCTTGGAGGATATCAAACCCAATGACACCACCAAGAAAAAGATACATCACAAGAAGAAAGAAAATCACATAGTGAAACATGAGTTTCAATGTAATGTCACATGCGAGTCAAATTGAGGCATGCAATCCACATCCCCAGCTTGATCTTATATGTACATGAAAGGTGTCCAACTAGCCAAAAGAGACAATTACAAGTGAAATACGAGGGAAAGGCTACCTAACCCCTTGCCCCCACTTAGTGCAGGAGAAGGATGAGCTAAATAAGATGAAAATAAGTATCAAATAGAGGAACTAGGTACTTCAACACATAGAAAGAGCACCACACTCCTTAAGATATTAAATTTTGTTACACAAAGCCTTACATTCATTAGTAGAATGACCATGAAATTTATGATATGCACAAAATGAATTCTTGTAGTAAAACTTATTTCATGTTCTTGGAGGAAGAGATATCAAATGATCTTCGAGGAGCCTCAACAAGATACTATCTTGATAAAAAGTATAAGATGTTCCTTTATTTTGTGACAAATATATCTATTTCTTAGTACAAGGTGTCATACTTACCCAAGACTCTTTAGATTGCGAGATTTTGTACTCTCCTTTATAGGAGGGTGTAAAATCTATCACATTCAAATCATTAGTTTTTTGCATGATGAAACTGATATTAAGTGAGAATTTTTTTATTTCTTTCATTTATTGTGAAGGACAATAATAAAGACCATGAGTGTCTATCAATGGAGGATGCACTAGTGTTAATGTTGTCTTAGAGGAATCTTTTATAATAGTGTTGATATTAAGTGAAGGCTTGCTTGTTTCTTTCGAGGGACAATAACCAAGACCATTAGTCATTCCTTGCATGTTAGGCTCTATAGGGTCACAAATACCCTTTTCTCTTGTTCCACATTATTTTCCACTATACTCAAGTTGTTTCATGAGTTTGGAACCTTTTCCATAAATAATTTTTATCTCTTTTGGAGTCGGTGGTCATTTATAATCATCTTCACCAAAGTTTTTCATATAATTTGACTTTTCTTCTAAAGTGGTTGAGGTGGATTCTTTTGAAGGGTCTTTCAAATTTGGTGTTGACAAATTACCAATTTTTCTTTCTCACACTTCTTTATTATGATCTTCGGTTTTCCATCAAAGATAGGTGTGAAATCCAAGGAACCCCAATCATCATCTAATAATTTTGAAACTTTTTCCATCTCTTGTTTTTCTTCATTTATAGGTTCTATGTTTGATGTTGGGATTAATGTGTTTAGAGAATTTTTCTTTCCTTTTTCAACTTGTAAGTAAGTTTATAGCTCAGGGTATATTTCAACTTCGTACAATTTATTGTTATAGATGAATTTCATGATACAATGAAGATTCGAAGGCATCACATGCATCTCATGGATACAAGGTCTTCCCAAAATAAAATTGCATGAAAGATCATGAGGCATGACATGAATAGGAGTTTGTAAAGTAGCCTTTCAAAATCTAATAGGAAAAGTAATCACACTAAGTGGTTGCTTTCTTACATTGTCAAATTCTCGAATTGATTAGGAATCAAGTTTGATTCTTGATTTATATAGGCCAAGTCTATCCAAAAGTTTCAAACTACACACATTAAGAGCGGAGCCATTATCAACAAGGGTTCACTTTGTTGGAGCACATGACCAATGAGATAGGGGGTGAATCAGTAGTTAGATAAAATCAATCTCAAAACCTTAACATTCTTGATCATACAAAAATTTAGATATGTATTTCATAAACAAAAAAAAGATGTGCATATTACATCACAAGTGAATTATGAATATTGAATCATCCACAAAGAAACATATCATAAAGGAGACTTGAGACACCATATTTATGAGGGAAAAACCCTAAAAGTGGTGAAAAAACCACTCTGAACAATTGCTTTATTAAAAAATTGCTATTTACAAATTGTATACCTCACTAGCTAATAGTCAAGCCTCACTGGAAAATCACTCAAGCCTCACTGGCTATCAATAGACCTCACTGGCCAACTCCAATCTGCCTCACAGGCAATCCTTAATCCCCCTCACAAAAAATCTTCAATATGCCTCACTGGCAATCTTTAATATGCATCACTAGCAATCTTCAATCTTCCTCTTTGGAAATATTCAAAATAAATCAAGAAATTATAGAGGGTTACCCTATTTCACCTCATACCAATGCTTAAACAAAGCTTTAATGAAAATTGAAAAAGTATTTTTACACCAATCTCACATACAACCATCTCTCATACAACCATAGTGTCTTTAAACACTAAACAAACCCTATTTTATCTTGTATTTGAGAGAAGTAAACTTTTAAAATCATCTTTGACACACTTGTCATTCAAAAATCACACTATCTCTATCAAAACCACTTTTCAAATTTGTCACAACATACTTCAACAATCTTTCTGTAATCAGTAAAACCCCCCCATACCTTCTGTAATCGCCATTATTTGTTTGTGACAAACTCACCTCCTTAAGTATCAAGCTCATTCCATTTCAACACCAAGAGATACATCATAATGAATTCAAGAGATTTACATTCAATTATGTATTCATCATTCTTTAGATACTACTCCTTTTCATGAAAACTCAACTACCATTTTTTGTCATATCACCATAAAAAATATGAATAAAATATCATCCACAACAAACCCTCTCCAATATCATAAAATAATCTTTGATCATTATCGACTCACATTACATCAATCCTCTTCAGCATCATAACTCAAACTTTGATCATTTCAAATTTAAATCATCTATCAAAAGCTTTTCATCAATACATTGAAACTTCAATAAGCTTTCTAAATAAAAAATCTGCTTTTCTTCACATTACGCACTACCCAAATATTCTTCATGCAAACACAAAAATAGATCTCTTCTGAATTGGTGCCAACATGTGACACTTCACATTCAAATAGAGACAAAATTGTAAGAGCAACCAAGATCATGTTTTGTCTCCTGTCAAAGTAGCTACATTTCAACTTGAATCCTTGGGAAATAGCTATTGAGAACATTTAAAACTTGACCTTAGATTTCATAAACCCACTTTTAAAACATTTAAATTATAGCCCTTGATTTAATATAATTGAAGGCATTTGAAATATTTACTTGTCGAGTAGGTTGCCACAAGGTATGAGGACCGGTTAAGAAATGTATTCAAACCCTTAAGAAAGTCACTTAAAAAACCATTAACCTGCTATTTCAAGTCACCTTTCTTTTAGATTAAAAATCAAATGTAATAAGCCCATTTTTTCAATACCCTTGATTTTAGGGTTTTAAACTATTTACATATAATGAAGAAACCCTAGGAAAAAAAACTCCAATCAAAATGAGATCATGTGACATTAGATGATATTTTCAACTTAATAAATTATCTTTGCATCAATACCACGATGAGATGAATAAATAAGAATCAACACCTTGAAATATAGAAACAACATTTTGTACCAACAAATTGAAGCAACATCACAAGACAACTCACTGCAACACCTTGTTTTCACCTTTGACATCCATGAAGCAACATGAGATACCTTGAGGCAAGCATGAACAAGAGAAAATTTACTTTGAGGTCAATTATTTGAGATCCATGATGAACAAGAGCAACTCCTTTGCACTTTGCAACCTTTGCCTCAACCTTTGACTCTGATACCCTCTATTTGATATCCATTTCTATCAATTACAAACCTTTGACATCAATGAAAAAATAATGCCACTGCCAAAAAACTCCCCCTTTGGAATTGATTTTGACTTAACCAAATTTCACAACTTATTGCACCCCCTATAAAGTAGACTAATTGAATAATGATATCCCCTTTTGACAACAATGACAAAGGGACCCATTATAATAACTAGAGAAAACTATCACCATCAACCTAGCACCAAATATTAGCAACCACCCTTCATGATTGAGAGAAATAAATTATTAACTGAGCCATGTATACCACTATCCAAGACAAATTCTATTTTCAAAACCTCATTGGCTCAGACATAGTAGCAAGCAATAGAAAGATGCAATATTCCAAACAATTAAATCCAATTTGTCATACTAGCACATTGGAAACAATCACTTCAAGACACAAAAGAAATGACTAGAAAAACACAAAGGAACTATCTAAAATATGATGTATTCAAGACAACTAAATATAAATCATCTTAGTAGAAAATCATTTACTCCCTCATTGGAAAACCTTAGTGAAGATGTGTATATTTTCTATGACTGATCAAGAGTATAGATGAAAACCATTATTATATTAAGCACTAAAATAATTGTCACCTCAACAAAATAGATACTTGATCATACTTGATATACTTTACCCCTTTCAAAGACATAAGATATGAGAATACATTCCATCAAGCAGTTCAAAGCAGTTGCATCAACACTGTTTCTCTAGAGGCCACCACACAGTCATGATAGAGAAACCACTAAGTGAGAATCACTATACACACTCTCCAAAAAGATATAGACCACTAGCATACACCAAGCAAGGGAATCCAAACCTCATAAAGTATAGAAAACATCACATAATATCAATTAACTTGATCATTGTCTTAAAAGACTTGTTGAGAATGAATGAAAACTATCAACCACTATCATGTTATGATGTTCCACTGTACCAAGAAAAAACTATCCACAAGGAAACACTATCAAAGATCATAGTTATAAGCACTATTATTGAGCATCATTACTTTAAAACTATCAAAGATCATGAAAATTCACATTCTCAAGCTCAAAAAACTATCTCCCTCTTCTACTAGGCATCATGCAAGATCTTCTTCAAATTTAAGCAAATGGTTGAGTTTCCTTTGTCTTCTTCATAGCACCTCTACAACAATGAGTATTTCCAAGATCCAAATTTCACTATCACACTATCAAATGACAAGACTACTGCCACAAGCAAGAGTTGAGTTACAAGACTTCAAGAAACACATAGTTATTGTGGCTACATGACAATTCATCTCAAAGAACTTCAATTCACTTCACTATACCATACAACTTCAATGAGGAATCTCACTACAATGTCATTATCGCAAATCACCAAATCATCATAAAAACAACATGGGAAGTAATGGAAAATGATTCCAACAATATAGACCAACAAAATCACTTGTCTTTATAGAATTTTGTATTTAAGAAACACTACACAAAACATTTTCCACTACAAATTAATTATTGACTCATATCATTGTCACTATGTCTTGTAAAGAATCACTATCAACTAATGCCAATCAACTAAGCAACTGTTACTTCACTTTTCAACATTATCAACCATCATGAAACAACACTAAGAAGAAATTTTGTATAGAAATTGTTACCATTCTTTTGCAATAAAAATTCTTAAGATAGTTGTCCATGGATATACAGTCCAAAGCTAATAAGCATCATTATCACAAAGTGGCAGTCATCATTGTCACTGTACTATTACCACATCAAGGTGTAATGTCTCTGTCATATTGAGGTCACTTGTCACTGTCAAGGAAAAAAACGTATTTATCACTATCACCAAGAAAAATGCACTATTATTTGTCTAGCATTAGAAACTATTACAAACAAGTGTACTACTAAAAATAGAGAATGAGATGTCTATTGTCACATGAAAATGCTGATAAGAAGTATAAACAATTGACATGATTTTTCACAAGAGTATGATCCACTACCAAGATCTGATAAGATTCTCAAGAAAGGTCACAAACCATCCTATCCAAGAACCATTTACTATCTCCCTTCTCTTTAAGTAATAAAACCAAAATAATGAACATTTCCAACTTGATATACTGAATCTCATCAAGACATTGATTGTTCACCATATATTAATTGTTGTCTTATTTCAAGGTACTATGTGAACATACTACTATGAATTCATCTAAGGCAATGGAACTATGACAAGGCACTAGCTCAAGAGTAACATACTAGCACAAAGCAAAGTGTACATATTCACTATCACATGAAATCACTACCATCATGAAACTCACAAACTAATTGCAAGCAAAGGAACTTATTTCAAGTAGCACTATCTTTGCACATACTAGGCTTTGGTAGAAAAAAATATTATCTTATCCTTAAAACAAAAGATCCCTTTATTGTCTTATCAAATGTTCACATTTGATGAAATTTCATCTTGTCATATTGACATCTTTTAAACAAATGAAAAAACTAGATGTCAAAAAATTATTGATCACATGTAAAAACACAAAGAAATAGTCATGGAGTTTCCTACAACAAATTATCTAAGGAGAATAAAATGAAGCATTATAGCATTTTCAAAGAATCAAATGATATTGTCATTGCAAGGATCAAAGTAGAACTATTACCAACATTAGAACACCAAATCACTACAAAGATACAATCTCTTTATTGCTTACAATAGGGTTTGAATGATAAAAGTATAAGCATATCCCCCTATCCTCATTCTTCCTTTAATGCACTACTAGATGCCATTTGTGTAGTATGCACAAGCTTAGATTCATCCTTCTCTTTTTCTTGCTTTCTTCTCCAAAAATTCTTAGTACCTGATTTAGATTTAAATCACTCCTAAAATATTGTGCAATATGTCCAAACTTATGACATCTATAACATTTAACTTTTCTTCTACCATTTTTTTGGTTATTTTTTATGAACCATACTTAATCTTATAGCTTACCTATGAATCTTCTAAAATTCAATAATTAACAAGGGTAAGGATTGGCCAACGCACAAGTAAAGCTTCTAAGGTCCTTACTTCTTCACTTCAGGTTTTGTGAAACCTAGGAGGCTAATACTAATTATGCTCATGTGATATTCATTTGGTCAAGAAAATTTCTACACGCAAATAGATTCCTATGAAGGAAAAATAGACATCATTCATCAAAGGTTTGGCCAACCTTTAAACAATTTACTATCTATTGCAAGGAGTGAGAGGGTACTTCAGATTGGGACATTGTGATTGTAGGTGTATTAATTATTTTTCATTCTCATTTCAAGCCCTTTGATATGGTGCTATACTAACTAACTTATCTCTATGATAACCTAATGAAAGGACCAATGCCTAGTCTATTGGGATAATGGAGTCATATTTGTAATTTTTAGTAATACCTTTGTAATTTAACTTAGTAATTGATGGATTATTGTTATACTACCTTGTAGTATTCACCTCATTACATTTAAAACATAACTACTTACCAAATCCTATATCATTTCCTCACAAACCCATGAACTTATATAAGCATTAAATCAATTCTTTGAATTGAAGTAGAAATAAATTCATTCATTCAATCTAAACAATTGAAGATAAATGAAAAGATCATTAATCATTTCATTCATAATTTGTGAGAAATTTACATAGGAGAGCATATATTTTAGAAATAATACTTTCTTCTATTATTATTTCTGCTCTAAAACCACTTTAATATCATTACATTATGAATCATACCCTAAACTCATTCCTAATATATTCATCAATTTATCTATTTATAATTTTCTCCCATCTAAGCTTAGCTTTTTCACCTAGATGGTTTTTGAGACTTGAAACTCAAACCCTGGTAATCATCACCTCTTTTATAGAACAAGGGAACAACAACCACCAGGCTAAATTATAGTTACATTTCATTCCATACCCATTTCATTTGAATTTGAGATATTCCCAGTTAGTTACATGTAATCATTTGCAAAATAGGTTAAAGAAAAAAAAATTCTAGGAAATTTGGTTGTAGCAAACTGGGTAACCTTCCAAAAGGTGTAGTTCATTGTTGTAGTAGCACCAAAATACCTTTTCCTTTTTTACCAAAGAATATTCTCCACTAATAGCCAAAGAAAAAATTGATATACTATCTGGAAGAGGTATACTCACCATCAAAGATACAAGGTTGAACAAATTCACTACACACCAGGGAAAAAGATTTCCACATCAACACTAAAAATAAAAAGTAGTAGATATGTTGAGGAGAACAATTCCAATGTAGTGATGGTGCCATCAAAAACAAAAATAGGGCAGGGATGCTACTTTGATTTGTTAGCATCAGAGTATGCTCACCCGCTTGTTGTTCATGATGAAACTAGAGGGATCATCAATCCTTCCTCATTAGAGTCTTCATAAGGCTTCAGGGAAAGAAGATAATGGTCGTACTCTAGGTCAGTATCACCTCCACCATCCAAAGGGTTGTCTAAAACTTCAATGGGAGAAATGTGTCTCCCCAAGTAGGCCTTATGATACTTGTTTCTCTTCTTTACCTTCTTCTTAGGCTCAATGGATTCCTTCCCTTTAAACTTGACCAATTCTTCTAAAATGGTCTTGCTTCTCAATTTATACATGCTCTTGACAATAGTCTTCTTATTTTTATGATAGGAATTTCTCTTACCCTTTGGTGTTGTAGAATTCCTAAGGACTTATTTCTTAGCCACAGACATATCCTCTTGAAATTCAAACACACTAAGTCTCTTGGACCTCCTAGTTGGTTGAACAGACACATCTGACTTACCCATTTTCACAAGAAATGAACTTGTAGAAAAGAAAACCCAAAAATCCAAAAAAAATAACTAGCCCCAGTGACAATTATAGTCAATTGAAAATCTCACCACCCTAGATCTATGAAACTCTTAAAAAAACCAATGCATGAATTGAAAAAATCTCATATGAAAGAACAACTCACTTGGGATACAATAGTTCAATACTTCTACAATTAAAAAGCAAAGACTCATACAATTCCACTTTGGCTCACACTTCTCAATTCATGAATATTGCAAATAGTTAAATGGAGCAGTAGGAAATCTACATTAAGTAGGTGATTTAGAGTGTGTAGCAATTAGTGATTGAAGATAACTTTGCATGAGTAATCTGACAACATAGCTGATCATCTTTGAATCTAAACCATTGACCTTTTTGGATTTAAAACACTATCAATGGAGATCCTCAAGAATTATTTCTAGCTTTTACAACTTGCCTCAAAAATGGAAATATCACCTCAAAAAGCTACCACATTTACCCTTAACCTCATTAGTCATCTTTAAACTGATAGTTAACATGCATCAACACCTTGGTCTATGCCTTTTCATTTATATCGACAAAGTATGTAAAGAAGACGATATCAAAGAGAATATTCATCCCATCGCGCCTCACAAATTTTCTCCTCCTTTTGAGAGTTCAATCGATAACAAGAGCATTGGCATGATGAAATTTAGAACTTTGGATCACTGTCCCTCTTGGAAATCTTTACCTTGCATCACTCATTGCTGATTTATGTTTCAAATTCTAAACCATATTAGCAACGAATGAGAAATAGCGATGGAACGAAAACAAGCCAAGTGCATCATCCTCTATCACTAACACATTGCTCATTTACTTCCTTCAAAATAGTGACAACTCATACTGACTGGTGACCTCATTGCTCTCTGCTAATTTGAAGAAGACCAGCACACAACTATCTATGATGAGCGATGGAATGATATATAAAGAGTTGTGATGTTATCAGTCATTACTAATTTGAAACTCAAAACTCTCAAGCGATTAGCAATATGAAGGAAGCCAGTGATACAAAGGGAAACATAAGCATCATGCATCACTAATTTGAAACAAAAGTTCTCAAAACTATTTGAAATGCATGATACAAAGGATATATCACTTATTGCTAATTGTTAATGAAAAAATGCATTTTAAGAGCCATTCACGATGAGCGATGAATAGAAGTGGTATATAGGGCTAAGTGGAATAATTAAGCACATGTTCAAAAGTTTTTTTAAGAAAGGGGACAACCTAGGACAACGTATAAAATGCCTCAAAGGGTTTAGAACATATTACTTTCAAAGGATGTAAAGACCAAAAAAAAAGTCAATCACTCAACCATATAAAACAAAATATTTCAGACCTAGGCACATGGGGTCGATTACCCCACAAGTTTTAATGACTCAAGATATTTTAAGGCGATCAGAAAAGGGTGATAAGAAGTCAACGATAGATCATAACATTGATGAGGGATTTGATTTAAGGGTTTATTGGGTGAGATTTTGACAACAGAATCCCAAGATAATATTAGTGGGAAATACCCTAACTATAGACTTTTGAAACTAAGTGTGATTTGTAGAGTTTCCTCAATGGAACCAAAAAATTTAGGGTTTCCATTGGTGGCTCTAGCTATGGATGTATGTTCCTTCATAACAAAGTGAGATTCCAGAATCTCAAGTGGAGTAGACAAAGCATAGAAGACCAAAAACCAAGGACCTACCAGGACCAGGCAGGAAAACTAGACCAAAGTTAACAACATATGTACAATATTTACATAAGTTATAAGGCCATACTAAGAGATCCAATATCCATCATTTTTGAAGCCTCCTATGATGTGAAAGTTTACCAAGCTTCAACATTTCTTGGGGGCCCCAGGCACCCAACCTTAGAATAGGTACTTTCCTCTATCAAAATCCTTATTTTCCACTATCTATACCATGCTAAGGCTGAAAATATTCTCATGAATTACCCACCTACCGATCATGTTGCAGCCACTGCAATCAACTATTATGGACATATGTTTGAACTTATTATTATTACTTTCATTCATGTCCAATTGTGGACTATAGTCAAGTATTAACTGAAATACATGATCAATGTAACATCCTATCTAACTTAGATTATCATTATATTCCACCAAATTCCCATCCAACTAGATAGGGAATGTGAAACATTCATAATCAACCTAATAATTTTCCTTATACAAGCTAATATCATATTCATTTTTCCCATTTAACTAGAAGCCCTCATACACATTCCTTTTAAGGCTCCCATATAGCTTTTTCTCCACACCAAGCACACATTCACTTTGTGTGATGAACAAGAAATTTTCATACATAAGCTCCTTTTCAAATTGGTGATCACATTCATTAGAGCAATATAAACCATTTATGCTGCCATATGCTTCACTTCCTCAGGAAAGTGATTCATCAGTCCCCATAGTATTTTTACTTTGATTCAGATATGGTTCATTCCCATAAATAGCACTATCCATACCATCCCAAGCATCATAAAATACTTTTTTTTCAGGTTCATTGATATACTCCAATCCTTTCTTCCAATAATTGCTTAGCTTGAAACAAAATGTTTCAAATGATGGATCAAGTAATTCTTGATTGATATGGTCAACAATATGATTTTCAAGTGTACCATTAGTGGATAGGTTTGCTGGCTCATATGTGTAATATTTTTGCAACTTGACCATTTTCTATTTTTAGTTGAGCAAATCTATTCAACACATTCTTTGCTAAAAGCTATTATTTTCATCGAGCTTATATGAAACTCATACATTCTATTTTTGCTCGGCACTTAGAAATGGGACCTTACTGACTAACAACATCAATATCATTGTTTTCAACACTAACTTTAGGCCCAAGATCATGAACACAAACATTCTTATCTTGAAATTCATCATCTACTATTTTTCTAGGAAATTCCAATTCTAATACAACTAAATTACAGTTCAAGAATCCATCATATACAATATGTTCATCTACTAATGAGGGAAAAACTTCATGAGTACTAGTATAGCTGAATCGTTCAGGTAAGAAGGATGCCTTTAGGTCAACCTCACAAAAAGATTCAATTTCCTCATGAGAGTAATAAGAATTCTTATTTTCATTATCTTGGTCACCAACCTTCAAAGGTATATCAGTAGTTCCTGCAAGAATGACACTATCATCATGCACACTACTAGATAGATATTTTTCTTTTGAAACATCCTTATCCATTTCTTTGATAAACCCTTAATCTTTGACAATAGGATGAGCACCCCTGTTATCCTGAGACATCATTTTTTGCACATATTCATATATAGCCTCGTCAACAATTTTGATACAACCAATTATTTGATCAAAATCCCAAGGTTTCAATTCCTTGGGAAAAGTACTAAGCCCTGGCTCATAGATGTCACAAAATAGGTCAATACACACTAAATCTCTAGGTCATAACCTTTTAGGAATTTCTAGCAAGGCATCCAAAAACCTTGCTAACAATTCATATGGTGATTCCCCTTCATGTCTCTTCTCATTAGATAGTATGAGCAATACCTGACCATTATTAGTTAGAATTTGGTGAAGTCCCTCTTGAATCTCTGAAAGTGAACAAGATAAGGCATTAAAAAAATTATCACTATGATTATCCCTTTCATCCATATCTATTCCATTTATATGGTGTACATTAGGACAAAAAACACTTATAGCCATATATCCCCTCATCATTGAATATTTCATAGTATTTTCAATATCCATGGCAGTGTGAAATTCTTGATGTAATGTTTTGGGTTCCTCATCCCTTATCAAATAGCTCATCTCATTATCAAATGAACCTAGATATACAATCAAACATTCAGTATCACTAGGTCTCAAGTGTTCAGGAATATCTTTTAATGCTCTCACAAATTTGAGGTTAAAGGCAGGAACCAACTCATCTCATTATCAAATGCACCTAGATATACAATCAAATATTCAGCATCACTAGGTCTCAAGTGTTCAAGAATATCTTTTACTACTCTCACAAATATGAGGTTAAAGGTAGGAACCAACTCATCTTCATCTCGTTGGATTTCCCTAAATATCTTTCTTATCACATTTGGACTAAGTCTTTCACCAAATTGTTCCATAAATGCAATAATAAATACATCCCATGAAGCTACAAGACACACTAGTAAAAATGAGAATCAGTCTCTAACATTTTCCTTTAAAGACTCCACAAAAAGCTTCATGACAACATCCTCATGATCTATCTCAAAATCACCCATCAAATCCATGAATGCATTTAGGTGTTTGGAAGCTAACTCAAAACTTTTCCTTCTAAATTTGGGGAAATGTTTCCTAATATCATTGGGAATATTTTTAAGAAAACCTTGAATACCATTAAAACTCAATGGCTTATATCTATCTATAGATAATTTCCTTTGATGGAATGATAAGAACTGCATGCCCTTCATACTTTTACTTGAAGTTCCATAATGTAATATGGGGGAATAATAAATTTCCTTTGTATCCCTATTCAATCCTTACAAATCAACTTCATAGTTGATTTCTTACTACCTCATTTATGATTTTACAATGCATAGCTCAAACACATTCATGCTTTAAAAATTTCTAAAGGATGATTTTAAATATAATCATACTTCTTCAACCCAACTTAGATATTACAAATTTCACCTTAATAGTATGTAAAATGACTATCATTCCCTCTATTTGTGCTTAACTCACATAATAGTGAAACAAATTTTCACCAAATCATTTCAATATGGTTTTCATATAGATTTATATCCTTTTGAAAACTAAAATAGGGGAAAATACCTAGATATACTACATTTATTCCAAATTGTGCTTTTGACTAGAAAACCTTGCAAATCTAAAATGTTCTTCACATCTTCATCAGGTTCTTTACATAGAGTCCCCACCTCCCTGTATCATAGAAAAATGGATCTTTGGACATTTTCACACTCATTTGGGTCCTTCTTGTAGATGTTGGCTTAGTTTTTCCTTGATTTAATGTTGTAATGTGATTAACACATTCATATTATGTCTTAGGCCCTTGTGAATCAATATGAATTTTATCATGCCTTGCAAAAGTGTTGTGAAGTGTTCTAACACACTTTCATACTTTTCTAGGATTTTATTAATATATTTCACCTAAATAACATCCTTTTTATCATTTACCAAGCCTTATTTCAAAGTTTTGTAAAGTGTTGTAACAAACTTTCACACTTTTGTAGGCTTTTCATCAATAATTATACCTTTCTTATGCTTTAATTGGCCCCATGTGAATCAATATGAATTTTATCATGCCTTGCAAAAGTGTTGTGAAGTGTTCTAACACACTTTCACACTTTTCTAGGATTTTATTAATATATTTCACCTAAATAACATCCTTTTTATCATTTACCAAGCCTTATTTCAAAGTTTTGTAAAGTGTTGTAACAAACTTTCACACTTTTGTAGGCTTTTCATCAATAATTATACCTTTCTTATGCTTTAATTGGCCCCATTTTATGTCTACAAGCCTTAATTAAGTGTATTTTTTAGAATAAACTCGTTAAAAATCATTTAAAATACTTAACTTCTGACACCCACTTAAAATACCTTGAGTGGGACCCATTCGCCATTAGGGGCAAATGAGTTGCCTTTTGCTCAAAACTCAAATAAATTCAAAATTTTGGCATGTTTTTTTTTCTAAGATCTAAGGTTGGTCTGTGATGTGGTATCTTTTGGAATTAGGGCATAATTTTCTATAAATATAAGGTTTTTCTACTCATTTCACCCCCAATCTCTCAATCAATCAATCAATCAAGCATTCTAAGCATTTCAAGTATTTCTAAGTCTACATCCATTAGAGCCATCACTTACATGTTTGCAACACTCTACTTCAAGTGTTTGGTGAGTTATATAATTTATTTTTCTCATTCATTATTCTCTTTCCATATTTCATTTCATTTCAAGGGTTTCATTACCAACCCGGGGCTTGACCAAGGCAAACCCCTATTCACTAAGCCCACAAAATTTTTTCCCTCTCTTTGCATGTAATTTGTAGGTTTAGGTTACAAATTTGTTAAGGGAAAGATTGGAAAATTTTCCATCAAGTTTTCTAAGTCATTCAAAGTTGTCAAAGTCCTAACAAAAACTTCAAGAACACCTACAGGTTGAATTTGACAGTTTCAAACCCTAAATCTAAACTACGAGAAAAAGTGCAGACCGAGAGCTACATATTCCACTTTTGAATTTCTAGAAATATAGAAGAGGAATGATTCTCCATTAGTGGTGAATGAGTCCCACTGTAGGAGCCTGATAGATATTTTTGCAGATCTGACTACCCCTTTGTCTGAAACTTATTCTGACATTAGTCACCTGAAGGAGGACTAAGTCACCTAGCTTGGTGTATGAGTCCTAGTTGGCCTAAAAAGTAGTAATTTCAACATTCCAGAGCTCCATTCCATCCTTTTCTAGTTTCTAGGTGCACACTTTAAATCTCAGAGTTTTCTGTTACAATCTATTTGCATTTTTAGGTCATTTTGCATATCACAACGTGTTTTCAAACATCTTGCATTTTCCATGTTTTGCATTAGTAGTTAATTTTTGTTATCAATTTTAAGCATCTAGTACATTCCCCTTTGATATATTTCAATCTCATTCGCATTGAAATCTTAATGATTTTTTCTTGAATGAAGCGTTAGTCCTTTTGTATCTCTCCTTTTAGGTCCAAAACCCTAGAAGTGTAAGAGAGCCCCACATACAAAAAAATACGTTTCATTTTGGTGAACCTACTTTTAGAGTACCTTCTTTTCTAATTTGGAGTCCATTTTCATCCTATATTTGGATTCCATTAACTTTACATTAGGGTTTGCATTAGTTAATTTGCATTCTAGGGTTTTAAAATTTTGCATTAGTGAAAGTGCATAATAGGTTGCATTTTTGCATCTCAAACCATTGGAAAACATCTGAAAACTATATTTTCATTTAGTATTAAGGTCATACAATATAAAAAGCATAAAAAATAATTGAAAATTTCAAAAAAATTGAAAAAAATCCCCCTTGGGACTCATTCGCCAGCTTGGATGAATCAGTCCCTTTCCACTCCTGAAACTACCTTTCATGGCACTAAAAACCCTATTTATACACTTCTATTTGTTTCCATTAACTATCTGTATCAGTTGATTAAGTTCCTGTTACATATGTTTCACTAAGTCTAGCCTAATTTGGCTCATTTCATGCATTGCTTAATTTCAATTTTGCACTCACAACATTTCATTTTCAGATTATTGCATAATATAATCAGTACATAACCTTGTGTGAAATATGATTTTTTTTTATTTCATCCTATGTGCTTACATTGCATTTTAAGTTCGCATAGCTTCTATTACATTTAAATCATTAGAAATAAGCATTGTTTACATTCATGGCAATTATGGATAGCATTAGATTTTTGCAATTTTCATTTTCAGCATAAGTTCCTAGTTCATTTAGATCAAATTCAATATTGTAAAATGAATTTATTATTTCAAACTAACTTTTATTAAGCTTTTAAGTCTAATGGACCTATTTTCCCCTTAATTCAATATTTTAAAATGAATTTAATTACATTCTCACATTAATCTAGAAGGCTTGTAAATTAAACTTAGTTTTAATCTAGTGTTGTAATGTGTTTTACACATTCACATTGGATGTTGTGCCTTTCTAGGCTATGCAGACCTCATTTTAATGTTGTAAAGTGTATTTAATCACACTTTCACATTGAAATGTGTGTCCCTATCCCTAATTTACCTTTACATCATCATTAATAGGCCATTATGACCCCATATTATGCATCCAAAGGATTAATTTGATCAAAGACCTGATAAAATCAACATAAAAGCTTAATTTCTTCATTCCTCGACATCCTAGTTGGAAAAATAGCCCATGTGGGTTCCATTTGCCACTTTTGACAAATGAGTCCCATCCAGGTGGGACTAAGTCAGCCAGCTTGGTGACTTAGTCCCATTTGGGCCATTTTTGAGGTTTGAGCAGAGAAAATTGGGTTTTAAGTTTAATTTCCTCCATGTCGGCCTTGGGGATAAAATTAATGAAAATTTTAGGTGGATTTCCTATATAAAAAATCTTTTAAACCCTAATTCATAATTCATTCATCATTCATCCATCATTCATTCCCCATCTCAAGTCTATCAAGCTAGGGTTAGGTCATTTAGAGAGCATTCAAGATCATTTTCAAACATTCAAGGGAAAATTATTCATCTATTTTTGTAGAAATTCAATATCCATCATCATGGAAAGTTTTTAATTCCTTTATTTCATGTTCATGCTTCATCTTATTTCTTCATTTGGTATAATTACCTAGAAAGGGGTTTGACAAAGGAAAACCCCCATGCCTTAACAATCAACACTTTTTTTCTATTTCTTTGTATGATTGCAGATCTGAGTAATTTGGAGGCTTGGAGATGATTGAAGAATAGGTGGCAAACTTTTTGAATACATCTTCTTGTTGGATAGGTCAAAATATCCAAAAAAAGTCACTTATAGTGCCAAAAATTAGGGTTTTAGATCAGGATACTTGGAGGAATAGAAAGAGAAAATCGAGAGCTTCTATTTCCACTTTTGGGTTTTCAAAAAAGTCAAAGTGGACTCATATGCCATTAGAGGTGTATGAGTCCCACTATACATGTTTTCAAATATTTTTGTAGATTTGGATACCCATTTGGCTAAAACGAACTCTGGAATAGTTTTCCAAATTAGGGACTAAGTTGTCAAGAATGGCATATGAGTCCTAGTATGTAAAAATTTTAGAATCAGGAGCATTTACAGTCTTCATTCCTACCTTCACAATTTTATAGGTGTAGAAGTTGAAAAACCAACTTCATGTTCCAGTCCCCAAGAATCACTTGCAAGCAATCACCTATCACATGCAACATATATTCAGAACAAAAAGAAGAGACGTTTTGTAAACCCTCAAAGCCAATTTCTGCAAGCAAAAACCAGAATAATAATTATTGAAAGTAATTGTTTTACAAATAATACAAAAGCCTTCAAAAAGGAAATCAAACAATAAAGCAAGAAAAAAAAACCTAATCTTATCTTGAGAAAAAAGACAGCTCAACAAGATAAGGATAAGAATTAACCTAGGAAATAAAATATGCCCAAGTAAACTTATGCTAAAGTGTAATTAAATAATTAATTACACCAACACCCCCCCATAAGTGCAACTTAGGGAGAAGAAAATTATTATGAAAAGATGAGTCCTGACAACAAGGCCTTATTAGGTACTCATTTACAAATGCAATGCAAACTAAATCAAACAGGGTGAAGGAGAAAACCACATGGGAACAAAACTCCTCCCCAAAATAGAATGTAATAAATAACTAAGTGATGAAAGATGGAGGACTCCATAAGACCCCCAAAGGACACCATCCATCACAAATAAACATGAAATAACCCCCCATAAGAGAGGAAAGAAGAAACCACAGATACCCCCAGAATGAAGTAGCTCCAAAAGAACTGAAGAAACTACATCTCCTAAGAGAAGTGAGAGGGAAGAGGCTGAATGAAAGAAATCTTTGAAGGTGGAATAGGTGTATCCCAAGATGTCTCCACAGAAGCAGGTGTGACCTCAACCAATGAAGAAGTCAAAGTAGGTGAAGACTGAATAAAACCCTCTAGAGATGGATGATCAACACGATCCTGTTGCACTGAAACAAAAGAAGCCACATTGGTAGCCACAACAATAGCAATAGGAGGGGGAGGATATGGAAGGGAAGGCTTGAGAACAAGATCCGAAGTGAGAACACCAATGTTCAAGAAGCCAAATCTCTCCTCTGAATGATGATGCACACTAGAAGTGTGAGGAACAACTGTAGGAATAAAAGCAACATCAATAGCAAAATCAGTGAAGGAATACAACCGAGATGAGTGATCCACTATCCTAGTAGCAATAACTGCTCTACTCTCCAAGTCTCTTATGATAACTGAATCAGTTGTGAACTCCATAGATCTCCCAGTGCCTCCATGTTTGATCTGATAAATAGAAAGAAGGTTGTTTGTCAAGTGAGGGACACACAAGACATCCTAAAAGGAGTGGTTCCCAAAACTAATAGGCCCATTCCCTATAACACTCATGTAAGTTTTGTTTCCCATCAAAATGGGAGACATAGTGCAAAGCTCAAAGGAAGTGAACATAGTCTGTGAAGATGCCATATGATGACATGCTCCTGAATCTAGAAGCCATTTGCCTGATCCAATACCTGAAGAAGCACAATGAGCATGTCCCTTTATATCTGATGAAGTATGTAAACCAGTTGTGCCTATGTTATGTTGTTCTGAAGAAGAAGAATGAGGAGAAGTGATGCAGGAGCATCCAGTGGTGTAAGGGCAATCTTGCATCACCCAAAAATAGTTAAATTTCAAGTTTCTCATTTTTTAGATGTTTTTATATTTTTGGATACCCTTTTCGTCATAACAAAATTCCCAATTTATGCTTTTTATTTTCTATTCCTGGGTTGAAAGATATTGCAGTTTTAGTTTCCTAGATTTGCACCTGAAAATCTTCTGAGTTAGATTTGAGGCACTTAGAGCTCCCGGATCGGCCCCGAAACTTGCCAAAATCAGTGTAGAAAATTTTGAGCGCATTATTGACTCCGAGACCTTTCCAACAGTTCAAACGGTTCGCCAATCAGAGCCCCAGAAGAAAAGTTATGGCCCCGAGAAGTTGGCGCACTTTCTAGAAGATACAATTGCAAATGTTCTTTTGAAATTTAAACTTAAAGTTGTAATTTTTAGCACCAAACTGCCTAAACTCAAATTTTAATGTTGTTTTGGCTCCAAACTAAAGAGGATCTCTATTTATGGGCAGGTTTCTAATATTTTTGGGTAACTTTTGGGGACAAGCTTGCATATTGCAAAAGGGTTATTTTGCAGCTTTCTGTAGCTTGCATGTGTTGTAGAACTTGGGGATTTGAGATCCTCTGCATGTAAGAAGCTCCATTTTCTGAATAATAAAATTATTCTCTTGTTTGTGGGTTATTTTCTATGTCTTGGGCTACGCCCTCATCAAGTGGTATCAGATCGGGTTTTCTTGAGCGTGTGGACAGATTGCCGATTGTGAGGCAGTTCGCACCAAGACTATGGTTGTGGGTCGAGGTAAAGAAAGATGCCTCCAAGAGTGATGCCTAGTAGGTGTGGTGGTGCCAAAGGTGGTTGAGGTGGCAGAGATGTTGGTGGAAGAGATGCACTAGCAGCCCTCCAGAGACAGGTTGATGTGTTACAAGAGCAGTTGAGAAGAGGGTTAGACCCGAGGGAGGAAAGTGAGGATGAAGGAGAGGAAGAAGGTTCTAATGTAGAAGAGGAATAAGAAGCAATTGATCAAGACCAAATGTGGCTAATAAGGGTCATTTCGAAGATCAAGAAAAGACCCAGAGTAGAAGTCCCTAGTTATTTCGGAAGTCTAAACCCAGAAGAGTTGATCGACTAGATCAACGAGCTAGAATAATATTTTGAGTATGAGGAAATAGAGGACCCAGATCGGGTTAAGTTTGAAAAAATGAAGCTGAAGGGCCATGCCAGTATTTGGTGGAAAGAGGTCTAGTTGGAAAGAAATCGAAGAGGAAAAGTCAAGATCACTAGATGGGATCGCATGGTGGAGAAAGCCGAAGAAGCAGCTTCATACCAATGGACTACGAAGTTAGATCTGTTGAAGAAATTGCAAGGGTTGAAGCAAGGAAGCAGATCTGTGAAAGAATATACTAAGATTTTTACAAGATAATCATCGAATGGGTCACACAGAGGCCAATAAGGAGAAGGTAGTAATATCTTAATGGGTTACGCAGAGAACATTGAAGGAGTTAAGCCTAGTTAGAATAACCACCATTGAGAGAGATGTGTATCAGTTTGCTTTGAAAATTGGAAGAGAAGTTGAACAAAATATTTGATAGCAAGCAAAAGGATGAGGAGGTCAAATCAAGCTTAATAAATGGAAGACCCTTCAGAAGTCAAATGATGATGAAAAGAAAAGTGAAGATGTGGGTACCAACTGAAGCCAAAAGAATGACAACTTCTACCACCCTCATGATCAAAATAGTGGTGATCAAAGAGGTAGAGGACGAGGGAGATATGGACAAGGATCTGGAAGAGGTGGCTTTAGAGGAACGTGTTTCCAATGTGGTGAAGAAGAGCATCAAGCCTATGAATGTTCACAACACCAAGGAAGGGCAGAAAAAAGGCCAGAAGGTCATGGAAGGGTTGCGCATGCAGATGAGGAGGCCCAACCTGAACATTCAAATGATGCTGAAAGGGGAGAAACCCTAGTGATCAGGAGAGCCCTAGTGACTGAAGAAAAAGAACTAGAACATAGGAAGAATTTATTTTGCACAAGGTGCAAGTGTGAAGGAAAATGTTGTGATGTCATTATTGATGGTGGGAGCATTGATAATTTGGTGTCAAAGGAGATGGTCACAAAGTTGAAGCTGAAGAGGGAAAGGCACCCGCATCCTTATTGAATTGCTTGGTTGTAGAAAGACCACAAAGTCTTGGTCAATGAGCAGTGCCTAGTAAAGTTCAAAATTGGGAGCTACAATGATGAGGTACTTTGTGATATCATCCCCATGGATGCATGTCACATGTTGTTGGGGAGGTCGTGGTAGTTCGATAGGCGAGCTATACATGATAGTCATGCAAACACTTATTCCTTGACAAAGGATGGGGTTCGTCACAAGTTGAAACCCCTGAAGGAGACCAAAGAAAAGGTATGCAGTAGTGATAGAATTTTTTATGTAGATGGAAGAAATTTTTTAGAAGGTATGAAGCATGAGCGTGTGTGTTATGCATTGATTCCTAGAGTAAGAAGGATAGTGAGAAGGTTCCAGAAGAAGTTTCTAGGATGTTGGATGAGTTTGGATATTGTTTACGATAATGTACCTAAGGGTTCTGTAATAAGGAAAGATCAGTCATGATTGACTTGATTCACAGGCAGTTGCCAAATAAGGCAGCTCATAGAATGACTCCAGTAGAAAATGAGGAGTTGAACAGACAAGTTCAAGAGTTGTTGAGAAAAGGTTTGATACGGGAGAGTTTGAGTCCATGTGCAGTACCTGCAGTACTAGCACCAAAGAAGGATGGGGAGTGGAGGATGTGTACAAATTCTTGAGCCATAAACAAGATAACAATTAAGTATAGATTTCCCTTGCCAACGATGGATGACCTAATGGACTATTTGAGTGGAGCTTGGTACTTCACAAGATTGATCTAAGAGTGGATATCACCGAATCGGTTCGAGAGGAATGAATGGGCGCCTTCAAGATCAAGAGGGCTTTGTATGAGTGGTTGAATAATGCCTTTTAGCTAACCAATGCAAGCACATTCATGCGACTCATGAATGGCAATTACTAAAGAATTTACAGGAGGAAGTTTTCTTATTGTGTATTTAGATGATATTTTGATTTTAGTGATAGATGTTGGATGAGCGCTCGATGCATATTCGAAGAAGCCTTTGAGAGAAGTTAAGAAAGAAAGTATTGATTAATCTAAGAAATGCTGATTTTGTGAAGAGGAGTTAGTGTACTTTGGGTTTGTTGTCTCAACAGAAGCTCTCAAGATGGACCCAGAAAAGGTGAAGGCTATTCTGGAATGGCCTACCCCAAGAACTGCTACCGAGGTGAGATATTTCCATGGTTTGGCTAGTTTTTATAGAAAGTTCATTAGAAACTTTAGTAGTATTTGTGGACCCCTGATTGAAACAATGAGAGGGATAGAAAAGAATTCAAGTGGAGCCTTTGAAGCGGAAAAGAGTTTGAAGCTGTTAGGCGGAGAAGGTAACGGAAAGAAAACCCTATTCTAGCCCTCGAGATTTCAACAAAAGGTGTTTCAAGTGGATTATTGATGCCAATGGATTTGGCCTGCATTGGGCGATGATGAAACCAGAAAGGTAAGCCCATTGCCTATTTCGGTGAAAAGTTAAATGATGCCAAGAAAAATTATTCTGTATATGATCAAGAATTTTTTGCAATAGTTCAAACATTAAAGAAATGGAGACATTATTTGTTGTTGAAGGAATTTGTTCTATATACTGATCATTAGGCCTTGCAGTACCTAAATAGTCAAGGAAAATTAAATCGGAGGCATATGAAATGGGTAGAGTTTTTGCAGAGTTATACCTTTGTTTTGAAACATAGGAGTGGAAAGTCAAATAGGGTTGCATATGCCTTAAGTAGGAGGCATACATTGATGACAAAGATGCATATTGAAGTGGTTGGGTTCAATGAACTCAAGACACTGTATGTAGAAGATCCTGATTTTGCAGAGGCTTGGAAAGCTTGCAAGGAACCTGTTACAGTGGACAGGACAAGGTGGCTGGATTTCATAATCCAGGATGGCATGTTATTTAAGGGAAGTCAATTGTGTATCCTGAGGAGTTCCATGAGGGAGAACCTGATAAAGGAGAAGCATAGTGGAGGAATGGCAGGACATTTTGGTTAGGATAAGACCATTGCCACATCGCGAACATTATTAAATTCTCAGCTTGTCACAAGATGTGAAGAAGTTTGGTACAAAGTTGCAGGCGTGATGGCTAAAGGAGTGAGCTAGAACATAGGCTTATATCAGCCCCACTGCATTCAGAGATGCCATGGGAGACAGGCATGGCCTTTGTTCTTGGTTTTCCAAGGACACAAATAAGGGAATGATTCGCCTTTGTGGTGGTTGATAGGTTTTTGAAGATGGCACATTTCATTCCATGTCAGAAGACCCATGATGTAGTCCACATTGCTGACTTGTTCTTCAAAGAGGTGGTGAGGCTACATGGTCTGTCAAAGAGTATTGTTTCAGATCATGACACCAAATTCATGGGGTACTTTTGGAGGACCTTATGGAAGAAGCTGAGGACAAAGCTAAAGTTTAGTTCTGCACACCATCCACAAATAGATGGGCAGACAGAGGTTGTTAACAGGAGTTTGGGTAACCTACTGAGATGTTTGGTAGGAGATAAACCCAAAGGATGGGACTTGATCTTACCCCAGGCAGAATTTTCTTACAACAATTTTTTCAACAGAAGCACTGGTAGATCACCATTCCAGATTGTGTATGGGGGTATCCCCAGAACAGCTCCAGAATTGAGGAAGATGGACCAAGAGAAGAAAATAAGTGCGAAAGCCAAAGATTTTGTAGAACACATCAAGGATATACATGAGAAGGTAAGAGAACATATTAACAAGATGAATATGCAGTATAAGGCTAAGGTAGATTAGAAAAGGAGGTATAAGGAGTTTCAGATTGGCAATGAAGTAATGGTCCACTTGAGGAAAGAAAGGTTTCTAGTGGGAACATATAAAAAATTGAAGATGAAGAAGTTTGGTCCCTATAAAATTTTGAAGAAGCATGATACAGGGAATGCATATGAGGTAGAGTTACCGGATGGATTCAACATTTCCCCTATGTTCAACATTTTAGATTTGACAGAGTATCATGAAGGTGGTGTAGAGGAAGTACCAATGATGGAACAGTGTGGGATTCTAGCACCTACTTCAGAAAAGGAGGAGATTGAGGAAATCTTGGATAGTCATGTGGGAAGGAGTACTAGAAATAGGCAATATGAAGAATATCTGGTGAAATGGAGAGGAAGGCCTATGGAAGATTCATCCTGGCTATCTAAGGCATTGGTTGACTAGTTGGGTTTTCCTCAACCATCTGAGACGTGATGGGGTCACTTCTCAAATTACCCTGGGTGTCTGATGCAAGAGCATCCAGTGGTGTAAGGACAATCTTGCATCACCCAAAAATAGTTAAATTTCAAGTTTCTTAGTTTTTAGATGTTTTTATATTTTTGGATACCCTTTTTGTCATAATGAAATTCCCAATTACAGTTTTTTTTTCTATTCCTGGGTTGAAAGATATTGCAGTTTTAGTTTCCTAGATTTACACCTGAAAATCTTGAGTTAGATTTGGGCACTTAGAGCTCCCAAATCGTCCCTGAAACTTGCTAAAATTAGCGTAGCAAATTTTGAGCACATTATTGACTTCAAGACCTTTCCAATGGTTCAAATGGTTCACGAATCGGAGCCCCGAATCAAAAGTTATGGCCCCGGGAAGTTGGCGCACTTTCTAGAAGATACAATTGCAAATGTTCTTTTGAAATTTGAACTTCAAGTTGTAATTTTTGGTGCCAAACTGCCTAAACTCAAATTTTAATGTTGTTTTGGCTCCAAACCAAAGAGGAGCTCTATTTATGGGTGGGTTTCTAATATTTTTGGGTAACTTTTGGGGACAAGCTCGCATATTGTGAAAGGGTTATTGTGTAGCTTTCTGTAGTTTGCATGTGTTGTAGAACTTGGGGATTTGAGATCCTCTGCATGTAAGAAGCTCCATTTTCTGAATAATAAAATTATTCTCTTGTTTGTGGGTTATTTTTTGTGTCTCGGGTTGTACCCTCATCAAGAAGATGATGTAGACATCCTAGAAGGAAAATCAATCTGATGTTTCAGCTCATCAATGTCCTTGTAACAATTATGTTTTGCATGTCCTTCCCTCTTGCAATATGTACATGCAGTCTTCTCCTTCCTAGATGATTTCCCCTTAGAAGAGGAGGATGAATCTGAGGAATCCTTTTGTTTCTCATGATGTTTGAAATCCTTTTGTTTCTATTTCTTGCCTTTTCCTATAGAAGCCTTCTAATCTCAAGGCTCTTGTGATGCAATAAGTGCCTGTGATGAGGAAGAAGGTTTCACCGTGCCCATGCTAGCTAACTTAGTTTTCTCTTGAGTGAGAGATGAAGCAAATTCACCAAGAGATGGCATAATGAATCTCATACCAAGTGTGTCCCTAGTGGAATAAAAGGTAGGTACAAAAACTAAATAATCTGGTCCAAGCTTAGAAAGAATCGACAATATATACTGAGAGTCTTCCTTCTGAACACCACATTGTGACAACTATAATCTAAGAGACTTGAGTTTGGTGAAAAACTCCTAGATGCTATCAAAATCCCTAGGATTTAAGCCAATAAGCTCATTCTCTAACTAAAACCCTCTCATAGTATCCTACTTCCCAAACAAAGATTCTAAAGCAGTCCAGATCTCATTAGGTGTAGTGCAAGAATCAATATGAAAAAGAATGTTAGAATAAAGAGATAGACATAATGTACCATAAGCTTCATCACACCTATTAAACAATTTTCTCTTTTCAATAGCACCTGTAGGTTCAATTTATATACCCATAGTTACCCTATACAACCCTTTGTGTTTCAAATCAATCTCCATTTATTTTTTCCAACCAAAATTGTTGAATGGAGTGAGGGGTGCAATATTATGTGTATCCATGATGGAAAACAACAACATAAACTCTCAAATAAAAAAAATATTCCTCTTTGATCTTAAATAAACTCTTGATTACACATTTCCCAAGAAAATAACTCAAAAAGTAAGGGCTGAGTTCTAAAATAAAATTAGATACTTGGAGAAATTGTTTCAAAAAATAGGTCTAAGATCTGAGAAGAGGACGAAACTAACTTTCCAACTCCTATTTGTTTTTGAAAAACGAAGCTAGGATGCAAAAGTTATGCTTCCTGGAGTGAAAACAACAACTTCAGGCTTTGAAAGGCAAAAAAATCATCAAAGTGGAAAAATCAAAAAATAAAACCTCCACCTATGGATCCATCGTTGAATCAGCTTTCCGACAATATCTCGTTTTCAAAAAAAGGCCTCCGTTTGCCCAAGTTATGAGAAAATGAACAAAAAGGCATGTAAAAAGGCATTTCCCACTAATTAGGCATAAAAAAATAGCCCTTAGGGGTTGGCGGCAGGTCACCCATGTGACCATAGGGTCGGCAGGTAGGTGCAAGGCCAAAGCCCTTGGATGCTGATAGGACCGGCTTGGGGGCTTAGCCGGCGGGAAGAGCTAAGCGCTAGGGCTAGGACTTCGATATGACCTGGGGCTTGACAAAAATAGCCCATGGGGGCTTGCACCTGATAGCGGCGGGGCAGAGGAATAGACCACCAGTGGTGGTGGAAGAATTGGTGGCGCAATAGTGTTGGCAAGGGAGCTACCAGTGGAGGAAAGGAGCACTACCAGAGGAGGTGGCTAGCGGGCGGCCAACTGGTGGCCGCTCGGTGGCTACTGGGCAGCAACCTCTTTAACACTAGTGGCGGTGAAATTTTCACTGAAATTTTGGTTTTTTAATTATTTTTTTTTAATTTGTTGCCTCAAAGTTCGTGCCTTGGGGCCATACGGCCTTGGGGCTAATTTTTTTTTCCTTTTTCTCAACTTTCACCTAAATTGATGAAACAAAAGGTGTTTTTGGGGTTTTTGGACGCTCTGATCATGATGACAACGTTTGTTTGGCCCAAAAATGCACAAAAAATTAGGTTACCCCCAGATCTACAAAAAATCAACCTAGCTTCAAACCCTTGCATAGAAAAAGATTCTATGAGAGAATATCTTCAGATCACGAATAGGCAACAATAGGTCTAGAGCTCTGATATCATGTAGAAGTTGAAAAACCAACTTCACAGTCCCCAAGAATCACCTACAAGCAATCACCTATCACATGCAACAGATATTCAGAACAAAAAGAAGAGATGTTCTATAAATCCTCAGAGCCAATTTGTGCAAGACAAAACCAAATAATAATTATTGAAAGTAATTGTTTTACAAATAATACAAAACCCTTCAAAAAGGAAATCAAACAATAAAGCAAGAAAAAACAACCCTAATCTTATCTTGAGCAAAAAGACAACTCAACAAGATAAGGATAAGAATTAACCTAGGGAATAAAATATGCCTAAGTAAACTTATGCTAAAGTGTAATTAAATAATTAATTACACCAACACCAGGTGCACAATCTCAGTTTTACAATTTTCTATTTTGTTTCATGATCATTCTCTAGGTCTTTTTACATATCACAACTTGTTTTCAAGCATCTTGCATTTTCTTAGTTTTGCATTAGTATTCAATCTTTTTTTTACCAGATCTTCGCATCTAGGACATCCCCCTTAGATAGATTTCAATCATCTTTGCATTGGAATCTTAAGGGCTTATTCTTTAGTGAGTCATTTATTTTTTTGGATCCATCTCTCCTTTTAGATGTAAAACCCTAGAAGTGTAAGAGAATCCTCCCATCCAAAAATATTTGGTTCATTTTGGTTCATTTTGGTGTACCTGCATTTAGAGCATCATATTTATTATTTAGAGTGCATTTACACCCTAGGAATAGCTTACATTAACAATGCATTGTATTTTGCATTGTTTTGCATTCTAGGATTTGATAATTTGCATTAGTGAAAAGCTCATTTAAGCTTGCATTGTTGCACTTAGGTTCATTGAACAATAGTAAAATTATGCATTTGCACTTTAGATTTTCATTGTATAGTATAGAACACATGAATCCACTAGAAAATTTAGAAAAATTTAAAAAATACCCATACTGGGACTCATTCGCCACCCTAGGTGAATTAGTCCCAGTACACATTTTGCATCACTATTTTTAGAATTTAGTTTCTAGTTTCTTAAGTTGTTTGTATCAATTACTTTTCTATTTTAGTTTAGTTATTTTTTGTTACAATGCAATCATTAGAACTAGCATCATTTAATTTCATGAAAATTATAGATAGCATTAGATTTTTGTAATTTTCATTTTTTAGCATTACTTCCTAGTTCATTTAGATCAAATTCATTAGAAAATGAAAATAAAAAACTAAAAAACATCAAAAGAAATAATTCAAAAAATGATTCAATTTAGAAAAAGCATATCATCCAAGCCCTTTAGTAGTGATGACTTAGACATGTTAGATGAAGCCCTTAAGAACTTCTTCTCACTAGGATCATCCACTAAAGGATTTACACAAAGGTATGCAAGCATTGATAATCATGATAATAAACATTGTTCTCCTCCCGATATCTCTCCCATTGGTGATGAAGGTATCTTGTTGAAAGTAGATGCAATAATTGATGATCATGAAAGTATTGCTTATCTTCCTCCTCCTCCCCCTTGAAAAGACATTATGACTCATGAAGCTAAAATCATGGCCACTACTTTACCTAGTCTCCATTCATCTCCCAACACCTCCCCTACTTGTGAAAATTCTTTATTGAATCAAGATATAATCGTGAACGATCATGATAGACACATTGGTGTGGATGATAGGTTGATAATTAAGAGATATGATAATCGTACCTATCCTACTCGAATAGACATTATAGGATTTGGGAATGTAAATGTAGATAATCATGACAATCAAACCTTTCCTTCTCCTAATATCTTCTCTATACATGAAGAAGATAGTTTAGTGTTAGAAGATATCATTATTAAGGCTCATGAGAGTCTTATTCCTCCCTTTCTTGATGCCCCTACCGTTTGGGAAGACCTATTTGAACAAAAAGGTTCACTGATCAGTAGCCATGAAACTCTTAGTTATCCTTCTCTTGATGCCTCTCCTATGAGCAATGAAGCTACTTTATCAAATCCAACCGTGACATGTGATGAACCTATTATTTGTCACTTTCCTAAAAGCTCTCCTATGATGGTAAATATTATGGCACAAGAGAATGAAACCTTAGAGAAAAAGGATGAAATTATGACCAACAATCAAATTTTCCCCTCTCCTAATATCTCTCCTCTTGGTAAAGAAGATATTATGGTATTACAAGATCCCATCAATGAGAATCATAAGGAAAACATTATTAAATAAAGAAACACCATCATTGCCAAGCAAGAAAATCCAGCCAAGGATCATTCCCTTACTTGTGATGAAGTCAATATTTAGGAACCAAACATTGAATTTCATGAACATCTAGTTTGTAGTTCTCCTAAAAACTCTCTGAATAGGGAAGGTGTCATGGTACATGCGAACATCAACACTATCATGTGAAAACAAAAAATCAACCTCACTTTGAAGCATCTTGAATTGCTTGATATGGATCAGACCTTGAAGCAAATGTTAGGAGTTTATGACACGTCACCTTCTACTCCTTGAAATATAAAATTTACATGTGCTATAATCAGTACCAAGAAAAATGATATGGAAAGAAGAAAGAAAATTGAAGAAGCCACAAAGTTATTGGAAGAGGCTTCAAAAACCTTTGATTTAATTTCTACATCCATGGTGGAATACATGATCATAACAAAAGAATCTAAAAAGGGAAGAGAAAAAGAATTAATGTCATAAACATCCACTTTAACACCATTAAAAGCAAAGATAACATCCTTTAAGGCAATTGTACAACCACTAAATCAAACAAAAGTGACCAAACATTTTCGAAGACATTTTGAACTTCTAAAGCAACTTGAGAAAGGATGTGATGCCATACTTCCTAAAAAGAAAGAAATGACTAATGATCTCAATTATTGTCCCTCAACACAACAACCTTCATTCCATTTCAACACTACCATACACAATTCTTCCAAGAAAACTCTAACCTTGGTACATCCTAAACTGATAGATATCTCATTAAATATGTAACAAGCAAAAACTTTGTTTACTTATTGACATAAATAACATTAGTTTTTTCTCCTTGCCATAGTTGCATGTTTTACATTCATTGCAAGGATCAGCATATCATCATTCATTCTAGACTCATCCTTGTCTTGCACTAAGTGGGGGAAAGGGGTTAGGAATCCATATCCCCCTATGTCACCTATCGTTGTCTCTTTTGGCTAGTCATTAACCTTTCGTGAACATATAAGAGCAAGCTTGGTACATGGATGACATGTCTTAAGTTGACTCACATGTGACATACTTATTCATGATATAGCTCAATTCAGAAACATATGGCTTGGCATAGGGATTTCCAAGTTGGCTCTCATGTCTTCTTTCATTTATCATTGACAACTTTAAAGCGATTGTTCATAGTAATGGTGTAGCAACAACTTTAAAGTGGGGGCATACATAGATGAAATCTTTTGGAAAAAAATTAATGGCATGATTTTTATTTTTCTTGTGATGTGTCCTCTTCTTGGTGGTTTCATTAGGTTTGATGTCGTCCAAGAGTGTATGATCTTCTGACATGGCATGATGTGAATGAGGCATCCCATGGGAAATGATCTAACACCTTGACTTGTCCTCTCTTACAGACATTAGGCACAATGCTCCCTAAGAAGAAGACCTTACATGAACAAAGAAAGATCCCCTTTAACAAAAAATTTACATGGAATTCAAAAAAAATTTCATTGTGGTGCCTTATCAAAGTTATTAGGAGCATAAATTTGGTATGGTTAGTATGATGGGAAGCCAACACACTGGCATGATTTTCTCATTATATAGTGGGAAGCTAACACACTGGCATGATTTTCTCACTAAACCACTTCTTTGGGACAACTCACCCGCAGACGACCTAATGTTCTATGGCCCTAGAGTGAGCACATCTTTGTTCCATGAAATTTTGATTATCCATTTTTATTTTAGTTCTTTACATTACATGATCATGTATCTTGTTTTTTTTGTATATTATACACATTGTGTATGTCCTTTTGTGCTCATGTTGGTTTGACTTAGGATCTTGGATCCTAGGGGCTTGATCAATTCCTTGATCCTTTTTATCCTAGACCATCAGCATTGGTATAATGGGACCCCTCTTGAATGTATACTTTAGTGTAAGTTTGAAGCAAGTTCATCCTCTCACTAAAGTGGGGGCTAAATGTAGCTTAGAAAAATGGATCTTTGGACATTTTCACCCTCATTTGGATCCTTCTTGTGGATGTTGGCTTATTTTTTCCTTGATTTAATGATGTACTGTGATTAACACATTCACAATAGGTCTTGGACCCTTGTGAATCAATAAGAATTTTATGATGCCTTGCAAAAGTTTTGTGAAGTGTTGTAACACACTTTCACACTTTTCTAGGATCTTATTAATATATTTCACCTAAATAACCATTTTGTATCAATTACCAAACCTTATTTCAAAGTGTTGTAAAGTGTTGTGACAAACTTTCACACTTTTCTAGGCTTTTCATCAATAATTATACCTTTCTTATGCTTTAATTGGCCACATTTTACATCTATAGGCCTTAATTAAGTGTATTTTTGAGAATAAACCGAATTAAAATCATTTAAAATACTTAATTTTTGACACCCACTTAAAATTCCTTGAGTGGGACCCATTCACCTTTAGGGGCAAACGAGTCACCTTTTTCTCAAAAATCAAAATAAATTCAAATTTCTGACAAGTTTTTATTTTCTAAGATCTGAGGTCAGCTTGTGATGTGTTATCTTTAGGAATTAGGGCATAATTGTGTATAAATATAAGGTTTTTCTACTCATTTAACCCCCAATCTCTCAATCAATTGATCAATCAAGCATTCTAATCATTTTAAGTATTTCCAAGTCTACATCCATTAGAGCCATCACTTACATGTTTGCAGCATTCTACTTCAAGGGTTTGGTGAGTTGTAGCATTTCTTTTGTTCATTCATCATTCTCTTGCCACATTTCATTTCATTTCAAGGGTTTAATTACCAACCCAAGGTTTGACCAAGGCAAACCCCTATTCACTAACCCCATAAAATTTTTTCCCTCTCTTTGAATGTGATTTGCAGGTTTAGGTTGCAAATTTGTCAAAGAGAAAGATTGGAAAATTTTCCAACAATTTGTCAAAGTCATTCAAAGTTATCAAATTCCTAAGAGAAGCTTGGAGAACACCTACAGGTTTAATTTGATAGTCTTAGACCTAGATCTAAACCAGGAGCAGAAGTGTAGATTGAGAGCTATAGATTCCACTTTTGAATTTCTAGAAATCTAGAAGTGGACTAATTCACCATTAGTGTTGAATGAGTCCCACTGTAGGATTTTGATAGATATTTTTGTAGGTTTGAGTACCCATTTGTCTGAAACTTGTTTTGGAATTATTCACTTGAAGTAGGACTAAGTTGTCTAGCTTGGTGTATGAGTCCCAGTTGGCCTAAAAAGCATTAATTTAAGGATTCCAGAGCTCTATTCCATCCTTCTCCAATTTCCAGGTGCACACTTTAAATCTTAGAGTTTTCTGTTACAATCTATTTAGATTTCTAGGTCATTTTGCATATCACATGTTTTCAAACATCTTGCATTTTCCAAGTTTTGCGTTAGTAGTTAATTTCTTTTATCAATTTTCAGCATCTAGGACATTCCCATTTTATATATGTCAATCTCATTCACATTGAAATCTCAAGGGTTTTTTCTTGAGAGAAGCGTTAGTGCTTTTGTATCTCTCTCCTTTTAGGTCCAAAACCCTAGAAGTGTAAGAGAGTCCAACATACAAAAACATACGTTTCACTCCCTTATAGAGGAATAAAATTCAAGCAATATGAAGTTTCTTTCACAAGTTTATTTCACTTTAAGCTTCCTCAATCAACAAAGTCACATATAAGTCCTTTATATATTATTTCTTTGTATCCAACAACTTTTCATTGCATTTTACTAAAGTCTCAAGTTATTCATACTGGCTCAAAGATTTTTGGAGTTGCCACCCACATCTAGTGAGAGATTCAAAGATTATTCATGGAATTGTAATAGATCTTGACAAAATTTGCAAGTTTTCATAGGAGATACAAAAACTCCATCAAAATATTAGAAGATTGACTCATTGACACAAAGCTAGGCTTAATAATGTAATTCTCTAACAAATATTTGATTCTTTAAGGCTAGATGATCTTCTATCAGATATTTTTCAAATTCTCCCCAGTAGAGTCGCCATTTTTTTTGGTTATTTTTTATGAACCAAACTTAATCTTACCACTTACCTATGAATCTACCAAAATTCAATAATTAACAAGGGTAAGGATTGGAAAACACACAAGTAAAGCTTATGAGGTCCTTACTTCTTCACTTCAGGCTCTGTGAAATCTAGGAGGGTAATCCTAATTATGCTCATGTGATATTCATTTGGTCAAGAACATTTCTCCACATAGATAGATTCCTATTAATGAAAAATAGACATCATTCATCAAAGGTTTGTCTGGCCTTTAAACAAATTACTATCTATTGAAAGGAGTAAGAGGGTGGGTACTTCAGATTGGGACATTGTGATTGAAGGTGTATTAATTGTTTTTCATTCTTGTTTCAAGCCCTTTGATATGGTGCAATACTAACTCACTTATCTCTAAGATAATCTAATAAAAGGACCAGTGCCTCATCTATTGGGACAAAGTCATATTTGTAATTTTCAATAATACCTTACTAATTTAACTCAGTAATTGATGGATTATTGTTATACTACCTTATAGTATTCAAAGTTCACTGCATTTAAAACATAACTACTTACCAAATCCTATATCCTTTCCTCCCAAAACTATGACCTTATTTAAGCATTAAATTAATTTTTTGAATTGAAGCAGAAATAAACTCATTCACTCAATTTAAACAACTAAAGATAAATGAAAAGATCATTAACCATTTCATTCATAATTTGTGAGAAATTTATATAGGAGAGACTATATTTTAGAAATAATACTTTATTCTATTACTATTTCTACTCTAAAACCACTTTAAGAACATTAAATTATGACTCATACCCTAAACTCATTCTTGATATATTCATTAATTCATCTATTTACAATTTTCTCATGTTTGAGCTTAGATTTTTCACCTAGACCCTTTTTGAGACTTGAAACTCGAACCCCTATAATCAACCCAAAAATCCCTTTTATAGAACAAGGGAGCAACAAGCATCAAGATGAATTACATTTACATTTCATTTCATATCCATTTCATTTTAATTTTAGATATTACCAATTAGTTACATGTAATCATTTGCAAAAATTTGGGAAAGAAAAAACAAAATTCCACATAATTTGGTTGTAGCCGAATGGTCATCCTTCCAAAAGGCATAGTTCGGTGCCATAGTAGTGTCAAAACACCTTGTCCTTGTTGACCAAAGAAGATTCTCCAATAGTAGCCAAATAAAAAATTGATATAATATCTGGAAGAGGTATAATTGACATCAAAGACACAGGGTTCAAAAACTCCACCACACACTAGGCCAAAAGATTTCCACATCAACACTAGACACAAAAAATGATAGATATGTTGAGGAGAACAATTTTGATGTAGTGGCAATGGTTTCATCAAAAACAAAAATAGGGCAAGAACGCTACTCTAAGTCGTTAGCATCAGAGTATGCTCACCTACTCCTTGCTCGTAATGAAACTAGAGGGACCATCACTGCTTTCTTGTTAGAGTCTTTATAAGGCACCAGAGAAAGAACATAATAGTCTTACTCTGGGTAAGTATCACCTCCACCATCTGAAGTGATATTTTCAAATTCAATGGGAGAATTGTGTCTCCCCAGGTAGGCCTTATGATACTTGTTTCTCTTCTTTGCCTTCTTCTCAGGCTCAATAGATTCCTTCCCTTTAAACTTGGCCAATTCTTTTGAAATGGTCTTGCTTCTCAAGAAATGTGTGCTCCTGACAATAGTCTTCTTATTTTTACCATGGGCACTTCTCTTTACCTTTGGTGTTGTAGAAGTCCTAGGGACTTCTTACTCAGCCACAAACATATCCTCTTGAAATTCAAACACACTAAGTCTCTTGGACCTTGTAGTTGGCTAAATAGAGACACTTGACTTACCCATTTTCACAAGAGACAAGGTAAAGACTAGAAAATTTTCAATTATAAGAAGGCTCACTAGTTTAGGCTCCTAAAATGAACTTACAAAAAAGAAAACCCACAAACCTAGAAAATTCAACTAGCCACAATGAAAATTATAGTCAGTTTAAAATATCACCACCCTAGAAATACGAAACTCTCAAAAAAACTAATGCATGAATCAAGAATAACTCATATGAAAGAGAAACTCATCTGGTCCATACAATACTTCAATACTTATACCATTAAAAACCCAAGACTTGTACGCTTCCACTCTAGCTCACACTTCTCAATTCATGAAGACTACAAATGGTGAAATGAAATAGTAGGCAATATGCATTAAGTAAGTGATTCAAAGTGTGTAGTAATTAATGATTGAAGATAACTTCGTGTGAGTGATTTGAAAACATAGTCGATCATCTTTGAATCTAAACCATTGATCTTTTTGGATTTAAAACACTATCAATAGAGATCCTTGAGCATCATTTCTGGATTTTACAACTATTCTTAGAAATGGTGATATCACCTCAGAAATCTACCATGTTTATCCTTAACCTCATTATTCATCTTTAATCTGACAATTAACATGCATCACCACCCTGCTCTATGCCTTTTCACTTATATTAGTGAAGTACAAGAAGCTTGTATTGAAGATAATATTCATCCCATCACTCGTCATAGATTTTCCCCACCTTTTTAGAGTTGAATCAGTGACAAGAGTAGTGGCACAATGAAATTATGACTGTTGGAACACTGTCCCTCTTGGCAACCTTTACCTTTCATCGCTTGTTGCTAATTTATGTTTCAAATTCTAAACCATATCAACAATTGATGAGAAATAGTGATGGAATGAAATCAAGCCACATGCATCATCCACGATCACTAACACATCTCTCATTTACTTCCTTTAGAAACAAAACAACACATACTAACTGGTGAACTCATCGCTCATCGCTAATTTGAAGAAGACTGACACACAACTATCCAAAATGAGCGATGGAAAGATATATAAAGAGCCCTGACATTATCACTCATAGCTAATTTAAAACTCAAAACTCTCAAACGATTAGTGCTATGAAGGAAGCCAGTGATACAAAGGGAAGCTTAAGCATCACACATCACTAATTTTAAACACAAGTTCTCAAAACTGTCTATGATAATGATATAAAGGATATATCGCTCATCGCTAATCATTGATACAAATTTTCATTTCAAGAACCATTCGCGATGAGCAATGTGTTGGAAAATGTGCCTCAATCTTACTGGCATGTAAACTCTTGAATGAGAAAAGTTGGTGAGACCCTATGGAAGTTTTACCGACTAGCAACTATATTCTAATCATTTGAAGTGCTCGGGTCACCGAGACCTTGATTCTTCCTTGCCGACGGTTTGGTTTCTATTGGATATTAGGGAGACTCTTGGTGATGAGTGGCATCAGGGAGAGATGTGAACTTTCAGAATAACTCATTCTGAAAGTGTTAGTCTCGTCGATGGTCTTATAGAAGTATGTCTTCGGGGTGACATGAAGGCTTGATAAGAGTCTAACCAATGGATGTTTCTCTGACTGACAGTTGTGTATTCGGTATGAACTCTTGATGATAGCATTTCTCTCACCAACAATCTGTGTTCAATATGAGTTTTTTCCGATACTGTTAGTCTAGCCAACATGTGGACATTAGGTGTGATCTCCTACTAATAGTAGTGGTCTCTCCGACTATTTTGTATTTGGTATGATGTCTCACCAATAGTGATGGTCTTGCCGATAGAGCTACATGAGTTGAACATTGGAGTGAAGTCTTAGCAATATTGTTTTTCTCGCCGATGGGTATGTTTTTGGTATGAGCTCTTGCCGATAGCACTTGTCTCGCCGATGGTTCTGTGATCGGGCATTGTGGCATCGGGGAGACACAGCTTAGTGTCTCACCGACATGCGATACATTTTGAACACCTTGATCGAATGAATATCCTATGTGGTTTGTTTTCAACCAATCATAGAAGCGGAATGTAAACCGCTAGCACTTGGACTGTTGTGACTGTTCCGATGAGGGAGATGAGTAGAATATGATGAAAATGATTATGATCTTGCAATAGCAGATGATGATGAATAGTTTGAGAGAATGAAAGGGTTTTGTTAGATTGAACATGATTTGATCAGTGTGTATGAATTCAATTCTGAGAGAATTGTAAGTAGGAGGTTCTATACAAGGTTGATCAAGGAAATGTTGTTGTTGTAAATTGACATTAGAAAGTTAAGTCTGAACTCTCTATGTAATTTTGTTTGCTGTAATACAAAGAGGCTTTTCTTGGTGTGGTGGGTTTTTCTCCCATAAGAGTTTTCCCACGTAAATGTGGTGTCCAAATTGTGTATGTTCATTTCTCTATTTCTATTATTTCTTTCATGAGTATCTTAATTGAACTGTAATTATAAAATTTATTTTCACCTCTACATTCTTCCCTGAGGTTTTGACGTTAGGAGAGTTTTTTTCGCACCTAAGCTTTTCTTACAAGTGGTATCAGAGCCTGGCTAGTTGTGTTATCCTTGCGGGTACGTTGGGTTTTTTGAGTCAATTATGCTCAGTGAGAGTCTTGTAGAAGTCTGGTAATTCAAATTACAGATTAAGATGGAAAGCACGTCAGGAAAGATTGAAATTGAGCAATTCAATGGCAACAATTTTGAGTTGTGGAAACTTAAAATGGAAGATCTCTTGGTTGATCATGATCTTTGGGTTGCTATGTCTGAAACGAAGCCTACATGCATGAAGCAAGAGGATTAGGACCTTGTAGATAAAAAATAAAAGGGGTTGATAAGGCTCTGTTTAGCAAACTCTATTCTTTTGAATGTTCATGAAGAAAAGACTGCATATTATTTGTGGAAAAGACTGGGAGCTATTTATTAGGGCAAGTCCTTGGTGAATAAATTTTTCTTGAGGAAGAAGTTGTACTCTTTGAAAATGTAGGAAGGAGCATCTGCTGCTGATCATTTGAATGCATTCAACATGTTGATTACTCAGTTAGCATCTGTGGGTGTGAAGATTGATGAAGAAGATCATTGTATGCTGCTGTTATGTTCTTTACCAGATTCTTGGGATCACTTGGTGATGGCTATAGGGAGTACGACATCCACTTTTAAGATGGAAGATGTTGTTGCTTCTTTGTTATCAGAAGAGATGAGAAGAAAATCTTCTGAGATGGCGAAGGAGGCTCTTGCTGTTAGAGGCAGATCGAAAGAAAAAGGCAAGAAGAAGGACAAGAAGTCCAAATCAAAATTAGAAGGGAGATCAAATTCTCCTGGCAAGAAGTCCAAGGTGAAGTGCTAGAATTGTGGGCAACTTGGTCATGTCTGAAAGGATTGTAAAGAGGAGAAAAAGAAGAAGTATTCTTCTGAAAATGATTCTTCTCATAGTGATGCAAATGCTTTCATTGTAGCCTTGGCTACAAAGGCATCAGATGATGTCTAGCTAATTGATTCTTGAGCATCTTTTCACATGACATCTCATAGAGATTGGTTCACTAAGTATGAAAAATACAATGGTGGAAGGGTGTTTTTGGCAAGCGATTCATCTTTGAAAATAGTTGGCCATGGAAGAGTCAGAATTCAATTCCCTGATGGAAGAGTGAAGGGAATCAATGATGTGATGCATATACCAAGTCTCACTTGAAATCTACTTTCTATTAGTAAGATAAATGATATTGGAGTGCAAGTCACATTCTCTGGAAATGGCTACAAGATGACTAGAGGCTTAATGGTGCTAGCTAAGGGTGTTCGTATTGGTACCTTGTATAAGCTGGATGCACATGTTGTGCAATGCAATAGTGTCTATGTAAAGTCACAGAAAGCTACTCATGGAGAAAAAGAGGAAAAAGTTCCTGATAGTGCAAACTATATGGAAGTTAAACTTCTAGCAAAAAAGACTATGCTCTAGCATCATAGGCTTGGCCACATTGGTGAAAAAAATTTAAAAGCCTTGAAAATAAAAAACCTGGTTGAAGGGCTTGATGATTGTAACCTTGAATTTGAGTGTTGTGAACATTGTATATACGGTAAACAACACCATGTTTCATTTTTCTCTAGTCCTCACAAATCTTCTAATTTACTTGATTACATACATTATGATGCTTTTGGTCTAGTAAATGTTACTTCTTTGTCTAGATCAATATATTATGTATCGTTCATTGATGATTATTCAAGAAGGGCATTTGTATATTTTTTGAAAAGTAAAGTAGAAGTATTTAGTCATTTTAAAAGGAATTTAAAAACCTTGTGGAAAATCAGACTGAAAGAAAAATAAAAATTTTAAGGACTGATAATGGCAGTGAGTTTTGTTCTGATGATTTCGAAAGGTACTATAAAGATCATGGGATTAAAAGAAATAAAACTACACCCTACACTCCACAGCAAAATGGAGTTGCTGAAAGGTTCAACATGACAGTGATGGAAAGAGCACGAAGTATGCTAAGCAGTGCTGGCTTGGAGGAGAAGTTTTGGGCTAAGGCAGTTGCAACAACATGTTATTTAATAAACCATTCTCTGAATTCCTCTCTTGTTGAGAAAACACCTTTGGAAGCATGGTCTGGAAAGAAGCCCTCTCTGAGACACATTCATGTCTTTGGTAGTGAGGCATATGCATATGTGCCAAATGAAAAAAGATCTAAATTGGAAAACAAGAATGTTAAATGTATCTTTATTGGTTATAGTGCTGGCATAAAAGGATACAAGCTTTGGAATCCTGATACGAAGAAGGTTCTATATAGCAGAAGAGTTATTTTTCATGAGCTGAAGCCTTCTACTTTGGATCTGCAGTTAGAGACTAAATCAGAAAATAAAAAGGATGTAGTTGAAATTCCTCCGACACAAGATAAAGAGGAATTGAAAATTCAAAATGTACCTAAAATTGAGCAGAGCTCAAGTAGTTCTGAGAGTTTTGAAGAAGAAGAACAACCTCAGCCTCAACCTGTGAGGAGGTCAACATGTGAAAGAAAGCAACCTGATAGGTATGAGTTTTCTTTTTTAGATTCTACTTGTGCCTATGCTTTAATTTCTAGCATTGATGAGCCTAGGACTATGAAAGACGCATTTAGAATATCTGATTCAAACTCTTGGTTGGAAGCCATCAATGAAGAAATGGCATCATTAGAAAAGAATGATACTTGGAGTTTGGTGCCCTTGCCTGAAGGCATAAAATTTGTTGGCTGCAAATGGGTATTTAAAAGGAAAATAGGTATGGATGGCAGTGTGGAAAAGTATAAGGCGAGGTTGGTTGGGAAGGGATATTCCCATGTAGAGGGAATTGATTATGGACAAATTTTTTCTTCTGTAGCTAAGTTGACATCTATTAGATTTATTTTGTCACTTGCAGTAGCGTATGACTTGGAGATTGAATAGATGGATGTGAAGACAACATTTCTTCATGGTGACCTTGAAGAAGAAATCTATATGTCCCAGCCTGAGCACTTTGGGGAAAAAGGTAAAGAAAAATTGGTTTGCAAGTTGAAAAAATCTCTATATGGATTAAAACAATCTCCTAGAATGTGGTACCAGAAGTTTGATACTTTTGTTTTGTCATTGGGATTTGTAAGATCGAAGGCTAATCACTGTGTGTACTTCAAAGTTGAAAGTGATCATATTCTTATAATTGCTCTCTATGTTGATGATTTGTTGTTCATAGGCAATAGTAAGTTAATGATTTGTGATCTAAAATGTCTGCAAAGCTCAAAATAAAAGATCTTGGTGCAGCCATGTATATTCTAGGAATGGAAATAACCAGGGAAAGGAAAAGTAGAAAACTTTGGCTCAATTAGAGTAAGTATATTAATATTGTTCTGGAGAG
Source organism: Sequoia sempervirens (assembly GCA_007258455.2). Taxonomy (NCBI): domain Eukaryota; kingdom Viridiplantae; phylum Streptophyta; class Pinopsida; order Cupressales; family Cupressaceae; genus Sequoia; species Sequoia sempervirens. Next base: position 611,872,264 of record VDFB02271358.1, read on the forward strand.
ATTTTGTATGAATGACTGCAAGTAGCTAGTTGTTGCAATCTTGTAGGGAACGAAGCTATCTATTGAAGACTGTCAAAAATATCCTACTAAGATAGAGGACATGACCAGAGTGCCTTATGCTAGTGCAGTTGGTAGTTTAATGTATGCAATGGTCTGTACAAGGCTAGACATTGCCCAATTTGTCGGAGTACTTAGTCATTTTATTAAAAAATCTTGGAAGGACACATTGGGATGCTATGAAAAGGGTGTTTAGATATCTGAAGGGAACTTCAGAATATGTTTTGTGTTACCATGGGAATTTGGTTGAATCACAAAGAACTCTCAGCATTCGAGGTTATGTGGATTCTGATTGGGTAGGGGACATTGACAACAAAAGATCCACTAGTGGATATATTTTCATGATGAATGGTTGTGCAGTTAGTTGGATGAGTAAGCAGTAGGATGTAGTCAGTTTGTCCACTACAGAGGTAGAATACATGGCAGCAACACATGCTTTTAAAGAAGCAATTTGGTTAAAAAATTTGTGTTCTAACATTGGGTTTGATGCAAGGATAATTACAATTTACTATGACAATCAGAGTACTATTTGTTTAGCGAAAAATCCTACTTTCCATGCCAAGATGAAACATATTGATGTGCAGTATCATTTTGTATGAGATATGGTGGAGGATGGAAAGGTCTCTTTAGAAAAAGTGGATACTTTGGAAAATGTTGTAGATACATTGACGAAGCCAATGAGCACAAAAAAGTTCAGGTGGTGTTCCAATTTGATGGGCCTTAGTGCCCATGAATTTTAGTAGTTTTTTTGTGCTCTAGAGGTGTTAGTAAGATCTTCGTCAAGTGGAAGATTGTTGGAAAAAGTGCCTCAATCTTATTTGCATGTAAACTCCTGAAAGAGAAAATTCACTGAGACCCTCTAGAAGTCTTACCAACTAGCAGTTGTATTCTAATCATTTGAAGTGCTCGAGTCATCGAGAATTTGATTTTGTCTTGCCGACAGTTTGGTTTCTATTGGATATCGAGGAGACTCTTGGCAACGAGTGGCATCAGGGAGAGATGTGAACTTTCAGAATGACTCGTTCCAATAGTGTTAGTCTCACTGACAGTCTTACACAAGAATGTCTTCAGGGTGACATGATAGCTCAATAAGAGTCTAACCGATGGATGTTTCTCTCGCCGATAGTTGTGTATTCGGTATAAACTCTTGGCGATAGCATTTCTCTCACTGACAGTCTATGTTCATTATGAGTTCTTGCCAATACTGTTAGTCTCGTGACAGGTGGATGTTCAGTGTGATCTCCTACCGATAGCGGTGGTCTCTCTGACTATTCTGTATTTGGTATGATGTCTCACTGATAGCGATGGTCTTGCCGATAGAGCTACATGAGTTGAACATCGGTGTGAAGTCTTAGCGATACTATTTGTCTCATCGATGGGTATGTTTTCAGTATGAGCTCTTGCCAATAGCACTTGTCTCGCTGATGGTTCTATGATTAGGCATCGTGGCATCAGGGAGACATGGCTTAGTGTCTCATTGACATGCGATACAGTTTGAACACCTTGATCGAATGACTATCCTACGTGGTTTGTTTTTGACCAATCAGAGAAGCAGAATGTAAACTGCTAGTAGTTGGACTGTTGCAACTGTTCCCATGAGGGAGATGAATAGACTATGAGGAAAATGATTATGCTCTGGCAATAGTGGATGATGATGAATAGTTCGAGAGAATGAAAGGGTTGTGTTAGATTGAACACAATTTGATCAGTGTGTATGAATTCAATTCTAAGAGCATTGTAATTGGGATGTTTTATACAAGGTTGATCAAGGAAATGTTGTTGTTGTAAATTGACATTAGAAAGTTAAGTCTGAACTCTGTATGTAATTTTGTTTACTGTAATACAAAGAGGCTTTTCTTGGTGTGATGGGTTTTTCTCCCGTAAGGGTTTTCCCATTGAAATATAGTGTCCAAATTATGTATGTTCATTTCTCTATTTCTATTATTTCTTTCATGAGTATCTTAATTGAACTGTAATTGTAAAATTTAAAGTCACCTCTACATTTGCCCCTAAGTGTTTGATGTTAGGAGAGTTTGTTCTGCACCTAAGCTTTCCTTACACAGTGAATGGGAGTGGTAAACAAGAATTAAACAGGATAATTAAGAACATGTTAAAAATTTGTTTTAAGAAATGGAATTCCCTAGGATGACATATAAAAGGCCTCAAAGGGGTTAGAACATATTAATTTCAAAGGATGTAAGGGCCAAAAGAAATTTCAATCACTCAACCATATAAAATATAATATTTCGGACCTAGGCACAAGGGGTTGGTTACCCCATGAGTTTTAATGACTCGAGATGTTTTATGATGACCCAAAATGGGTGATAAGAAGTCAATGATAGATCATAATGTTGATGAGGGATTTGATTTAAGGTTTTCTTGGGTGAAATTTTGACAGCAGAATCTGAAGGCAATAGTAGTGGGAAAAACCCTAAGTGTAGACATTTGAAACGAAGTGAGATTTGCAGAGTTCAATCAATGGAACCAAAATTTTTAGGGGTTCCATCACATTTAACCATTCATAAGAGATCTTAGTACATCCAACTTTATTTTCATGCATCCAACACTCATTTTCTTTATGAAAAAATTCATAGCATGAATAAAAATAACCATGAAAAAATTGTCAAACCTGTAATTTTGATGATGTGCTGAATCGAAAAATATTCTAAACTTGTTGCTAGCTTGTGTAGGAATATTTTTTGTCATCTTCTTCTTCTTGTTTTCAGCATTAGGAGTAGCAAATTGATAGTTAGGTCTTTTTTTTCCTTGGTGTCTCTCTAACCTTAGAAATCTTCCCTTCTTCAAAACCTAATCTAGCAGTGTCCTTATGATGTTTTTTTCTTGCTTAACATCTCAATTAAACATTTAGTGTGTAAATAGGGAAAAATTCAGATTTAATGTATTGAAAACAACAAATTAACTAAACCCTATCAAGCACCATGAAGCACAAACTAGAATGAAAAAGAAAATAAACAAAGGAAATGCAAACCAATTTTCAAACTAGACTTGATTGACCTCCATGGCTCTTCTCCACCTGCATGAGAATGCAAGATTTTGAAGGTTGATTGTTGGATGAATGTTGGTTGCTCAATTTAGTAGCATAACATTGACATGGGGATGATAGATGAATGACAATAGATAGGAATGGATGAAAGAATGAAGAATGATTTTGACAGCATAAGGACACTTGAAGAATCAACCCCCTAATGGCTTATGAGAGAGTTTATTTATAGGAAATGTCTGATTTGGATTGACAGTTGAGATTGAATGTCAATAAGATGTCTAAATCAATGGCCAAAATTGAATGTTGTAGTATGGAATAGGGTTAGGTCAAAATTAGGGCAATGACAAGAAATGAAGGGCTAAGATTGAATTATAAAATAATTCAATCAAGGGCTGAAATTAAATGAGATGTCAAGAGATAAGATTTGATGTGGAAGATAAGATTGGCACGGAAAAAGAGGTGATAAGAGAAATTAAATAATAAAAATTACTTAATCTAGGTGACGAATGAATAATTAAATAATTATTTAATTATAGAAGAATATGACAAAAATAATTATTTTATATTAAATAATGATTTAATTCAAAATTCAAGAGAGTGGACCAAATTAAATAAATAAAATTTATTTAATTAATCAAGGGAGAATAAAGATAAAAATGAATTAATTAAATAATTAAAATTATTTAATTAATAGAAGAATTATGACTTTAGAAAATAATTAAATAATTAAAAATTATTTAATTATTAAGAATGAAAGGGGCAATGCTGAATAATCTAAGAGTTGCAAGCCTAGGACAATTTTATGTGTCTACATTTTGCCCCTCTTTGAGATGATGTTTGAGACGATGAGCTTTGTGTTAAGTAACATCATTTCAAAGAAGCTAAGGTATGGATAGAGAAAAATGGTTGATAATAGAAAAATGGTTGAGAATGGGATGATGATGCCCCCTCGAGAGGATAGGCGAGTTGGAAAAACAAGGGTATGCTCTCGAAATGAAATGATAAGGAGGGACAAGATGAAGGATGTAAGATAGGACGGGGATGAAGGAGATGAATGATACATTATGCTACAAGAAAGTGAGCAACCATGATGTTTGATGTAACACTAGACATGATGCACCTAGGTATAAGGACCAAGGTGATGATGTGTCTCATGCCCCATCGTAATACAACCTTGTCTAGATACAAGATATGAGTATTAACTAGAATAAGTTAGACTTGACACAAATGCAAGATAAATATGATAACACACAAGCAAGCAAGCAAGCATTCACAAATGACACAAAAACAAACAAGGTATTGCCCCTGTCAAGCTGTAAACCGTTGATTGATTGTTTGATTGATGATGATGACTGAAAGTGTTGTCATTGTGGGGAAAGACATATCCCTAGATCAACACAAGGATGACTAACTATTTGACTGATTGACTTTGATTGATTGGGTGCTCTTTCCAAATTGAAGTGTCTTGTGTATCTTGGAAGAAGCTTTTCCTAATTCCATTTTTAAAGAAACTATCTCGGATTCATAATTTTCACAATTAACCTCTATTACCTTAAGCTAATTATTAACTTCTTCTATTTTCTTACCTTCTCCAACTTGAACCTTCAAATCTATTATCAATTTTTTTGCTTCTTGAAGAGCTAAAAGTGTCTTGAATTTAAACTATTTTTCTTCTTGAAGTTGTAACCTTAATCTTTGATTCTCCACTCAAAGTTTCTCAACCTCATCAAGACAACAAGTGAGTTCACTTAAAGATCAAATCACATACATTTTCATCTAACTCTTGCTCATAATCTCTCATAGGGTAGTCTTCTTTTTTGTCCATAAAAACATCACATCTTGAATCAACTTGGAAGGGTGTCTTTTTCAACAACTCATCACTTTCATACATATCAATCAGTTTATTCCAAACCTCCTTTACATCCTTGAAATACATAAATTTAGTAATGATTTCATTTGAAAAAAACAAATAAAAATAGCATCCATGGCCCTATCATTGAATTCAAGAGCCTTCTTCTCTTCAATAGTAGAAAGAGATGTTGAAGATACTGAATAACCTTTCTCTACAGTTGTTGGTGTAGGGGCACCTAGGAAATTTTGTCAAAATGATGTAAATAGGTATCTTAGGTTGGATTTGATGTGTCAGTCACACATTTTATGTAATAAAGTCTAATTAATATAGGGTCATTGGATTAAGTTTTGTCAAGTTGTCAAAATGTTGCAAAAAGTTGCTTTGCAACTTTGCAAATTTTCCCATGTAAGGAAGTTGAACAGTCACCTTTTTGAATATTAGTTGGAGATGATTGATTTTTAGTTAGAAATTTTTTACAAAGGTCTCACAAACTTCAAGGAAACTTTTGGAAATGATTTTGGAGGAAAGACAATAAAGCAAGCTCTGTTTTCTATTAAATTTCAATGTTTTTATGTGTTTATGAGTTTTGTACAGCTCCAAACACTCACTAATTGAAATTAATTGAATTGGAATCTTTGGTATAATGTTTCTTTTTTGATTTAGCTATGGTGTTATTGATTTTCATTGAGAAATAAGATAGTTTGAAGCATTTTTTTGGAAACCATATGTAAACCCTAAGTTCAAGGGTTTGAAGAGAAAAATAATGGTTTGCAGCCCATTCCACCATTGAACTTTGGCCAAAATCAGTGGAATGGAGGGGTTTAGGATTCTTTCAAATATTTTTGTTTTTATTAGAGCAGGAGATAGAGTTTTGGGGAGATTTGAGCTTGTCATAGCCTAACATCCTCATGTGTTAGGCTTAGGAATGTTAAGTAGATTAGATATTTTGTAAGATAACAAATTGGTTGTGAGTTTTGGTGATGAAAAATATATATTGGAACACTTTACATGATGTGTTTGAGCTTTTGGAGTGGATTTTTGAGGATTAGTATTTGAATTTTTCACAATTTCTTTGGAAAAGTGGCCTAATTTAGCCTTGGAGTAGTGTAGCAGACCTAAATTGAAGGATTTGTTCCAAAAGAATCCTAGTCCCTATTTGGATATGTTGAAAAGAGGCCTAATGGGTATTTGAATGAGAAGTGGATTTGAGGCCTTCTTTAAAAGATATACAAAGAAAACTTGGTTTACAGACCTACAAGGAGGATTGAGAGTTTGTATTTGAAACCACCATAGTTAGGGTTTAGAATCTTGAAGAATTTGTTGAATTGTGTTGTGTGAACATACTCCACCCTGCTCTACATCAAGTGGTATCAGAGTATAGTTTTTGATTGAGAGGTGGAAAAGTGGTTGATGTTTGAATAAGCAAGATGGCTCCAAAGAGAAATACAATGGCTAAAGAAGTTAGAGAACTAAAAGAGAAATATTCTAAGGAGGTGAATCTATATAAGGATTCTCATGAAGCTTCCCTTTCCAGAATTGCAGCCCTAGTGAAAAACCAAGGTGACAAAGAGGATGAGGGTGAGAGTGAAAACCCTCAAGGAGGAGTCCAAGATGAAGAGGAAATAGACCTTCAAGAGATGAGAATGGTCAAGATTTTGAAGGCTGTCAAGGGGGATACTCCAAAGGTGAATGTGGAAGTTCCTTTATATGGTGGAAAGATGGACAGTGAAGAAGTGTTGGGTTGGATAGATTCTCTTGACAATTTATTTGAATTTGAGGAAATAGAAGACAATAAGAAAGTGAAATTTGAAAAAACCAAGTTGAAGGGCCCTTCCCTAACATGGAGGAACTATGTTCAAGAGGAAAGAGTAAAGAAGGGAAAGAATAAGATAAGTTCATGGGATAGAATGATGACTAAGGTGAAAGCACAATTTTTTCCTACAGATTATGCAATTTAGACCTTTAGGAAGCTACAATTTTTCTTAAAAAAGGAGTTAGATGTGATGTAATACATTAAAGAGTTCCATAAATTAAGTATTAGAGTAGGACATACCAAAGATGAAGTAGAAAAGGTTGCAAGGTATCTAAATGGGCTTATACTCAACATTGAAGATGAAATTAGCCTTAATACACCTAGGATAGTTGAAGAGTGTTTTCAATTGGTTGTAAAGGTAGAGGAAAGGATAAAAATGAGACAAGATCAACAAGGAAGATGTAGAGGAAAGAATTTCAAACGTAGAGGTGACTTTGGTGTAAGAGGATAGTGACAAAAGCAACAAGGAGAATCAAGCAGCCACCAAGAGCAAAGTGGTGAATCAAGTGGTAGACCTATAATTTTAGGGGTAGAAGACCTAGCTAGTGGGAAAGGTAGATTTGGTGGAAAAGGGAGAGGGTTAAATACCTTCTTAGGCAGATGTTACTAGTGCAACCAATTTGGTCATCCAACATGGAAGTTCCCAAACAAGCAAACATCAAGCTCACATGGAGGTGAGCGAAGAACCCAAATTGTGGATGAGGAAGAAAATGAAAGTGTTAATTCACCATCTTAGCATGATGCTCCTAAGATAGCTGAGTCTTTGATGATGAGAAGAAAAATCATTAAGGTGCCAATAGTCAAAGATCCTCCACAAAGGAAATCATTGTTTAGGATCACTTGCAAATCACATGGAAAGGTATTTAAAGTAGTTGTTGATTCAAGTTATACTGATAATTTGGTTTCCTTAGAAATGGTAGAGAAATTGAATGTGAAGAGAATTCCACACCCCACACCATACACAGTATCTTGGTTGAATAAGGGTCAACAAGTCTTGGTCAATGAGAAAATGTGGGTAGAGTTTAATATTGGGGTTATAAAGACAAAATCCTTTGTGAAATCATCCCCATCGACGTTTTTCTCTTGTTTCTAGGAAGACTATCATAGTATGAAATAAAGGAAAAGCATGATGGCCATAAAAAAATTATGTGATAGAAAAAGATGGAACTTCATTCACCTTTACACCACTACAAGATGAAGAATTTGACAAACACGTTGGGTCTAGTGTTATGGTAGGGGGGGAGAAAGAATTCTTGGAAAAAATGAAGGATGAAGTTGGACATGGATTTTCTTTAGTGATCATACCTAAATCCATTTTAGCAGCAACCAAGGTTGAGGGTATACCTAGTGAGGTCCAATATTTGTTAGAAAAAAAAAAAAACATTGTAGTTGATGAGTTACCTAGATCTTTTCCTCCCATGAGAGATGTAAGCCATCACATAGACTTCATCCCTAGTGAAAATTTTCCAAATAAAGTTGCATACAAGATGACTCCCAAACAAAATGAGGAAATAAGAAGACATGTCCAAGAATTGCTAGATAAAGGAATAATAAGGGAAAGTTTGAGCCCTTGTGCTATCCCTACTATTTTAGCACCTAAAAAGGATGGGGACTATAGAATGTGTACTGACTCAAGGGAAATCAACAAAATTACCATCAGATATAGGTTTCCAATACCTAGAATGGAGGATTTAATGGAATGCTTAGGAGGTGCATGCTATTTTTCAAAGATTGACTTAAACAGTGGTTATCATCATATTAGGATAAGAGAAGGGGATGAATGGAAAACTGAATTTAAAACCAATGAAGTTCTATATGAGTGGATGGTAATGCACTTTCAATTTTCAAATGCTCCAAGCACATTTATGAGACTAATGAATGAATTTTTGAATCCTTTCATTGGAAAATTTGTTATTGTGTATTTGGATGACATACTTGTGTTTAGTAAGACTAAAGAAGAGAACTTGTAGCATCTTGACATGGTTTTGCAGAAGTTGAATGAAGAGAAGTTGATGATAAACCTCAAAAAATACGAACTCATGAAAGATGAGCTAGTGTATCTTGGTTATGTGATCTCCAAAGGTAAGAATCTTTCATGGACTTGCTAGTTTCTATAGGAAATTTATCAAGAATTTTAGTCACATATGCTCACCAATTATTGACACCATTAAAGGAGATAAGAGGAAAATATTTTAGTGGACTAATGAGGTAGAGAGAAGCTTCCAATACTTGAAAAAAAGAGTGGCACAACAACCTATCCTTTCTTTACCTAATTTCAACAAGGTTTTCACTATAGAGTGTGATGCAAGTGGCTTTGCAATTGGTGCAATCTTAAGCCAAGAGGGCAGACTGGTGGATTTCTTTAGTGAAAAGCTTAATGAAGCAAAATAGAAGTACTCATCCTATGATTTGGAGCTATATACAATGGTATATCCCCTTAAGAAGTGGAGACACTACCTTTTTCACAAGGAGTTCATTGTTTTCACTAACAACCATGCTTTACAATTTTTGAACAGTCAAGACAAGCTGGGTCATAGACATGTAAAGTGGGTAGAGTATTTGCAGAGCTATACCTTAACAATTAAGCACAAAAAAGTGCAATCCAACAAGGTAGCAAAAGCTTTAAGTCAAAGGTCAATGTTGGTCCATGAAATACAACTTCAAAGTGTGGGAATAGAATCCTTGAAGGATATGTATGCAGAAGATGAAGACTTCAAAGAGGTATATGTTGTTTGTGATTAGTTTAAAGATGCTTTTCATGATGAATATTTTAAATTTTTTTTGCAAGATAGATTGTTGTTTAAAGGTGCTCAATTATGTATACCAAGGTCTCCATAAGAGCTAATTTGATAAAGGAGAAACATTATGGTAGTTTAGGAGAACATTTTGGGGTTGATAAGACATTGAAATAGGTAAGGAGATTCTATTTTTGGCCAAATATGCAAGTAGATGTTAGAAAGTTTGTGGAAAATTGTGTAATCTGCCAAAGATCCAAGGGTTCTACTTCTAATGTAGGTATTTATCAACCCTTACCAATACCCAATAGACCATGGGAGAGCCTAAGTATGGTTTTTATGTTAGGTTTTCCAAAAACTCAGAGGGGTTATGAGAGTGTGTTTGTTGTTGTAGATAGACTTAGTAAAATGGCTCACTTTATTCCATTCAAGCACACAAATGATGCTTCTCATATTGTAGGGTTATTATTCAAAGAAATAGTTAGAATTCATGGTCTCCCATTAACAATAGTTTTAGATATGGATTCAAAGTTTATAGGCCACTTTTGGAGGACCCTTTGGAGGAAGCTTAGAATAAATTTGACCTTTAGTACTACCTATCATCCACAAAGGGATAAGTAGACTGAAGTTGTCAATAGATCACTTGAAAATATTTTGAGATGCCTCATAAAAGAACATGGAAAATAGTGGGACTTGCTTCTTCCTCAAGCTGAATATGCCTATAATGATTCAATTAATAGAAGCATTAGGAAAATCCCATTTGAAGTGGTGTATGGTCTGAAACCTAGAGGTGTGTTTGAGCTTATGGATTTGAAGGGAATGGAGAAGAGAAGTTCCAAGGGATAAGAGTTTGTAGAAGCTATGAAGGAGATACACCAACAAGTTAGAGACAATCTATAGAAAAGTGTTGACAAGTATAAGAAACATGTTGATTTGAAAAGAAGGGATGTACAATTCAAGGTGGGAGATTTAGTCCTTGCACATTTGAAGAAGGAAAGGTTGCCAAAGGGAAAGTACACAAAGTTGTTGATGAGGAAAATTGGGCCATGTAGAGTGGTCCATAAGTCTGGGCCCAATGCCTATAAGATAGAACTCCCTCCTAGAGTGGTTATCTCTCCTATCTTTAATGTTGATGACCTATACCCTTCAAGGGATATGTGGATGTAGGTACAGGTATTGATGTAGACGTTGTTGATGAAGAGTGGTTCATAGATCTACCACCTACTAAGCCATTGAAGCTTGAAACCGTTTTGGACACTAAGGAGGTGAAGAGAACAAGGCACAAAGTCTACAATGAATATCTTGTGAAGTGGCAAGGCCTACCTCCTGAAGATGCAATATGGATGATAAGAGAGGATATTAAAAAGCATGGAACTACTATCCAAGAGATGATCATAGGTGGAACCTGAGATTTATTTCTCTCTGGGTGTATGGCGTAGGGGCACCTATGCAATTTTTTCAAAATGATGTAAATAGGTGTCTTAGGTTGGATTTGATGTGTCAGTCACACTTTTTGTGTAATAAGGTCTAATTAACACCATTTTTTCTATTTTAAGGTCATATGTGTTAGGTTTTGTCAAGTGTTTAAAATGTGGCAAAAAGTTGCTTTGCAACTTTGCAATTTTGTCCATGTAAGGAAGTTGAACGTTTGGTCACCTTTTTTAATATTGGTTGGAGACCATTGGATTTCAATTAGAACATGTTTAGAAAGGCCTCAAAAACTTTGAGGAAACTTCTGGAAGTGATTTTGGAGGAAAGACAATAAAAGAAGCTTTTTTTCTTGTTAAATTTTAGTGTTTTTCTATGTTTTTGAGTCTTGTACGGCTTTGTACACTCACTAATTGATGTGAATTGATTTGGCATATGTGGAGTAATGTTTCTTCTTTGATTTTTCTATGGTGTTATAGATTTTCATTGAGAAATAAGATAGTTTAAAGATTTTTTTTGGAAACCACCTGTAAACCCTAGGTTGAAGGGTTTGAAGACAAAAATAAGGGTTTGCAGCCCATTCCACCATTGAACTTTGGCCAAACTTAGTGGAATGGATGGGTTTAGGATGCTTTCAGAGATTCTATGGTGTAGGAGCACCTACACCACAACATCAATTTTTGATCATTTGAATGATTAGTAGGTTAATGCTAGTGTTTTTGAGTTTATTTTGTCTAAATAAGGTCTAAGATACTAATCATAATGTAAATGGAGGTATTTTGAGTCCTTTAAGGAGGACAAGTTAATCTTACACTTGAAGAGTCCTTGTAGCCTTTGAAGGAAGAGTTTGTAAATGGGAGTGCAAGATAGGAGTTTAGAAGTCATATTAGGGGTAAAATAAAGGCATCTAAGTGGTTCTAGGTGTCTTAAACAACAAACTCACATAATGGTGTTCATTTAGAAAGTAATTATAATTATTAATACTTTTAAGACTAATCGAGGGTAAAGTGGCTAGAAGGTAGTTGTAGGCATTCAGAGAAGATTATACTAGTTTTTAAATGTATTTAAGGCCTCAAAAATGCTTGAATGAAGGTTGAAAAGAGTTGCATTGAAGATTGAATAAAGAAAGCAATGTTTTGCTTTGTTATTTATTGATATTTCTCTATTTTCTTGAACTTTATAATCTCTGTACGGACCTATACAATTGTTGGATGCTCTAATTTCTTGTGGATTATGTAGACATCTCAAATACCTTTCTTTTGTTTCTATGTGGAGGTCTTAATCCTTCTTGGGTGAAGAGTACATCCTATTTTTCTAGGACTACTTGTGATAGGGTAGTAAGGGCATTATTTTAGTTTGTAATCATGTTTTAATGCCTCCCACCTATTGTTTATGCTATTTATTGATGGGGAGCCATAGTTCCATGTTGGAATAGGAGTTTACATGCTTTGGTAGGGAAAAAAATATTTTTTTGTGCAATGAGAGGAAGCCCTAGGGCTGGAAGAGTCAATTTCTTGTGAAAGATGAAGGTGCAAAACATGGTTTGTTTGTATTGTTGATGGGACAAAGTTTGTGAAGGTGTGAATTGTCTATATAGGCATAAATAAACTTTTTTGAAGCATTTTTTTTGTCTTGTGAACCTTGTATTGGTGTTTTCTTGAAAACCCTAGGTGTTTACATGGTAAATGAGGGTTTAGCAGATCAATCATTTAGAGGCCTTGTAGCAGAAAATAAATTGGAGAATTTGGGGATTTAACACATGTTTAGTTACTGTTTGAAGAGTTTTTTTAGAGGACAAGTGTTTAAGAGGCACTTTGTTTGTAAAACATGGCCAATCTTGTAGCCTTTTTGTAGGGCAATTTGATGGTTCTTCAAGATGTTGCAAAGAAACCTTGTATGTTTGGTTTGGGAATTGTGTTGAGGGTCTAAGTGGATGTTATAATGATTTTGATATGGTCCTTTAGTGTCCTTCTCTAAAAGATAATCCTATTTGATGAGTTTTGGAGTCTAAAGCCTTGATGGTGTTAATTGATCCAATGTGGTCGATTATGATTTCAAGAATTGATGTTTATTTGAGATTTGATCAGGATTGAGTCTTCTCCACCTCGGCTCTACATCATTTTCCTTTTTGTTAGAGTAGGAGATGGAGTCGGGTGGATTTGAGCTTTCCCTAGCCTAACATCCTCATGTGTTAGGCTTAGGAATGTTAGGTAGATTAGAGATTTTGCAAGACAACAAATTGGTGGTGAGCTCTGGTGATGAAAACTATAGATTGGGGCCCTATATGATGTGTTTGAACTTATAGAGTATATTTTTTAGGATTGGTATGTGAATTTCTCACACTTGATTTGGAAAAGTGGCCTAATTTGGCCTTGAAGCAACGTAGTAGACCTAAATTGAAGGATTCATTATGAAAGAATCCTAGTCCCTATTTGGATATGTTGAAAAGGGGGTAATGGGTATTTGAAAAGGTATTTGAGAAGTGGGTTTGAGGCCTTCTCTAAAAGATATGCAAAGAAAGCTTGGTTTGTAAACCTACAAGGAGGATTAAGAGTTTGTATGTGAAACCACCATAGTTAGGGTTTAGAATCTTGAATAATTTTGGTGAATTATGTTGTGTGAACATACTACACCCTGCTTTGCATTAGTTGTCCACACATAAAATCCTATGGAAGATAGATAAGTCTCCATCCTAAGTTTCCAAAAGATAAAATTGGTACCATCAAACCTAGGTGCTCTAGAGATAGAATATTCTTCCATTTATGAATTATTCTTTATAACTGCTTCATCATCCCTTGTAATTGCTTTAGGTAGTTCTTGTTGTTTAGCACTATGTTGGGCATTCCTTTTTCCTTTGTTTCTTTTACTTTTTTCCACTATACTCCACCACCAAGAGCAACCCAAGTTGATTAAACATTTTTTAGGGAACTTTGATTTTAGGTTTTTAAACTCTTTACATATAACGAACAAACCCTAGGAAAAGCAAACTCTAATCCAATTGAGATCATGTGACATCAAATGATATTTGAAACTTACTAAATGATCTTTACATCAATAGCATGATGAGTTGAGAAAAGAATCATAGATAGCTATTATAGATAGCTATTATCATGAAGGCATCATTTTTTCTTTCTCAATTGCAAAGGGGGTAGCTCATATTGATGAAAATTAATGTCTACATTGTTTGAAGTTATAGCTTTAATTAGGGTTGCTACTTCATTTGATTTGATAGGAGGGGGGTAGGAACTTGTTGTAAGGAACTTTGAATCATGTTATAATAATGAGGGGAGGTTTGAGTAAGGTCCCATAAGGATATCTTAGTAGGAGTAATCTTTAGTTGTTCAATGAGATCATACTCCTTTCCACTTTGTAAAGGAAAATGAGGGGGACTAGGAAAGAGATAGTTAGGCAATGGGAGGGATGTTGAAGGTGTTTTTCTTGGTTGCAGATTGTTTCTAGTGTTATATATATGAGCAATGGTATTATAACTCAACTATTGCGAAACATTATTCTTAGATGGGTAAGGATAAGTATGGGTTTTTTTTTATTGTGTTGTCATTGTGAGGGTGGGTAAAGAATTTTAGGATTCTTAGGGTGTACCATTGGTTATGTACGAAGTACAATAGTAAATGTGGATCTAATGGACATTTGTGCATTCATAACCTCAATGGTTTTAGTTTGATGTCTTTGTGACGAAGGATAGTCTAGTGTCACATTTTCACCATCATCTAAGGAAGTCACATAACTATTATTTGAAAGAAATTTTTCCATGTCATTTCCTTGCACCACGATATCCTTCCGAAGAGGATATTTTTTAGGAGAATTACAAACTAGATATTCATGACATTTAAAGTTTCGTTCTTCTAAAAAGATTGCATTGCAAGGGAGTTATCAATGGTTGAATTGTCTTGTTTATAAATGATGACACCTTTTGTTCAATAATGTTTTCCCTAGGAGGAGAGAGACAAATAGAAATCACATAATTCTCACTTTTTTGATCATTTAACACTAAAATATCTTCTTCACAACTAGGAGAGATACTAGGAGAAGAACAAATGAAATTGCCATGATTGCCTGATTTCATCATTTTTCTCTAAGGTCTCATTCTCTTGTGCCATAATATCTACCCTAGTACAAGAGCTTTTAAGATGTTCATCACATTATGTGGTTATATTTTGTAAAGTAGCTTCATCACAAATAGGAGAGGTATCAAGAGAAGGAAAAATATAATTTTTCATTCTTACCAAATAGATCTTTCCAAATGGTATGAGCATTAGGGATGGGATGAACAAGATTCTCATGACTCTCAATAAGTTTATCTTCTAACACCAAACTATTATCTCCACATCGAGGAGGGATATTAGGAGAAGGAAATTTTTGATTTGCATGATTATCTATGATTTCATCCTCTTTCACTAAAACATTCTCACACGCAAGGGATGAATGGAGACTAGGTAAGGAAATTTTTATAGAAATGTGTTTATGATTTCATCTTCACGTGTCCTAATATCTTCCTAAGAGGGCGGAGGAGAGAGAAAATTGAGAATCTTATGATTCTCATGTTGGCATATGGCTTCTAGTGTTGTCATTGATGGAAACTGAAGTCATCTACATGGTTCGCAGATCAATATCTAGTCATATCGACTGATAAAGTGAAATACTGTGTTATTGACAAAACACTTGAAGAATAGGGTATCCGATCTATTAGTTAATTTGTCTACTTCACTGGATCATCATTTTGAGTTTTGTACCCTTGGGATTGCTTATTGAGCATGTATATTATCTTATTACTAAATTTTGTAGTGTTGCATTAGTTGCAGTAAGAGCTTGGAGGTCTGGTAGGATGTTTTCTATCTATTTGCTCGTTGTAGCTGACTTAGTGAATGTAGCACATTGTGGATGTGTAAAGTGAAATTATTTAAAAAAAATTTATGTTAAAATATTTAATTATGGGTCCCAGCTATAGTCTATCTGACTTGTTTGGGTGCACATCAAAATTGTTCATGATTTGGGCCAACAATTGATAATATTTCCAATTTTTATTAAGGCCGACCTATAGCGATTTTATTTCTTGATGCAGATATATATAATAGATTCGATATATAATATAGATATGAGAAAAAGAAGTGGTGGTGTGTTGTGATCATTAGGAACAATGATTAGGTGATTATGTAGAGTTTCCCTTGTCCATTAGGGTATGTGCAAGATCATCATGGAAAAAATAGGCCCTAAGTGGCAAAAAAATGAGAAAAATCAAAGCTAGGCAACTTGACATAAAAATTTGAATAAGTTATCTATATTATTTCAAAAATATGTAAGAATAGAATTTGTAGCAAATTGAATGTAGTTTCTAAAATACTAGGTTTATTTTTTTTTTAAATCTATTTGGTGAAAATTTAAAATTTCAATGTAATAGTACTTAAATTTTAGGGAAAAAATTAAGAAGTAGGTGTCATTATGACCACCCTAACCACAATAAAATGATAATATTTTTTATAAGATTTTAGATATAAGTAGAGGACTCATTTCTCAATGTGATGCATATTTTTCTGTAATTTGTTTCCAAGTAAATAATTAATTATGATTTTTTTATTACAACTTTTAAAAAATACAAAAACTCATATGTCTAACCACCTTAACTTGGTCAAAACTTCATGAAATTCAATTTTTAATTTTTTAATCCTATAGTATGTGAAGCATAGAATGTGACACATGTTTTGGATTAAAAAAAATGTGATATTGTTTGAAAGCTATAAATTTTTTTCAATTAGCCTATCAATCGGGACTTTTGTCGTAATTCAAATAGAAAATGAATAATAATTATTTATTAAATTCAAAGTAAAGCATAATTTATATTGGTGGAAAGCTGAGAATATCCTTTAAAAACCCTTTTCATTTCATCAATTTTGGGTTAAAAAAAAGTCGTCAACCACATACCTTACACATACCCATCATATCGCCACTTTTTGGCCCATCATGGTCCTACACATACCCATTAAGATTTTTGTATTGTGAGTTGTGCAGAGCAAAGCAGAATTGTTGAATTAGTCATAAGGACATGAGATTATCTACAAAGCTTAATTGGAACTATAATCAAGCATTATTGATGTTATTTCATCAGTTCATTCTTTTGGATTTATTCCAAACCATTTTGTGGAAGTGAGACTATCCTTTTTGAGTAGTGAGCTCTAGGTAGTGTGCCTGAATGCATGTGCATTCCCCTTTATTATTTTCATTATACTTTTTACAAGGTATAATATTGTGTACTAACATCCACCATGGGTTTTCCCCTAACATAGTTTCCACGTAAAGATCTTGGTGTTCTTTGTCTCTGTGATGTGTTAATTGCTTATGGTTAATTATGTATTCATCAGATCTAAGATTGAGTTAAGTAAAGTTTGAAAAGTTTATTTTTTGTGACAACTGATTCACCCCCCCTCTTAGTTGTCTATCCTTGTTTTTCCAACAATTGGTATCAAAGCGTGTATATGGAAAGGTCATGGTTACCTTTTCCATTGATGTCAAAGGGAGAGAAGTGCAATGTGAAAAATATTCTGAGGAGAAGAGCCTTGTGGGAAAAGAGTAGTTGAGAAGAAGAGTCAGAATCTAAGGAGAAGCAAGTGTGTTGGGTTGATGGTATTTTTCACATCATATGTTGCCATTAATGCCAAAGGGGGAGGTTGTTAGCATATGGCTTCTAGTGTTGTCATTGATGGCAACTAAAGTCATCTCCATGGTTCACAGATCAATATCTAGTCATATCGACAGATAAAGTGAAATATTGTGTGTTACCAACAGAACACTTGAAGAACATGGTATCTGGTCAGTCAGTTAATCTGTCTACTTCACTAGATCATTGTTTTGAGTTGTGGACCCCTAGGATTGCTAATTTAGTATGTATATTATCTGATTACTGAATTTTGTGGTGTTGCATTAGTTGTAGTATGAGCTTGGAGGTCCGATAGGATGTTTTCTGTCTATTTGCTCGTTGTAGCTAACTCAGTGTATGTGGCACATTGTGGATGTGTAAAGTGAAATTATTTAAATTTTTTTAATGTTCAAATATTTAATTTTGGGTCCCAGCTATAGTCTAGTTGACTTGTTTGTGTGTGCCAAAATTGTTCATGATTTGGGTAGACAGTTGATAATATTTCCAAGTTTTATTAAGGATGACCTATAGCAATTTTATTTCTTGATGTGAATATATAAAAGAGATTCAATATATCATCTAGATATGATAAAAAGAAGTGGTGGCATGTTGCAATCATCAAGAACAATGATTAGGAAATTATGCACAGTTTCACTTTTGCATTAAGATTTTTGCAATGTGAGTTGTGCAGAGTAGAGAAAAATTGTTGAATCAATTAGAAGGATAGGAGATAATCTACAAAGCTTAATTGGAACTGTAATCAGGAATTTTTTATGCTATTTCTTTAGTTCATTCTTTTGGATCTATTCCAAATCATTGTAGGGAAGTGATCCCATCCTTTTGGAGTAGTGAGCTCTAGGCAATGTGCCTGAATGCATGTACATTCCCCTTTATTATTTTCATTATAATTTTAATAGGGCATAATATTGTGGACTAACATCCACCATGGTTTTTCCCCTAATAGGGTTTCAATGTAAAAATCTTGGTGTTCTCTATCTTTCTGATGTGTTAATTGGTTATGGTTAATTCCTTATTCATTAGATCTGAGATTAAGTTAAGTAAAGTTTGAAAAGTTTATTATTTTGTGACAATTGATTCACCCCCCCTCTCAATTGTTTGTCCTTGTTTTGCAAACATCTCAATGATTGTATCTTCTTGAACTCTATATTTTTGGCACCCTAGGTCTTTCTAGCACTTCTAGGGTTTTTCACCTGAAGGAGAAAGTAGGGCCAAAAGATCTAGCTAGGCTCACTCAAATTAATTAATGTATGATGTTACTTGAACTAGATGGAATGAACTAAGTGCAATTAAGTGATCTATATGAATGATTATGTATGCCAAACCTATGATTAATGAAATGTTGGAAAACACAATGATGTTTGAAAATAATGAACTATGATTGAACAAATACAAAAAAAAAGAGAGGCTGAATTAGAGTGCACCTGGACATAAATTTGAAAATCTAGAATCTTCTGAATGTTGTCTGAAATCACATAAAATCACTAGTGGGACTCATTTTCCACTAATGGTGAATCAGTCGTACTTTTGATGAAAATTGTTGGGAACGGGTTTCTGAGTGTCAGGATTCAAAATTTAACAAAACCTAGATTTCTAGCCTTAAGGTGGGACTCATTCACCACTGATGGCAAATCAATCCTCTCAATTTTTTTTGAGAAATTAGGAGACAATTTTGTAGCACCAGATCTAAGATTGTGTGCTTGTCAGGTTGTCGAAGTCAAATTTGTAGAAAACGACCATAATGTCTTCTCTAAGCTTGAAATAAGGTGTAGTTAACTTGAAACACTTTGTTGACTTATTATCCACTTTTTAGCACCTAAATTCTTGTCAAATCTACATACACAAGTCTACAAACACACATGAAAAATGGGGAAAATGGTTAAGGGTTAGGTTATAGGGATTTTCCTTGGTCAAATCCCACTTTGGTAATCAAACCCTTGATGAAATAGTGAAATGAAGGAGAATGATAAACAAATAACATGCAAATGCTATCAACTAACCAAACCCTTATTGAAGAAAATATGAAGATATGTTAATGGCTACTCTTAAATGCTTGATTATAGGATGCAAAGTGCTCAAATGCTAGTTGAATGGTTGAATGAGTTAGAAGATTGTAGGAGATATAAAATGAGGATAAAAACACTTATTGGTACATTCTTTTGCATTAGTAACCCTTTGATACCTCATCACAGGTTGACATTGAGTAATTTTGAATAAAAACCCGAAAGGAAATTTGAAATATTTTGAATTTAGAGCTAAGAGGGACTTAAATGTGAATTTTGATACCTTCACAAGATGCCATAATTTTAATTTTAAGGACTTAAATGTGAATGTTCAAGACTCATTGCAAGATTAAATCAAAGCAAGATAGATAAAACATTATGAAGAAAGGCCTAAAAGACCATGAAAATGACAAGGGCACATTTTTCTATGACACATTTAGCCCCCACTTTAGTGAGAGGATGAACTTGCTTCAAACTCACACTAAAGTAGCCATGCATATCGAGAAGGAGGCCCTAGTGCACTTATGTTAGCAAGATGGAATGACGACAATCAAGAGGGGTGATCAAGCCCCTAGGATGAAGATCCCATGGAAAAATAAGCATAAGAACAAAGGAATAGACATGTGGATGGGGAATTGAATTGAGCTTTGATCGTCTGTCCAACTAGTTGTGGATTAGATCTAGGTTGATTTTTTGAAAAAGAGAATGCATACTCACTTTGGGGTGACAAAACTCATGGTGGTCCACTGGGTGAGAAGACCAAAAAAGTGAAGTACATACGCTAGTTGGTATGCAATCACAAACAAAAAGGTGGCTATGAGGAAAGTCATGCCACTGAGTGGGCTTCATGCTCAACCATATCAAAGTTATACCTCCTGATAACTTTAGCAAGGCACCACAAAGGAAAATGTTGGTTCGTACTTCATGAGAAAAGCAAAGCTTTGTATGCTTAGAACCCATGAAAAAATTTAAGGTACCACAGGCACTCAAGTTGTGTTATGAAAGGTGGAAAAAATGTCAAATGTAAAAGTGTTCAAAGGAGTCTTATTAAGTTCATGCAAGGTCTATCACTTATGGAACATTGTATCTAATGTCTCCAAGAGAGGACTGATCAAAGAATAAAATATTCACAACTTAGGGGATGAAGTGTGTCACATCAGGCCACCAAGAGGAATGTAATATGCTAAGATAGATCACACTTATGAAGGACATCATACCCAATGTCGTTCACAAAGTGAAAAATGCATCGTATGAAATGACAAGGCTGCAATAAGAATAAAAAATGAAATATGAAATATGGTAATGTATGCCCCCACTTTAAAGGAATTTCCACAAACTGGTATGTGAGAAATTACTTTAAAGTAGTTAAGGAAAGAAAATGTAAAAGGTAAAAAAGAAGACATGAGAGCCAACTCAGAAAGCCCTATGCCAAGTCATATGTTTTGAAGTTAGGTTGCTTCATGTAAACAAAAAAAAGAACAAAAGAAAAAGGGAGTTCCCCCCCATAAAGGAACACACCAAACACATAAGGGATATATGGATTTGGGGTCAGTATCTTTTTTGCTGCAATGTTTTTATGAAAGAGCTCAGAATTGTCATCATTCCCCAAAGCACATAGAACTAGAAGAATGAAACAAAGAGAGTGAAAAAAAAGGAAAAAAAAGTCTTTTTTGGGTCAACATGGAAGAGACATTACGGTCTCAATGCTTTGCATCATCCCCAAAAGGAAAACACAAGCGAAAAGAAAATGAAGAAAAGGTGAAAGAAAAGGAAAAGCTTTTGGGCCAACATGAAGGATAAATTTTGGTCTCAATGCCTTGCGTAATCCCCAAAAGAAAAACACAAGAAAAGGGAAAAGTAAAATGGAAAAGGGACCGATTGGGTCAACATGGAAGAGACATAGGGAATCTCAATTCTTTGCGTCATCCCCAAAAGGAAAAACACAAAACAAAGCATGATGAATAGAAGAATAAAGGTACGAATGGAAGAAGTGTACAAAGAGAGGAAACATCAAATGCATGATATGGGGGAACACGACACACACACGAAATGAAAAATAAAATAAAGGACAAGTAATGCAAATGTAAGTCAATTGTTAACTAAGTTATTTGTTTCCTAGTCTTGAATGGACAAGCGGAAAAAGGAATAACATGGTTAAGAGACATAAACAAGTGCATTACAAGGACAAGGCTAACAATGTCTTGCCCCCCACAAAGTGTAAAGGAAAGAATGAGCTAAGATGGGTGATGGAAAAGGGTCATGCAATTGTGAGAATAGGAAATTCTACAACTATGGCATGAAAAAAGGGATGGAGATTGATTTAAGGTATGATGGGGAAACAATCAATATCAGTGAAGTGATACTTATCTAGTATGTCTTTCAATGTCTGGCATTCTTTTGTTCGATTTCCAAGGATACGATGATATTTGCAATATGGTATATGAGAATTATGAGGTAAAATGACCAACCTATTGGAAGGTGGTAAAAGTATAAGACCTCTGTTTAAAAGTAGTTGAAGCGTCCTTTCACATTCAGGTGGAGGATGTGTAGGAAACTTAATATTCTTTAATTTGTATGGTCATTTGTGTTTACTAGGTTCTCCTTTTTCATGAATAGAAGGAGGAAGGGGACCGAAAGTGATCCTAACATCCTTGTCATTAGAAGGAGAGAATGGTTGTTCACATGGAAGGAGAATGTTCAAGTTAGGAGGATTCAAGACCACTGTACTAGCATCCTAGATTCTCCTAGGTTGAAGAGGATGTCTGTCAAGATGAGAAGTATCTTGATATCCTAGTCCTATTGTATATGCTTCAGTTGATTGTTGTTCAAGAAGTTGATGGATGTCATGTTCATGTTTTGTGTCACAACCTTGCTTACTTAATATAGCAAATCCTTTTCCATATGTTTCTTCAAGGTTAATAGGAATGTTTGTGACTTTGTGCTTATAGAATGGTTGGGATTGTGGTGGTTGAGAGGAACTAGGTCCACTTGAGGGAGGAACTATAAGTCTGATGTTGACTTCAGGATGTAAATAAGCAAAGTGATCAAGTGGTGCAATGGTAGGAAGTTCTTGTGATCTCATAGAAGGGTAAAAGGTTGCATTTGCTTCAAGGTTGTCAAGGAAATCATTGTAGAATGTATTCATGCTAACATCATCTTCTCTAATTATGTCTACATCATGAGGAGGATAATCATGAGGAGTTAAAGGAGCATGAGGTTGTTCAAGGTCATTAAGGTTACAACAAAAGGTACAATTGGACATGCCTACAAATTATTTTAAAGATTTCCAAAACTTATTGAAAGAAAATTCCATGATGCCAATAAAGTAAGATGTAATAAATGAGGAAAAATAGAGAATCTGTAAATGAAAATAAAATATAGGAATAGAAAAGTGTTATGCAGAAAAATGCCAAAGAGATTATAAAAATGTTGTTTCAGAACTACAAAGGAGTTGATTCGCCCTGGGTGGCGAATGAGTCCTAGGATGCAATATTTTGTGTTTTTTAGAATTTTAAGAGTGATTTTAATGTTCTATAGAATGCAATTACAGATGTAGAATGCAAATTTTTACTTTTTTTAATGAAATTGAATGTAGAAATGAAAACTAAATGAATGTTTCACTAATGCAAAATGAAAGGTCCTAGAATGCAATAAAAAATCAATGCCCTAATTGAATGATAATGCAAATGGAAACTAGGATGCAAGATATGAATGCAATCAAAAATTAAAGTGTTCAAAATTCGCATTCACCAAAATGTGACAGATTTTGGGAGCCCAAAATGTTGGCTCTTGCACTTCTAGGGTTTTCACCTAAAAGGAGAGAGATTTGAGCCCAAAATACTTATGTAACACTCAAATTATGATTTATGCAATGTGATATGATGTAAATGATCTTATCTAAATGTAATTGACTAATTAAAATGAACTAAAAGGAATGGAAAAGTGCAATTCAAGCTATTTTTGAAAACACATTGTGATATGCAAACAATAATGAAAATGAAGGAATTATGCACAACATAAGGTACAAGGGTAAATATGAGTACACCTGGATGAAATATGAGTTGTATGGAGTGTTTGGAATGTTGATGAATTTTACTAATTTTTCATAGTGGGACTCATTCACCTAGGGTGGAAAATCGGTCCTCCTACTAATGAAAAACTGCTAGAAGCTAATTTCTATCTATCGAGATCTGAAATATAACAAAGTTCAAGTTTTGAGTCCTAAGGTGGGACTCATTTTCCATAGGTGGTGAATTATTCCTCTCCAAATTTTTTGAAAAACCAAGAGACAACTTTACAACACCAGATCTGGAAATGTCTGCTTGTTGGGTTGCCAAAGTCAAATCTATAGAAAATGGACAAATAAGTCTCTCTAAGGTTGAATTTGACTTATTTTGACTTGAATTACCTATTTGACATGAAAATCAATCTTCAACACCTTAAAAATTGTCAAATCTACAAACAAAAGGGTTGCAAATACACAAGAAAAAGGGGGGAAATGATTAGCGTTAGTGAATAGGGGTTTTCCTTCGTCAAACCCCACTTTTGGTAATTAAACCCTTGAAAAGATAATGAGATGCAAGAGAAAGATAAAGTAATAATATGCAAATGATATCCACTCACCTAACTATTGATCTTGTAATTCTGAAGTAATGTCAATGGCAGCTTCAAAGTGCTTGAAAAGTGCTTTAATTGTTGATGTAAGATGCTTGAATGCTTGAATGTATAGGTGAATAAGTGAATTTTATGAATTGGGGGGAGGGGGTTTGAAATGAGATTAAAATCACTTACTTATACAATTATTTTTCCTTACTATCCATCCATACCTCATCACAGGCCGACATCAAGTGTTTTTTAATAAAATCCCAAAAGGAAATTTGAAATATTTTGAATTTGGGGCCAAGGGGGACTCATTTTCCACCCATGGTGAATAGGTCCCACCTAAGACCTAAAAATAGTTGTCGAGAATAATGTTGTATTTAATGTTATTTGTTAGGATAACATTAAAAAATAGACTTAATTAAGTCATATGAGGGCATAAGAAGACAACATAAAGCATGAGAAAAGTGTAAATAGTGAAGATGTACCTAGAAAAGTGTGAAGGCTTGTTATAAGACTTTACAACACTTCAATATAGGACTTGTTGATGAGAAAAAGGTGGGTTTTAGGTAAATTGTATTAAATAAAGTCTAAAATAATGTAGAAATGTCTTACAACACTTCACAACACCTTCACAAGACATTGTTCTTTGAGTTTTAGTACCTAAATAAGTATGTTCAAACCATGATACAACATAAAATCAAAGCAACATAGTTCCAACACCATGAAACAAGACCTAAAAGTCCATGAAAATGACAAGGGATCATTTTTCTATGACACAATAATAACCTATAATAAACTATAATTCTATACAAAATCACAAACAATTACATATTAGAAGCGGTTACATTTTCTACACAATAACCCAAATCTATATTACTTTTGGATTATTCTTTATTGTTATTCCTAGATATAAATACTATAATGGAAAACGGAAATCACTCAGGAGGGAAACAAATTTTTCAAACACGTTCCAATTCAATAAACTAGTCTTAAACTTATACCTCCCATGACTTATCTATAATTTTGTTCTTGTGAGGGATGAAATCTAGTGAGTAGGAATGATGCCAGCTCATCCCTCTTTAAGAACATGTTTACAACTTCTTCTTGTGTGGCTGCTAGTTGTGCTTTGAGTTCAACTATTTTTTGTTGCAGCTAATGAAGTGTCCTTGTACACCCATGCACGAGATCGTCTACCCTTTCTCTTGCTTCCCTCATCATACTATTTACTGCATCTTCCCTTTGATAATCCTCAATGCCCTAAAATAAACCCACATCAAAAAAATAATTTTTTGCTACATAACTAAAACATATCAGCGAGAAAAATAGAAAGAGTCTACGTAATTACTTAAAGAATTTTGAGGAAATGACTAGTTCCAAAATCTTTGTGTACTAGGGGAAACATTTTGGGATCTATGGATGGAAAATTCACTATTGGTGCCAATTAGGACTGATACGCCAAACTTGGAAACTTAATTTAATTTTAGGAAGACTATGCTAGAACAAGTTTCAGAAAAATGGGTACTTAGATCTGCAAAATTCCTATTTAGGCCTGGGCAGTGTGACTCATTCACCAATAGTGGCGAATCAGTCCACCTTTGGATTTTTGGAAATTTGAAATAGGAAATTGTAGCCCTCAGTTTTCTCTTCTACTCCTAATATAGATTTGGGTCTAGAACTACAAAATTCAACCTATAGAATCTTCTCCAAGCTTCTCTCAGGACTTTGACAACTTTGACTTGTTTTGACTACTTTTCCAATCTTAACTTCTTGGTAAATCTACAACCTAGCCCTGCAAATCACACACAAGAGGAGGGGAAAATGTTGTGGGATTAGTGAATAGGGGTTTTCCTTGGTCAAACCCCTAGTTGGTAATTAAACCCTTGAAATGAAATGAAATAGAATGGAGAGTGATGAATGAACAAATAATGATGTTGCAACTCACCAAACCCTATCAATTAGGTGTTGTAAACATGTAAGTATTGGCTCAAATGGATACATGGACTTGAAATCTAGATAGCTTGGTGTTGATGGATCTTGAATGCAATGCTTGCAAATCCTACACCACAATTGTTAGCTCTAAAACAACATTATGAAAACAATCTTTAACATGATGAATGATGCTTGAAAATGCTCTTGATTTCTTGATAATCTTCCCTTGAAATTCCTTGAATGCTCTTGTAAAATATATGCATGAATACTTGAATGCTAGGTATGAAAATGAGGGGAAGAAGCTTGTATTTATACTAAATTATGCAATAATTCATGAATGAAATTACATCACAGGATGACCTTAGATCTTGGAGAATAAAAAATCGCTAGAATTTTGAATTAAATTTGAATTTTGAGCTAAAGAGGACTCATTCCCCACTCTGGGAAAATGGGTCCCACCTAAGGGGACTCATTCACCTAGAATGGCGAATGAGTCCCACCTTTGGAATTTAATGTGGGTTTGAAGATTTTGATGTTTTAAATGATATTTATTGGGATTATTCTAAAAAATACACATAGGCAAGGCCTGTGGATGCAAAATGGGGCCAATTAATGCATAAGAAAGCCCAATTATTAATGAAAAACCTAGAAATGTGTGAAAGTATGTTACAACACTTAGAAACAAGGCTTGGTAAATGATGAAAAGAGGTTATTTATGTGAAATACATTAACAAGACCCTAGAAAAGTGTGAAAGTGTGTTACAACACTTTACAACACTTAGGTAAGGTACCACTTGAATCCTTTTAGTTCACAAGGGCCCAAGACCAAATGTGAATGTGTTATCCACATTACAACACTAAATCAAGGCAACTTTAAGCCAAAATCCATAAGAAGGACCTAAACAAGTGTGCAAAATGCCAAAGGACCCTTTTTTCAACACTATGTAAGCGGTGTTACTACCACCCCACATATAGCACACAATAGAGCTGGTGGTATGGTGGTACCACTAACCCATAAGGGGTGGACTAAAGGTGCTAGTGATAGTGTGATATTCATACCGCCTTACTACAATAGGGTTTTGGAGATACTTGTGGTTTTGTGGTGGGAATTTGGTGTGTTGAATGTTGTAACCCACTAGCCTGTGATGTGTTGGTGAGACCCCTAGTTGGAGAGCGATGGTTGGTTGATGACTATGGAAAGTTAAATAATGATTACTTGGTAGATGAATCATACATCAGAGAGACTTGATGTTCTCAAAGATAACATGAAGAGAGTCTCTTTGATGGGTCAACACAGTTAATGTTGATTACCTGTAGAAGTTGAAATGATAGCTAGGAACTAAACAGTTGGTTTCCTAGAATTGAAGTGACCATGGATGGATATTGATTATACATTGTGACACTCTGCAATGAGTGAAGGTTTGATTTATTGTTTTATTGACTGATTGATTGATCAAGTGATGTTCTACATTGTATGTTATACAAGAATTATAACGGTGTGAGAGAATAATTGTAATTATAATTTGTGTTGGGGGTTGATTAGGGAAATGTATGTTGCAGTGAATTGATACTTGAAAGTGAAGTGTGTAACTCTATATGTAATCCTATTTACTATAATAAAAAGTGGATTTACTTGGTGTGTGAGTTTTTCTCCCATAAGAGTTTTCCCACGTAAATCTTGTGTCCAATTCTATGTGTTGTCTAATTGATTTACTCTGTTGATTTTATTAATGTGCATCTTAATAATTTGTAACTCAAATTAAGTGAAGTTTTATGCATTTCTCTTCTATGGATTTTTCATTTGGAAGGTGTTTCCACACTGAGATTTCCTTACACCTTTTTCATTCCTTGATCCAAACCCTACTTCTCTTTTAATCTCAGCCCTCCATCAACCAATCAATCCTTGCCCTTGGTTCCTCTCATGAAAATTCTATATAATGAGGCCTTGGCTCTCATTCTTCACATTCACATCCTCCATATCCTTATGTTTCACAAATATCCATTGAATCCATCTCTATGCTTGCATCACATTTCCCAAGTATTGAGAAACCATATCCACAACCAACATTGGAGAAAATCTATAAGACTAGGATGCATCTTGTGCTCAATCCATGAGGAGAAGAGCAATGAATGTATAATTTTATAATAGTGTACAAGTACAAAAATTTGTCACACTTGTTAGAAGGTGTTACTTTTAATTATATCTTATCTTATATTTTGACTTTTAACTCATATGTCCTAGGTAGTTATGATATGTTTTCACATGAAATAAGATTAATACACTTGTCATAATCCTATTTAATCCTATGTCTAACCTTGACTATATAACCATGTAGTCTCATGTATAAACAAATAATTATAATATTGAAAAACTATTGGATTTAATTCTATTACAATACTAAGCATTGCATATTGATCTCTCTTATGCTTTCATGAACAAAAAGAGAAAACCCTATGGGGAGAAATTCCTATCCAAAAGAGAGATAAGAAAAAGAAATTCTCTCAATAATGAATGAGAAGGACAATACCCCATGTGAGGAAAACTTCCCCTCCATAAGAGAGAATTAGAAGATACCATGCAACCCCCCTCAATGTTGAGTCTCGTGCAATGATGGTAGAAGCTCAATATTCAATGTTGAAGATGATTGAGCAACATCAAACAATGTTCCTTCCCTTACGAAGAAACAAAACCATGATTTTATGTAGGATGTCTTCCCATTCTAGAAAGGAATATGAGGGAAAAAGAATGATGTGTGATATCTCTAAATAATGCTCAAGTGTCTCCATGTTGATGTCAAAAAATGTCACACACCAAACATGCATTCTAGGTCACACTACCAAAGAAGAAAATCCAATAGAATCTCATAGAAATGATTGTAGAACACAATCCAAAGACAAAGGTACCTTCTCTGAATCTACAAAAAATCCTCTTCCAAATGTTGTCCAAAAGAATCCACTATCACATCAAACTACAAAGAATGATTATGTAGAGAATGAATAAGAGGGCTAGAGTTTTCCCTTACAACAATTGAAAAAGGATCATCTCCATCAAAGAGAAGATGAATGCAATAAAAGGTTTCTCCCAAATCTAAAATGTGGGACTCAAAAGGGAAACCAATAATGTCTGTCAAGTACTCATGCCAAGTTGATCTCTAGAAGATGATGAATGTTCTACTACACTGAATCAAAAGGAGCCTAAACTATGAAATCGCAAGAATCCTCAGGTACAATAGTAGATTAAGAGGATAAGATTTCAATGATGGGTTCTTGACCGTTAGCATTAGAATATTCTTTGGAATATACTTTGCTAGAATATTCTTTGGAATCATCGATGTAATGCTTGAATGATGGTCATGGGTTTGATTTGACCTATGAGTAGGTATAAAAGACTACAGTGGAGATTTAAATTATGCCATGTGTCAGCATGTGTATCACATACAATACTTGTCTATAGAGTTTTTGAAAGTCTGTAGACCATATATATAATAATTTTTTTTTGTGAATTATATAAAACATTTGCAGATATATATTAGATTTTTATTTATTTTTAAAAATTTCTATAATTTTTAAGAAATCCAAAAAAAACCTACGAAATTATTTATGCAACTACAATAATTATGCGATCATGTGGTCATACGAGCAATAGAGGGGGTAATGTTTTTCCTTAGGCTCTAGGTGAGCTACGCGGATTTTGATGAATTAACAATCAATCTTAGGGTTTGTGGGCTTCCTAGATGTGATTGTAGGGTCAAATTTGACCCAAAGTGCTCCAAAATGGTAGCTACCTCTTGGATTTGGCAACCACACTTCAACTTCAAACCCTCATATATTTGATGCCATATGTCTGAGTTGGACAAAAAAAAAGGAAAACCTAACTTTCTCAAACCATTTGATCTCAATGGAAAGCTTATATTTGCACCAAAAAGCTCCAATTCAAACCTACAATACAAATCCACAAAGAGGAAACCCTCACATCTAGTGTTTCTTTCAAGATTTTATGATTTTGTAGATCATCATTTGATGCAAGAGAAGAGCATACTCAATTTTTCAATATTTACGGAGATCTCTCAATAAAGACTAACAAGACATAATCTCACAAGCTCTGATACCATATAAGAGTTGGTATAGAATAACTATATAACATGCAAGATTTGGCTAAAGATTGTAGCGACCAAAGATCTAGGAACTTCATGAAAGCACAAGAGAGATCAATATGCAATGGTCAAGATTGTAATGGAATTAAATCAAATGATTGTTCAATATTAGAATTGTGGATTTACACATGAGATCAATTGATTATATAGCCGAAGTGAGACATAGGATTAAATAGGATTATGCCAAGTGTATTAATCTTATGTTATGTGACAACATATCATAACTACCTATGACACATGTGTTAAAATTCAAAAGATAAGATAAGATATAATGACAACTAACACCTTCTAGAAAAATTCCCTCCTAGAACCTAAGTAAACTTAACATGTAAATAGGACCTACTAATGATAGATAGGTAAAATATCTATTTACATCATCAGTTATTCCATCATTGATAAATAAATTTATTTATATAAAAAAGGTATGGTTTTTTATTAGTCTGGTTATTGTTATCTTTTGTGAACTTGGAGCAGTGATCCTCTATCTAACTATGATTGACCTATTTTGACTTGATTTCACATTGAGACAAAAAGCTAACTACGGTTGATGCTTATTTCTTGACACAATGGAGAGCCAATATCTTAGGGTTTGTGTCTCTTTTTAATCATAAAGGGGAAAGTTTGATGTGTGTTTTAACAAGCCTATCTGACATATAACCTTATATTATAAAATGCATTTAATTGCATAGATAGAAACAAAATCTCATAGAACAATCCTAGATTAGAGCAATAGTGATAGAGGGGAACCTGTTTCTAAATTTTGAGGTTGAATTATAAGTATAGGTGCATATGGAACCCTAGACATAAGAGGATTCCTCTTGAGATCTAAAAGGCATTGAAATGTAGGTTGTAGTCTATTTTTTGTTTCCAATGACTATCAACTATCAAAAATTTTGGATTTTACCCACACACATGAAAAGAGGGGTAAAGGTTGTGTTGCATAGGGCTTTCCTATGTCAAAACATTTTTTGGTATTTCTACCTCCATGTAGAACAAATGATGATGATGAAGAGGGCATACCCTAGGTCAAGCAAAGGCCAAAACAATAATTTACTGAAATGATATAGGATAATTGATAATATTACCTTTGGTATGAAATCCTTGATGAAAGGATTCAACACCACAAGTTCCCATAAATTTTGATAGATGGATGCCTTGATTTCTTGATAGATCTACAAGAGGTTAGTCCAAACAACATAATAGATTGTTGTATATAGCATGTGGAGGATAACTCAATACATCTTCATAATTTTATCATAATAGCTTATTCCTTTTTTCTTTCCTATTCGAATAAGAATAAAACATGTTTATATATACATCCTTATTGATATTTCTGATTGTAGGCCAAGATGGGATATTTTAAAACCACCAAAGACTGACACCAAAATTCAAATTTGAATTAGGATACATTTAAGGTCAAGGCCGCCCAATGTCCTTCATTGGGTGATTTTTACTAAATTTTGTTGAGATGTTGACCCACTTTAAATATATTTTATCAATATAGAGCTCAAAATAAGTAAATTATTATTATAATTAATATTTTAGGAAAAATAGGGTGTTAAGATAGTGTGAAATTGTCAGGGGTGATAAATTATGATGCTATAATTAGCCCACACTTTAGTGAGAATATGATCTTATGTTCATATTTAGACTAAAGGAATAAATATCCATATCAAAATAGTGAAGATATAATATGACCCCAAGTTGACGAGTGTGTAAGCCTCCAACACAGGATCTCATCAATCCATAATGCCAAGACAAACATGTGCACATGACAAGGCAAGATTAATTCATACATAAAGCACTCAATGAACAATCAATGGAGTACACTTAAAAGAAAGTATAAAGAAAAAACAATACATATAAAGAATAGATGAACCAAACACATGGAATATATGAGGAAAACATGTGAAATACATAGAGAAAATAGACCAAATACACAAAGAAAATGCATAAAAGATACAAGGAAAACACATAATCAGTAGAATAGAAAAAAATAAGACATAAACACAAGGTTAGTAAACTAAAATGGATTTGAGTTAGTAAGCTAAAGAGACATCGGTCTTAAATTTGACTCAAATACCAAATTCCATCCCTCATATATGATATTAGACAAAATGGTGCCCTCATAGGACCAGCAAGATACATTATGCTAAATCACTCATGAGTTACATAGATCCACTATCTAGCAAGATGTGTTATGTTGGGTGACCACATAAAAATGCTCAAGTTCATGAATCAACAAGCCCTGTTAAGCCAAAACAATGGACTATTTTTCTAACTAGACTTCAAGGAGCACATAAAAGTTTAATGTCATGGGGGATGAACCAGTTATTAGTGTTAATATAACCTCACCATAGAACCAATCATACAAATTTAACTATTGAAGTATATAGTTGAAGTGGATGACAAATCAATCTTTCATATGTGCTCGTTAAGAAAAGATATATTTAGAGATGCATAAGTTCAACATGATGCTATGAATAACTAATCAACACATTAGTAACTATAAAAGTAACATTTTAAATCATGTGGTAGGACCCAAAATTTTAGCCTTATGAATCATGTATTTAGAGCATCTTATTTTAAATTCACATTTATCTCAATGCTTATGATGAAAATATCACAACCAAGAATGAAATTTCTTTGTTAATTTACAATGTCTCATTCTAACTAAGTTTGGATAATGTAATAAATTTTTATTTATTTTTTTGTTCTCATCATTTTTGTCAATAAACTTTCAATACTAAACTAAGTAGTAGATAGATATAATAATAGAGTTTTTAAATGAACAATAGAAATAATAATTTATTATTTTTCAAATATTTCTCACATCATTAAATGATTTTGGGCATTCTTTATTCTATCAAAATTTTACATATTTCTTCAAAATATTGAAAAATTGTAATGCTTAATCTACTAACTATGAAGTTAAATTCACAATTCTTTGAATCTCCCCAATAGATATGAAGTTGTGAAATTAGATAATATTATGTTTAACTAGAATCACTTTTAATGTATTTCCTTAATATAATGAATCCAAATAAATCACTATTTTTCACACCAAATACATATTATCTATGTTTTAGTTAAACATTGTACTATGGTAGGAATGCATAGTTTCTTTCAAATCTTGGACATGGAGTGTCCTTGTGCCATAATTTTAAGAAATATTATTCACACAATCTCTTAAAATAATTTACTTAAACTCCCTAAAGAATAAATAGTAAGTAGCTCTACCATTTTCTATTTAAAGTCATTACAAAAGAATAAAATGTACCCCAATGAGTGGTAAAAAATGTTGTGTTCTAATCTTTCGGTATTGAGAGTATGTTAATTATAGCTTTTAAATCCATCCATTAATGATAGATCATCTCATACTTAATGAGATAATCTACAAACATTGTAAAGTTGGGTAATGGGAAGTCATCCATAGGTAAAGATTATAAGCTCTCTAAAGTTAGTAAATATAAAATTACATACATAAGCACTAGCCATAAGCATCATATTAGAAATTTAGGGGAATAATCTATTGGTATAATAAATCTTGCATTCAAGATCTTTTTATTTCTATGAGCCAACTTGATACATGCTTGTATGATATGTTTTAGTTTTTAAACACATTCAATGTGTATCCATTATCATTAATCAATTATAAAGGGAAAATTTCTATGCATGGAATAGAAGAATTATTATAAGAAATTTTAGATTTGTAGCACTAAATGGAAGGTCTAATTTGCATTAGAGTCATCTACATCATTTACATTGTAGTCAGAAATTGTTGTCTTCAATCTTATGCACCATTGCAAAGTCAATCCAATCAAGAGAGTCAACTTAAGAGAAATAAACTCTTGTGATCCAGTGACTTACCCATTTCTTTTTAAATATTACCAATCCTTAAAAACTAATAAAGAGCAAAACCAAACAAACATTCAAATTTATCCACTTCAGATCCATAGATTACATAATAGATCTATACCACATAAAAACGACTCAGAACTATAAAATAAACTTATGATGAACTATAATTCTGTACACAATCACAAACAATTACATATTAGAAGCGGTTACATTCTCTACCCAATAACCCAAATCTATAATACTTCCAAATTATTCTGTATCACTATTCCTAGAATTTAATACTATAATGGATTTAAGGGCAATCACTCACAAGGGCAACAAATTTGTAAAACACATTCAAATTCAATAAACTAGTCTTAAACTTATACCTCCCATAACTTATCCATAATTTTGTTCCTGTGAGGGATGAAATCCAGTGAGTAGGAATGATGCCAGCTCATCCCTCTTCAAGCGCGTGTTCGCAACTTCTTCTTGCGTGGCTGCTAGTTGTGCTTCCAGTTCAGCAATTTGCTGCTGCAGCTGATGAAGTGTCCTTGTACACCCATGCACGGGATCCTCTACCCTTGCTCTTGCTTCCCTCACCATACTATTCACTGCATCTGCCCTCTGATAATCCTCAATGCCCTAAAACAAACCCACATCAGAAACATGAATTTTCGCTACTTAACTAAAACAGATCAGCGAGAAAAATAGAAAGAGTCTACGTAATTACTTGAAGCGTTTTGAGGACATGACTGGTTCCAAAAACTCTGTGTACTAGGGCAAACTTCTTGGGATCTGTGGATGGAAAATAAGGAGCCAGAACACAGGACTCTGAACATTTTTTTCGATGCTTCTTGCAGCTCGCGCAAGGCTTACTATTTTGTGTCGCCATATATGCTCCTCAGACAATTTTAAACTCCCTGCAGTAAAGAAAGCAGCCAATTAGCAAACATCTTTCTTAAGAACACAGATTTGATATTCTCCACCAAACAATCTTGAAACTCTCAAGAAATCAGTCTTGAAACTCTCACCTTGGCTAAATTAGCAACGTACATGATCACGGAGGACTGTCCAGATCAATAGAGCTTCCTCAAACATTCTGAGATCTAATCGGCCACTGTATAAAATACAAATCATGGGCAGAGGTTTCTCAAGGACTTTGACAAGCCTCATGCAAGTCGAAACGTTATACTATATAAAACCAAGGGGATAAGAGGAAAGTTCCTGCACATATAATATGGGTGTGAAATCGTTCCAGGTCAAGGGGACTAGAGGAAGATCCCTGCGCATATAATAATATTTTGCCAAAAAAATGAACGAGGGAGGTTGTTTCCACAAAGAACGGAAAAAATGGACCAATCTCTTAACAGAGCTTTGGAAATACGCCGAGTACAGGTGTAATGAGAGGACAGGCAATCTATCAAACGTGCGAAAGCCTTCCGAATACATAAGCGTTTTCTAGAAAACGTTTCAAGCGTTTCCACCATTAATGAAATTAGTTGGATTCTTTGAAATTTCCCTTATTTTGAAAGTATGGTAAGAGAGAGAAATCTCACTTCACGAAAGGAGAGGTTCCATACTAACTGATCTGTTTAAAGTATATTTTTTATTAAAATTTTATAATATTAAGTATTTAGGAATGTTGATAATTTTGACTATCACTATAATCTATCTAATTTGAATCTAGTAATATATTAAAAAATATAAAATGATTACAAATTGATAATTTTTTACCATCTCAAAAATATAAATTAATTAGAAATTAAGTTGAAATAAAATTAGGTTTTGATATCTTTTAAAACATTATAGTTTTTATATTGTCACTAAATTTTTTATGTCAAATTGTATTCTACATCCAATTGAACTTAATGTCACACACCACTCTCTAATTTAAAATTCAATCTTAAATTATATTCAAAAGCATGCATATAAATTATTCTAACATTGACTTGGACTACTTTAATTATCCTATGACTTTTTATATTACAGTTATGCTTTAAATAATTAAATATTACAAAAGAAAGGAAAAAAAAAATCCATATTATATTTGCATTTGGACTATATGCAACAATTTAGAACCAAAAAAAAGACAAGAAGTAGGGATCAAATTTCACCACTACATGCCATTAAGACGAATTAGTATTCAACTTTGGTGTTCACTTTAGTTTGATTTTAAAATGTCTATTTTTGACAAAAGATCAATATAAAAAAATAATAATAATTTAAGTTAATCTATGACTTACAAGTTGGAATTAGCTTCAACTTTATATTGATTTAGTTATTACTTAGTAAACATTATTTAAAATTGTTCTTCTATAAAGAATATTGTTGCAATTATTGGTGCTAAAATTACACTAATTCGTTAAAATTGAGCTTATAATGTTTGGTTACTCTCAATTATATACATCTTATTGTCTTAGGAATTGTTGATGGTCAAAACAGCACAACAACATTAAACAAAATATTACTATTCTATTTCTCCTGAAAGAGAAAGACAACATATAGTAATCTAACACCCAAGGTCCTGGTAATCGGTTCTCGATTATGCTGATTTCACTCAGTGGTCAATATGATTGTAATGTTCAAGGGGTGTTTGTTGGTAATAAAGAACAAGAATGCATAACATTAGGTAGTCTACGTTTGGGGGGTTTTAAAAAAAAGAAAAAGATGAAATAGAGCTTTAAATCAGAGAAACATGAATAAAATCCTTACGTATCCAGACATGCAGATCAACAATGAGTGTTCATCCTACCTAACCACAACTACAACAAGATGCAATCCATAGAATAAACTACGCTTCTGCATACATCCATAATGCTAATTCAGATATCATCAACATTCACTAGATTTACTTCAAACAAATCATTCACTCATCATTCAAACATAGATCAAATGAATACCATAACAATTTGATTCACAGATAATCCAATGATATGACCTTGAACCCAGTTCCTTCTATTGATTTTCATCAAATAAAGAACAATTAAGCATAGAAAAACACTGGTGTATGGATTAATCATATATCATTAACCTTATCAAAATGGATGCAAAATTTGAAAATCATCACATGAAAACGTATGAAAACTGTAAAATAATCAAGTCTCTTACTAAACTGTTCAAAGTATCTTTTCTAAAACATTGAAAATCCTAGATCTAGTTTCTATCATCTATCCTCAGGTGGCTGATCTTTCTTCAATTAGCTGACCTTTACAAAGTAGGTTATAATAGTACATATAGTGTGCCACATGCACAAATTTCTCAATCATTAATCAAGATGCACAATCCATGGAGTTGAAATTGAACGTAGAAGTAGACTCAAGAACCCCTACTTTCAAGGCTGATCACTCCATTGTACAAGAAGGCAATATGATACCCCAAGAAGAAAGCGAAATCCATAGATCAAACCCAAAGTCAAACTCATGTTAGAATCCATAAAAAAAGGAGAAGAGCAGATGGAACATGATGAAAGGAGTTAGTCACATTTGCACTGAATGCTCAAGGATATATTTTTCATAACTGGAAAATATCTATTAGAGAGTATCCAAATCCAACCCATCGAACCAATCACCTTCAAATTTGATTCTTTCAAACTCTGCAGAAACTAACCTTTGCATTTCCTTTAACTTGATTAGTTCCTTTTTAGCCATTTTTACCTCCTCCCAGATATCCATAAACTGATCTAGCAATAAACTCTCCCCATCATCTCCTTTTTGCATGATTTCTTCAAATCTACTCCTCCATTTCTCCCTTAGTTTATCCAATGATAGACCTTCTTTGTTTGAGGAATCTAAATTGAGTACAATGGCCACAACTGCCTCTAGCTCAATCATTTGTTGATTCAAGTCTTTACACATTTCTCGGACTTCTTCCTGATGTCCATGCATGACCCTAAACTTGTATCTTATGATGCTCACAGTTTTATCTAAAAAATCCTCATTACCTTGCTAGAGAATAGAATATTCTAACAAGGTGAATTTGGGTACTCTGCTGATGTCTTCAAGCTTTTTTAACATATTCCTTATATTCATCATCCTGCTTGTCCAAATCCTTAGCCTGCTGATCTAGATCTCCTACTAAATCAAGAGCAACTTTATGAATTTTAGAGCCTTCAACAAGAATATCATCAACCTCCTGGTTAAGCTTATCCAATCACTTGTCCATCATCCCTACTTTTCTTTTCATCTAAATCAAATCATCTACCTCCCTCTTTCTTAACAAAATAGGGGATTCAAGAGGAGTAGCCCTTTGAGAAATGGGACTAGAAACATCATTTAAGAAACCATGGAGCTGATCTAATTGAGCCTTAAGCTCATCCTTCCTTTGCTTATCTTTGATCATCCGGGTTTTGGTTGAAGAAACCACAATATCAATCAAACTCATTTGTTGATTTCTTGTAGGCTTTCCCAAATTCACTACCCCCAACTAATAATTAGTGATTTGCATGTCATCATGGCTCTTCTCCATCATAGGTATAGTGCATTCAACAATGATCTCTCTAGCATCAATGAGCCTAGTGGAGTGAAGAACCTGGGCCTTCTTAGGTTTTTCTTTCCCAATTTCTTTCATCATTTCTTCCCAATTCAATGGCTATGGTTGAACAATTGGTTTCCTTTCTAAGTCCAGCTTTAAACAAGTAGGGCCAACAGGAGTAGTGGCTACCTATGCTAAAGAAGAAGCAACAATAGTGGAAGAAAGAGGTTGCAACAATGTAAAATTTGGTTGAGAATCAACCTCCTGCACATTTTTTTGATCACTTTGTTCCCTTTCCTGTGCTAACTTTTTTGCTTCCTCTTTATCTTTTTTCTCTTGCACCCTTTTAGCTTCCAACTCCTACCTTAAGCATTCTTCTTCCTCTTTCTTTTTTTCTAACATTTCATCTCGCTACTTCTTCAATTCTTCAACATAGTCACATGCCTCTTTGGACTTCTTCGCATGTTTAGCGATCTCAACAGCCTCTCTTTTCCTTTACAAGTGTTTTTGCTCTTCCCTTTTTCTATAGCCCTCTTCTTGTTCCTTGATTTTGGCTTCAATAGCTTCTTTTTCTCTCCTTTCCAGAGCCTTTTCCTTCTCAAGATCATGAATTTTCTGTTGCATTATCAACCTCTCCCTTTCTTCTTGAATTTTGAGCTCTTGCTCCTTTTGTTGTTGCTGTTGAGCTAACTCATCAGCCTTCACCTTATCCTCCAACTCCTTCTGCTTGGCTGCTAACTCAAATTGTGCATTGGAATCCTCCTCTTTTTGCTTGACTAATGTCGTAGCTTGTGCCTTAACATCCTTTCCCTGCTGCTTAGTTGATAACTCAACGTGTGCCTTAGCATCAACTTCCCTTTTAGCATCCTCAAAGAGTTTACATTGATCCTCTTCAGTCAAGACATGCTTAGTCCCTGCATCATCTGTCATATCCAAAGATGTTGATACATGATTCCCTTTATCAAAGGGAGTCTTTTTTGAATCCATTTCTATATTTTGTATCTCCACCTCATCCTCCATTTTCCTCAAAACCTCTACTTCACCCTGAAGAGCTCCCATAGGTGATTCATGACCCAACTCTTGTGCATCAGAGGGATAAATAGATACCTCTCCTACAACAGATGTAGAAACAACCACATTTATAGTTGTTTCATCTTCCTACACCTCTAAAAAGTCTTGAGGAACCACCTCATCTTCTTACTACTTAGAAGGAAAAAACTCTAAGGGCTCCTTAGGTGCCACCCTTCCTTTTACCCTTTTGTATCCTTGGGTGGTACCTGTAGCCTTCCTCTTCTTAGATGATTAGCCTCAGCCTGATTAACCCTTAAAATCACCCATTGGATACTCCTATCAAGTACTGGTCTAGCAATCTGCATTATATCAATTGTCTCATCTGCACTCCAATCTACTAGATCAAGATCCTTAATTCCAATATTATCTGCATCATATCTGAGATCCAAAACTATCCCATCATCAGATAAAGTATCAGGAATTTCCTCTTTTATCCCAAACTCAATCATGAGTGGGATATATATCCTTTCATAATTCTTCTTCCTAAGATCATACTGATCTTGCAAGTCCTCCCAAAAATCCTCCAATATATTGAAGTGCTTCTCAAAGACACTGGGGAGCAAAGCCCTCATCTTATGCTTGGGGTCATATTATTTCCTGGTAGTGTACAAGCCCAACCTGAGATAAATTAATTCATCACAAACAACCTTACCTGCCTGAATGTGTGGACAACAAAAGGCTCCTAGCTTCATTGGAAACTTATGGCAAGCATTCTTATGTTTGTTGCTAAACTGGAGGTTTACAGCCAAGGCTTGATAAATAAATTCCATTAAAATGATCCTATCACCACAACATCTAGGTAACAAATGGGGGTGAGCATCAAAGCCTACTATCCTGAAGTAAGTGAATGTGGGGTACTAGATAAACCAATGTCCCCACTCATTCAAAAAATCCATTACCTCCCTACTAAGCCTATACCCAACATCACCATTAAGCTTGTTAATAATAACATAAAGAAAAACATCAATAACCCTTCTATAATATTGCTTGGATTCCTACAAGGTGAGCTAGTTATAATGCTCCCACACCTTCTTCTATCCTTGGGATTCTCCCAATATACCCACTATTTGAATTCCAGGAAAGACCCCCACTCAGGTAGCTACATAGACTACATAGGAGGTCATAAAGAAATGTTTGGTTTCTCTCACCCTTATCATCTGATTATGAATGCTATCAGACACTATCATTGTATAATCAAATTGTTGCCTCCCATCCAAAATAGATTAGATAAAAGGAAACATCCATTCCTTAAACAGTGAAGCATCACTCTTCCCAAACACCCTAGAAAGGAACATGATTATATCTCCAATTTCTTTACTAAAATCCACCCTCTTAGGCTGGTCTGGAAGCTTGGTCAGAGACTTCTTCTCCACTCTCATCCAAGTCTTATTCATGTAGATTCTATTCCTCTCCTTGTTATCACTGTAAAGCTTCAGAGCCTCTGCCTCATTTAGTTGTCTAGGATTCTTGGGATCAGGCATATGAAACATGATTTTGATCATTGGGGGTGTAAGTCAATAATGACATTTCCCTTCACATCCACACACTACCTAGTAGCAGGGTTATATGCTCCAACTGTTGCAAGAATCAACTTTAGGCATTGAACAGATAGAGGGAAGAGTGCAACATGTGCCAATCCTGACTAAACAATCCTTCCTATCCTTGGTGTGACCAGCTCCTCAGTGAAAGTCTCCTCACTTAATTCTTCATAGTTGAAAGGACCCAAATTGGTTTCAGTGTTGTTAGTCCAATCAGAGTCAATTTTGCTAGCTGTGAGGACAACCTCCCTATGCTTACATCTCAAGGTATATGGGAGTTGTTCCTGTTTGATCTTCTTTAGCCTAAATCCTTGCCATGAAGTTTCCCCTAGTTGGCTCCTTTAAGAGGCCTCATCCGATGCTCTCGACATCTCTTAATACCTGCAAAAATTACCTATATTAGATGATCAAAGCATCTAAGCTAGTCAATCATATAACCATTGCTCCATCCTCCTAAGATAAAACTTGGTCAAACTATGCATTTATCGAAGGCGAAACCGTAAAAGGATCAGGCATAGACAATGTTTTATATCATGTGGCGGAGCCGGGATCGAGATCGGACAAGAAACATAGTTGGGGGCAGGACGAGAACCATAACATTACAGAAACA
This sequence comes from Sequoia sempervirens, assembly GCA_007258455.2. Lineage (NCBI taxonomy): Eukaryota > Viridiplantae > Streptophyta > Pinopsida > Cupressales > Cupressaceae > Sequoia > Sequoia sempervirens. Next base: position 611,914,040 of record VDFB02271358.1, read on the forward strand.
AAAGTTAACTTCCAATTTCAACTTCCTCCCTGCATCTGGTTCCAACAAAGGGTAAGGTCAGTGACATCATAATAAGGAATGGGAGTGGATCAGAGACAAAGTCGGAGGTGGGAATCGAACCAAAAATAAAAGTTAACTTCCAAGTTCAACTCCCTCCCCAGACCTGGTTCTGGCTAAAGGTAAAGACATGAAGACATTATCAAGGTAAATGAAAACATATCAGTTCTAGGAAATGAAGCATTATAAAACAAGATGGTCATAGGAACCCTAAACCCTAGGTCACTTGGGTCCCAAAGGAAAACTAGAAAAGACTCAACTTAACCATCCAAAAACTCATCTGTACAGAAGTCATTAACCATGAACAGGTTATATTGTAAAAACCCCAAATTTGCTTGATACCCTATTTGCAAAAACTAGGGCACAACGAGAAACCGACACGAACAACCCGAAACCAATGTGATATAACTAGAACATGGTTTCAAAATGAGAATTCATTACCCAAGCAAGGAAACCCCCTCAAAATCGCAACCCTAGTCAAAACAAGAGCATGACAAACGAACCCTATCATGAAAGCGACAACCAAACAAATGACAAAACCAAAAGAAATGACAATGATAGACAACACCAAACGAAATAAAATGAAAAAGAACAAAACAAAAATGACATAAACAAACACAAAAAAAGTGAACAAACACAGAATAAAACCTTCTACAAAAATGCCAAAATGACATAAGCGAAAGAACAAATGGGAGAAAGAAAAACAAAAGAAACCTACCTGAAAATGCCCCTTAGGATTGACCAAGAATTCACAATGATTCGCTTTGCAATTCACCCCCGCGATCAAATCAATTCTCTCAAGAGTTTCCTAGACCTAATTTGCTTAAATAATTCGCATGATAATAACAATGAGGAATTTTAAGTATAATTAAACCTTTAATCATTAATTCGCGCATGCAAAAAGGATACATTAAATGCCATAAATGTATTTGATCAGGGACAAGGCAAAAGACGTGATCAGATAGTTAAGTCAGGTCAACGAAACATCAAAAGGTAAGGCAGAGTCGGAGCCGGGTCAAAAACAAGATAGAGAAACTATAAAAAGTTCCATATTTCATTTCCCACCCCAATTCTGCCTTCGACAAAAGAACCGACCAAAAACAACAAATGGAGATGGAAGCGAAGAAAAAACCAAAATGGAACTTTCATAAAGTTCAAAGTTCCATTCTGGTTCCGGATCCGGTCTCGACAAAAGAAAAGAACATAGGAACAAGGGAACCGGGACCGGAGTGAACACCGGACTCGGCCCAAACAATAGAGAAAGCGAGAAGGAAAAAGAGTGGAAGCATAGTTGGGATAGAAACCAAAAATGGAAACTTTAAAAAATTCCCATTTGAGTTCCAATCCTGGTTCCAATCTCGCGCGAGCAAACAAACACAACACAAGGAAATTACCAACAAATAGAAGGAAAAACCAACCCAAGAGTTAGTCAAAAACAACAAACAAAACAAAAATGAAACAAAAGAGAAGGCAGAGTCGGAGTCAAAACCATATCTGAAGTAGAAATGTTGAAATAGTTACATGTCTAGATTCGGTTCTGAACCTGCCTCCGGAAGAATAAAAGACATACTTAGGAGCGAAAACAAAGAACTCCTTATACCCAACAGACAACCCAAAATAAAGAAAAGGGGGACCCATTTTGTTCCAAAATAAAATGGGATGGTTATGCAAGGCATAACAAATGGCGACTTGGCTGGGAAAAATGGTTTACCCATTTTTAAGATATTGAAGAATTCAATCACCCCAAAACTTATAGTTCATAAGACATGTTAACTTAAGTGTGATCAAAATATTTAAGTAAAGTTGAGCTAGAATCTCAGATGTAGAACCAAGATAAACTATTGCTTGAATCTGAGTGTGTGCATGCTTATGGTGCATCCTTCTTTATTTGAGCTTTCTCCACACCTAAAAAACTATACCTACGATCCAAGCTACATGAGTTGAGTCCTTCAACTATCATGCAATGAAATCCTGGGTATTGTTCTGCTACCAGTCAGGCATCCATAGCCTCGATGGAGATACCTCTAGTTCTCTCAAAGCATTGCTCTACTGCCAGTCAGGCGTCCATAGCCCCGATAGAGATACTTGAATTACCCATTTAGCATTGAGTTTTCCTTTATTGCAGTGCTTCTCTTTTTCTTTTTAATCTCTTTTATAGGCCTTACTTGCGAAAATTCTTTTCAAAAACCTCCTCAATACAAAGACTTTAATAGTCTGAGATGTGGGTTGAGAACTATAGTGGATCCCATGAAAGTCTTAGGGAAATTATTTTTCACTTGAATCAGAGATATAATCACCCTGAGATGATAGTCAGATGTTTTATCTATTTTGTGACAGATTTCAATGATAGTTCAGGATGTTGTCTACAATATACCTTACTCCTAATAACCTTTAGGCTTGTGCTAAAATGACCATAAGGCATGAGCTTTAGAATAAAATATTTCGACACATATGCCAAAAAATACCTAAACCAATTTCTCTTCTAGTGTCCATAGTATTCTTTGAATAACAACCCCAATGTTTTAAGATGGAAAGAAAAGAGAAACCCCAAAGAAGACAAAGATAGACACAAAACAACAAAGGAAACAAAAAGAAAGAAAGAAACAACAAACATACAATAAACAAACAACAAAAAGAAACAAAAGGACCAGTAATTACACAAAATACATATATACAAATGATTCAGAAACTCAAACATTTATGTGCTGAAGTAATGTTTGAGAAATTACCCATTGACTGGAAATGGAACAAGTTCTCCCATCAAGGTGCTCAAACGACAGTGTTCTCAACTAGGATCTCGGCTACCTGATACGAACCTAGCCAAAGTTTATCAAATTTATTATGATCACCCTTTTTCTCCTTGGCCTTGTCCCACAACAACACCAAATCTGATATTCTAAATGCCTTATTCTTAGCTCTTTTGTCAAACCAACGTTTGACAAGAACCTGATGCTTGAAAAATTGTTGTAGAGCAGCATCTCTCTATTCTTCCATGTTTAACAGGTTATTTAGTCTCACCTCAATCCGGTCATCTCTTGTATAAAACTCCTGCATGAACTTAAGAACAAGTATCTTTAAGTGTATGGGAAAAATGGGATCTTGGCCATAAACTAGTTTAAAAAGGGAACTTCCTAGAGCAACCTTAATACGAGTTCAATCTGCCCATAAGGAAAATCATAACTGGGTATGCCAGTCTTTAGGATTACTTTCAAGTAATCTCTTTATTACTTCTAACAAATTCTTGTTAGTAGATTTCACTACACCTTTTCCCTGAGGATAGTAGTTAGAGGAATACTTCAAGATAATTTTGTGTTCGTAGGACCATTTAATAAATTCAGCAGATGAAAAGGCAGGGCCATTGTCAATACCAGGGTGAATGGGACTCCAAACCTGGTAACAATTTTTTCAATGAGAAATTTAATAGCCACCTTAGTGGTGTTGTTCTTGCATGGTTGAGCCTCAGTCCAATGGGTGCAATAGTCTGTAGCAGTCAGGATGAATTTTTGTCCTACAGAAGAATTAGGATTAATAACCCCAACAAAATCCAGTGCCCATTGGGCAAATGGTCTTACCTCATATACTGGTTCTAGAAGCATCACTGGATTATGTTCCTTTGATGCAGAAGTTTGACATGTATGACATGTCCTGACGTGTTGATGTGCATCCCTGAACACATAGGACCATTAATACCCTGACCTGAGGATTTGATGAGCCAAATAATCTGTTGATCTGTGTCATGTGCCATGCCTACCATGGAATTCAGCCATGGCATGCTTGGCTTCTTGTTGATCCAGAGATTTTAGGTACACCCCCTCATAATTTCTTCTGTATAGAGCTCCTCCTTTGAGCATATAATGGGCACTCTTCATCCTTAGTGCCCTCCTTTGGGTAGCATTCATTCCTTTTGGGCATCTGTTATTTAGAAGGAAAAAGATCAAGTCAGTATACCATGGGTCCTTGGTAAATGAGTGCATAGTATATTGCTGACAGGTAATATTCTTGTCAACCTCTTCCATGGCCTTTGATAAACCTTGTCCTCAGACAAGTTTCATTGGATGGATCTCTAAATCATACTCTTGCAGGATAGCCATCCATTTTCCTCTTCTTTCTCCCAATTCACTTTGGATAAGGAGAGAGACTTAATCGCTGGATCAGGCACTATAGAAATAACTTGGATCCTTAGAATGTAATGTCTGAACTTCTTTACTTCTCGTACCAGTGCAAAGGCCTATTTTTCCAAGGGTGGGCACCTAACTTCTACATTCTTGAATGGTGAGCTCATGAAGGAAATTGGTCTTTCATATCCTTCACCTCTGCGTTGTGTTAGGAATGATGCACATGAATGATCAGATGCAAATGAATAAATATAAAAAGGCTTTAAGTAATCTGGCTGGTCAAAACCAGTGCCTCAGATATTGATTACTTGATATGTGAAAATGAAAATTTGGCCTCATTGCTCCATTCAATTTTAGCATCTTTCTTCATCATCTTGTTGAGGGATTTGAAAATTTCTGCAAACCCTGTTATGAACTTCCTTACAAAATTAATCCTCCCAAAGAAGGACCTCATCTCCTTTTTACTACCTAGCATCGTCAATTTCAAAATATCCTCAACTTTGTCAGGATCTATGGATATCCCCTTTTTAGATATCACATGCCCTAGAAGTTTCCCTTTAGAAACTCCAAAGACACACTTCTTGGGATTTATAGATACTCCATAGTTGATACATCTCTTAAGGACCTTTGCTAAATTAGCAGCATGATCCTTTCTTTTCTTGGAAAATATTGTCAAGTCATCTACATATAATAATAATACACTTACCTATCAAATGCTTAAAGACCACATCCATTACGTGTTGAAAGGTAGCTCCAGCATTAATGAGGCCAAATGGCATGCATCTATAGGAAAATGTCCCCCACTTTGTAGTGAAGGAAGTCTTCATCATATCCTCATGACTGACAAGAAATTGGTTATATCTAGAATAGCCATCTAAGAACAACATCATCTGGGAACCATTAACAGTTTGTAATACCTCATCAAGAGAAGGAAGTGGATAGTTATCCCTCTCTGAGGCCTTCTTTAGATTCCTGAAATCAACACACAACCTGATCTCCCCACTTTTCTTACTCACTAGAACTAGATTGGCAACCCACATGGAATGCCTTACTGGGAAGATGATTCTTGCTGATAAGAGCTTCTACACTTCCTTCTATATTAAAGGCTCGATCAAAGCGTTGACTAGGCACTACTTTTCATGAAAGGGCTTGGCTTCTGGCTTCAACGATATTGTGTGTGTGATCACAGAGGTGTCAAAAGTCTTCAAATCTTCATAACTCCAGGCAATTGCCGCAATATCTTCTTTTAACACCTTAATTATCTCATTTTTTATCTCCTCAGGGAAGGTCTTTCCTATAAGGACATTTCTTTCAAGGCCCAAATCAGCCAGATTAATGGATTCGTACTTCCCTCCTTCACTCTGCATTGGCACTCTCTCCCAAGCCCGAGGATTAGAATCAAATATCCTTTCTAACGCTACCATCCCCTTGGGGATGCTGTTAATTTTTAAGTTCATTAATCATTCCGTATCACAATCTTTGGGGTCCCATTCTCCCTGATCTCTATCTAATTCATCTATGATCTATCCTTCAAAGACATCTGAACTTTCCAAGAAGTCAAGTATGTGTTGGTTGTCCTCGAAGACCTAAAAATTTCAAACATTGTCAGGGACTGTTGGGATTGAAACTAGCTCCACTGAAAATCTTTTCAATTTGGAGTCCTACATGGGCTCCAAAGTACTAGTAGTAACTACCAAAGCATCTGCAATCTGATTTTGCTCCATAGGAATCAAAGTAATTCTGAAAGCATCAAAGTCCTTGATCAGATTACAAACCCTATATCTGTAAGCAACCAATATTTTGTTATGGAAGGTATATTAGCTGTGAACCTATTTGAAAATAACTTCAGAGTCCCCCATCACCATAAGAGATGTGACCTTCTTTTGATGAGAAAACATTAAGCCCCTAGCAAGTGCTTCGTACTCTGCCACATTGTTTTTGCAACCAAACTATAGCCTATAAGAAGCAAAGTAAGTATTCCCCTTTGGATTTGTTAATTCCACCCCTGCTCCACTTCTTGATTTGGACTTGGAGCCATCAAATTTCAAGATCCATAATTGATTTGGGGCTGGGACCTCTTTCTTTTTCTGGCCTATATTCTTTTTCTTGACATAAGTATATGGAAGCTCAGACTGGTGCTAATCATCAGTAGTTGAAGGCAACTAGGGGCACAGTCCATCAAAATATTCCCCTGAATTGAAAATTTGTTTAGGAAGTGATTCCTGAACCTCCCCTTCAGCCGAGTCATGATTTAGTACTTTTGTAATCAATGCCCTGGGCATGGCAAGTGTTTCCAGAGTAAATGTAATTGGAAAATACTGAGATTTCTCATTCGCAATTGATAATTCAGAACACAGAACCTGAGTCTGCTCGAGTTGAGAAGATGATTCCCTCTTAGCAGAGCCGACTCTCGTAAGGATGGTTGTATCCTTAGCTTGAAATGGAAATTCATTAGTAGGGGTTTGGGGTTGGAATTCACCAATTTCTTCTAGCTTAGAGATATTTTTAAAAATGTCCACACAGGGTTGGAAAGTTAATTTAGAGTGATTCTAGTAATGCACCCTACACTAGTTAGGAAGTAGGAGGCTCCACATATCGACCTTCTCTCTCAGTACTATCCTATTCTATTGTAATTTCCTTGTTAGGACTTGCTAATTAACAGTAACCATTGGGTCATTTTGTTGTGAAAGGGGCAAGTCATTAGAATGAAGTACTGAAAAGGTCATGATTTCCTCCTGCTTGTAAACTCCTATCTCGGTTTCAAAATAGGCTACCTCATTAGGGGAATCATATTCAGTAATCATATGTTTGAGCCTGGGCTCACTTTCAATTCTAATTTGGCTTGCTATTCCTTTCCAAGGAAGCCACATGTGTGAGAAATCCAAAGACAAATATCCACCTATACTTTTCATCAGGTCTTTGCTCAAGAGCATACCATATGTTTCAGGGATATCTACGACTTGGACATCCACATAAGTTTGGATCCTTGGATCGGATCCAATCTATACATGGATGTTCTTAAGCTCTCCTACCACATTAAATTTTGTTTTATCCAACTGGATATCCTTTTTATTTGTCTTGAGTGGGCTCAGACCTAACTTCCTACAAATAAAAAATGGTATGACATTCCCCGACGCCCCAGAATCCAGCAAGCAATTATGTAAATTCTTTCCAAAAATTCTCAAACTTAGCAAGAAAGGTGGAGTACCAGTCTTACCTTTGTAGAGAGCTGCATTCATCTCATTAGTAAGAGTCACCTTTTCTTTTCCTCTTGACCTATCTACTTCCCCCAAGGCTTTTAACAAGATTTCCTTTTGAGTAGGGCACCACTTCAAAATATCAAAGAAAGACATTGAAGTATTCTACCTCTGCATCTCTGTAATCAAATCAAATTCTAAATCATTCCTAACCTGATATCTAGGAATTGAAAATGAATTACATTTTTTCTAAGAATTTGATGGCCCCTTTAGTGGTGGTGGATTATTATTAGCATTTTGATTCGGGGGAACCATGTTGTTAGGAGGGGCAAAGGTCGTGAATGGCCCTCTATTCTGATTTCTAAGGAAATGGCCTCCCTTGGTTTGGAAGGCTTGGGCATCATAGAAATATTCTACCACTTCATTGTCCTCCTAGTTGGGAAATGGAAGTTCTTCCTGAAAGATATCATATGCCATGGGAGTATCCATGGATCCACTAGATTTGTGGAATGCGCCATGGAATGGAGCATCGGCTTGGGCAATCTTAACCATTTTTTCCATCTCTGGACAATTTACCTCAGAATGGACCACAATATCATGTAGTCTACACCAATTAGTCATAAGGTTGAGGTCAGCCACATTAGCAGTATGTGGCCTCTCGTTTCCCACTTGATAATTGTGGGCAACTTCTTTGTTATTGGGTCCAGTATTCCATGGCCTATTATTGCTAGGCTTTTGATTGTATCCTCTATTCTAATTTTGATAGTTTTTATTAGAGAAGTTTTGGTTCTTGAAATTCCTATTGGTGTTCTAGTTGGTATTATAGTTCTCATTAGGATTTTGGTTAGGATAACCACTTTGATTAGAATATCCTCCCTGATTCTGAAAACCTTAGTTCTGGTTGTGAGGGGGATTTTGTTTGAGTTGAGCCATGTCATTAGACATCTGAGATAGTGTCTTCTTGAGAGTCTCCATCTCGTTGGTCAGTTGGAGAGTCTTTTCACTTTCTACATTCTTCACAACAAAAGATGAATTAACTGAACTTGATCTTCTAGCTTGATTTTGGTAATTTTTATTTTGCTGGGATGAATCCTAGGGACCATTATTAAAAAATGGCAAGGGAGGTGAACCTTGGAATTAAGACATGGGTCCATATTGGGAACAGGACATCCCTAGGACTGTATTGAATAGTGGGGGTGGATTGGACATTGGGTATCCTAAAGGGGGGAGAACTCCTCCTAGACTCCCGCTTTGCAAACTGATCTATTGTTGCAGTTGAATGGCAAGATGATATACCTTAGCCAAAGAGTTTGTTTCATTAGCACAATATGTCATTTTCAAGAACAAGCCAATCAAAGGGTCCACAACCCTTAAGTATGCCAAGATGGCAATGTTCTCAGCCACCAAGTAAGGATCTTGCAACCTTCGGTACATTCTCTAGAACCTGGTGCTGAATAGAGGGAGTGGTTCATGGTGTTGTTTTCTTATAGTGGTAGACTGGTGGTAAAGGATAGCAGGGTCTACATAAACCCTGAACTGGTTAATGAAGGCGTTCTCTAAATCTGTCTAACTCAGTATCGACCCTTAGGGTAAGTTCAGGTACCAATTGTATGCCATGTTTCCTAACAAATATGGGAACAATCTACACACAACATCCTAATGAGCCACCTGAGCACGAGTATAGGCATCTTTAAATGATTGTATGTTCTCCTCGGCACTTCTTGACTCCCCATGCATGTACTTAGGACAGAACCTCTCTAGATTATTTGCAAGATCATGTATACCTCTAGGGATAGTCCCTAATGGTGAACGATTATTAGTGAAGTAAGCGATAGGTCTCGGCAGTGATACAGGTGGAGCCAGTTGTGGAATGGGTGAAGGTGGTCGGTGAGGTGGTGTAGGTGGATTCGGTGGAAACCTAGGCGAGGTGAGTGGTGGTGATAAAGGTTGGATCAAGACTCTACGAGCCTGAGGCCTATGCCTAACAGGGGTTTGGAGTTCAACAAATAATTTAGGACTCTAAGAAGATCTAAGAACTCTCTCAAACCTATCTCGTGAGAATGACCCGATGCAAGCCAGCTTGTTCTTCAGGACCTCCTTCTAGCGCAAGATCTGTTGATAGTCAAAACAACACAACAACATTAAACAGAATATTACTATTCTATTTCTCCTGAAAGCGAAAGACAACATATAGTAATCTAACTCCCAAGGTCCTAGTAATCGGTTCTCGATTATGCTGATTTCACTCAATGGTCAATATGATTGTAATGTTCAAGGGGACTTTGCAGGTAATAAAGAACAAGAATGAATTACATTAGGTAGTCTACATTTGGGGGGTTTTAAACAAAAGAAAAAGATGAAATAGACCTTTAAATCAAAGAATCATGAATAAAATCCTTACGTATCCAGACATGCAGATCAACAATAAGTGTTCATCTTACCTAACCACACTACAACAAGATGCAATCCATAGAATAAACTATGCTATTGCATACATCCATAATGCTGATTCAAATATCATCAACGTTCACTAAATTTACTTCAAACAAATCATTCACTCATCATTCAAAACATAGATCAAATGAATACCATAGCAATTTGATTCACAGATAATCCAATGATATGACCTTGAACCCAATTCCTTCTATTTATTTTCATCAAATAAAGAAAAATTAAGCCCAACAAAACACTGGCATATGGATTAATCATATATCATTAACCTTATCAAAATGGATCCAAACTTTGAAAATCATCACATGAAAACGTATGAAAACTGTAAAATAATCAAGCCTTTTACTACACTATTCAAAGTATCTTTTATAAAACATTGAAAATCCTAGATCTAGTTTCTATCCTCTATCCTCAGGTGGCTGATCTTTCTTCAATTAGCCGACCTTTACAAAGTAGGTTCTAATAGTACATATAGTATGCCACATGCACAAATTTCTCAATCATTAATCAAGATCCACAATCCATGGAGCTGAAACTAAATGTAGAAGTGGACTCAAGAAATCCTGCTTTCAAGGTTGATCACTCTGTTGTACAAGAAGGCAATCTGATACCCCAAGAAGAAAGAAAAATCCATAGATCAAACCCAAAGTCGAACTCATGGTATAATCCATAAAAAAAGGAGAAGAGCAGATGGAACATGATGAAAGGAGTTAATCACGTTTGCACTACATGCTCAAGGATATATTCATCATAACTGGAGAATATTTGCTGGAGAGTATCTGAATCTGGCCCATCCAACCAATCACCTTCAAATTTGATTCTTTCAAACTCTGCAAAAACTAACCTTTGTATTTCCTTTAACTTGATTAGTTCCTTTTTAGCCATTTTTACCTCCTCCCAGATATCCATAAACTGATCTAGCAATAAACTCTCCCCATCATCTCCTTTTTGCATGATTTCTTCAAATCTACTCCTCCATCTCTCCCTTAGTTTATCCAATGATAGACCTTCTTTCTTTGAGGAGTCTAAATTGAGTACAATGGCCACAACTACCTCTAGCTCAACCATTTGTTGATTCAAGTCTTTACTCATTTCTCAGACTTCTTCATGATGTACATGCATGACCCTAGACTTGTATCTTATGATGCTCATAGTTTTATCTACAAAATCTTCATTACCTTCCTCAAGAATAGAATATTCTAACGAAGTGGATTTGGGTACTCTGCTGATGTCTTCAAGCTTTTTTAACATATTCCTTATATTCATCATCTTGCTTGTTCAAATCCTTAGCCTGCTGATCTAGATCTCCTGCTAAATCAAGAGCAACTTTATGAATTTTAGAGCCTTCAACAAGAATATCGTCAACCTCCCAGTTAAGCTTGTCCAATCACTTGTCCATCATCCCTACTTTTCTTTTCATTTGAATCAAATCATTTGCCTCCCTCTTTGTTAAAAAAACTAGGGACTCAGGAGGAGCACCCTATTGAGAAATGGGACTAGAAACATCCTTTAAGAAACCATGGATCTGATCTAATTGAGCCTTAAGCTCATCCTTCCTTTGCTTATCTTTGATCATCCAGGTTTTGGTTGAAGAAGCCACAATATCAATCAAACTCATTTGTTGATTTCTTGTAGGCTTTCCCAAATTCACTACCCCCAACTGATAATCTGTGATTTGCATGTCATCACAGCTCTTCTCCATCATAGGTATAGCACATTCAACAATGATCTCTCTAGCATCAGTGAGCCTAGTGGAGTGAAGAACCCAGGCCTTCTTCTTAGGTTTTTCTTTCCCAATTTCTTTCATCATTTCTTCCCAATTCAATGGTTGTGGTTGAACAACTAGTTTTCTTTCTAAGTCCAGCATTCATCAAGTAGGTCTAATAGGAGTAGTGGATTCCTGTGCTGAAGAAGAAGCAATAGTAGTGGAAGATAGAGGTTGCAACAATGTAAACTTTGGTTGAGAATCAACCTCCTACACATTTTGTTGATCACTTTGCTCCATTTCCTGTGCTAACTTTTTTGCTTCCTCTTTATCCTTTTGTTGTTGCACCCTTTTAACTTCCAACTCGTGCCTTGGGAATTCTTCTTCCACTTTCTTTTTTTCTAACATTTCATCTCGCTACTTTTTCAATTCTTCAACATAGTCCCATGCCTCTTTCGACTTCTTTGCATGTTCAATGATCTCAACAACCTCTCTCTCCCTTTTCAGGCATTCTTGCTCTTCCCTTTTTCTATAGGCCTCTTCTTGTTCCTTGAGTTTGGCTTCAATAGCTTCTTTTTATCTCCTTTGCTAAGCCTTTTCCTCTTCAAGATCATGAATTTTCTGTTGCATTATCAACCTCTCCCTTTCTTCTTGAATTTTGAGCTCTTGCTCCTTTTGTTGTTGCTGTTGAGCTAACTCATCGGCCTTCACCTTATCTTCCAACTCCTTCTACTTGGATTCTAACTCATATTGTGCATTGGACTCCTCCTCTTTTTGCTTGGGTAATGCCTCAGCTTGTGCCTTAGCATCCTCTCCCTGGTGCGTAGTTGATGCCTCAGCTTGTGCCTTAGCATCAGCTTCCCTTTCAACATCCTCAAAGAGTTTCCATTGATCCTCTTCATTCAAGATGTGCTCAGTCCCTGCATCATCTGCCATATCCAAAGATGTTGATACATGATGCCCTTTATCACAGGGAGTCTTTTTTGAATCTGTTTCTATATTATGTATCTCCACCTCATCCTCCATTTTCCTCAAAACCTATGCTTCACCCTAAAGAGCTTCCATTGGTGATTCATGGCCCAACTCTTGTGCATCAGAGGGTTGAGTAGATACCTCTCCTACAATAGATGTAGAAACACCCACCTCCACAATTCTTTCATCTTCCTGCACCTCTAAAAAGTCTTGAGGAACCACCTCATCTTCTTGCTTCTTAGAAGGAAAAAACTCTAAGGGCTCCTTAGGTGCCACCCTTCCTTTTACCATTTTGTATTGTTGGGTGGTACCTGCAGCCTTCCTCTTCTTAAATGATGTAGCCTCAACCTGATTAAACCTTAAACTCACCCATTAGATACTCCTATCGAGTACTGGTCTAGCATTCTGCATTATATCAATTATCTCATCTGTACTCCAATCTATTGGGTCAAGATCCTTAGTTCCAATATTATCTGCATCATATTCGGGATCCAAAACTATCCCATCATCATATAAAGTATCAGGAATTCCCTCTTTTATCCCAAATTTAATCATGAGTGGGATAGATATCATTTCATAATTCTTCTTGCTAAGATCATACTCATCTCGCAAGTCCTCCCAAAAATTCTCCAATATATTGAAGTGCTTCTCAAAGACACTAGGGATCAAAGCCCTCATCTTATGCTTGGTGTCATAGTATTTCCTGGCAGTGTACAAGCCCAACCTCAAATAAATAAATTCATCACAAATAGCCTTACCTGCCTGAATGTGTGGATAGCAAAAGGCTCCTAGCTTCATTGGAAACCTATGCCATCTAGTCTTATGTTTGTTGCTAAAATAGAGGTTTATAGCCAAGGCTTGATAAATAAATTCCATTAAAATGATCCTATCACCATAACATCTAGGTAAAAAATGGGGGTGACCATCAAAGCCTGCTATCCTGAATTAAGTGAATGTGGGGTACTAGATAAAAAAATGTCACCACTCATTCACTAAAGCCATTGCCTCCCTGCTAAGCCTATACCCAACAAAACCATTAAGCTTGTTAATAATAATATAAAGAAAAGCATCATTAACCCTTCTATAATATTGATCGGATGCCTGCAAGGTGAGCTGGTTATAATGCTCCCACACCTTCTTCTATCCTTTGGATTCTCCCAATATACCCATTATTCGAAGTCCAGGACAGATCCCCACTCAAGCGGCTGCATAGACTACATAGGAGGTCATAAAGAAACACTTGGTTTCTCTCACCCTTATCATCTGATTGTGAATGCTATTAGAAACTATCATTGACCAATGAAATTGTTGCCTCCCATCCAAAATATCTTGGATAAAAGGAAACATCCATTCCTTAAATAGTGAAGCATCCCTCTTCCCAAACACCCTAGAAAGGAACATGATTATATCTCCAATTTCTTTAGTAAAATCCACCCTCTTAGGCTGGTCTGGAATCTTGGTCAGACACTTCTTCTCCACTCGCATCCAAGTCTTATTCATGTAGAGTCTATTCCTCTCCTTGTTATCATTGTAAAGCTTCAGAGCCTCTGCCTCATTTAGTTGTCTAGGATTCTTGGGATCAGGCATATGAAATAGGAATTTGATCATTGGGGGTGTGAAGTCAATAATGGCATTTCCCTTCACATCCACACACTACCTAGTAGTAAGGTTATATGCTCTAACTGCTGCAAGAATCAACTCTGGGCATTAAACAGATACAGGGAAGAGTGCAACATGTGCCAATCCCAACTAAACAATCCTTTCCATCCTTGGTGTGACCTGCTCCTCAGTGAAAGTCTCCTCATGCAATTCTTCATAGTTGAAAGGACCCGAATTGGTGTCAGTGATGTCAATCCAATCAGAGTCAATTTTGCTAGTTGTGAGGACAGCCTCCCTATGCTTACATCTCAAGGTATATGGGAGTTGTTCCACTTTGATCTTCTATGGCCTAGATCCTTTCCATGAAGTTTCCCCTAGTTGGATCCTTTGAGAGGCCTCATCCGCTGCTCCCAACATCTCTTAATACTTGCAAAAATTCCATGTATTAGACGAAAAAAGAATCTAAGTTAGTCAATCATATAACCATTGCTCCATCCTCCTAAGATAACACTTGGTCAAACTATGAGTTTATTGGATGTAGAATCATAAAAGCATCAGGAATAGACAATGTTTTATATCATGTGGTGGGGTTGGGACCGGAACCAGACTAGAAACATAGTCGAGGGCATCATAGGAACCAAAAAATTACTAGAAACAAAAGTTAACTTCCAAGTTCAACTTCCTCCCCTGATCCTGTTCTGATAAAGAGTAAAGTTAGTGACGTCATTATAAGGAATGAGAGTGGATCAGAGACAAAGTCTGAGGTGCGACGAGAATGAGAATCGAACCAAAAACAAAACTTAACTTCCAAGTTCAACTCCCTTGCTGGACCAAGTTCTGGCTAAAGGTAAAGACACGATCATATAACCATTGCTCCATACTCCTAAGATAACACTTGGTCAAACTATGCATTTATCGTAGGTAGAATCGTAAAAGCATTAGGCATAGACAATGTTTTATATCATGTGGTGGGGTCGAGACCAGGACTGGACTAGAAACATAGTCGAGGGTGGGATGGGAACCAGAACATTACCAGAAACAAAAGTTAACTTCCAAGTTCAACTTCCTCCCTGGATCCGGTTCTGACAAAGAGTAAAGTCAGTGACGTCATAATAAGGAACGAGAGCAGATTAGAGACAAAGTCGGATGTGGGACGCGAATGAGAATCAAACTAGAAACAAAAGTTAACTTCCAAGTTCAACTCCCTCCCTAGACTTGGTTCCAGCTAAAGGTAAAGACACGAAGATGTCATCAAGGTAAATGAAAATAGATCAGTTCCAGCAAATGAAGCACTATAAAACAAGATGGTCATAGGAACCCTAAACCTTAGGTCACATGGGTCCCAAAGGAAAACTATAAAAGACTCAACTTAACCCTCCAACAAATCATTCGTACAGAAGTCATTAACCATGAACAGGTTATATTGTAAAAACCCCAAATCCACTCGATACCCTATTTGCAAAAACTAGGGCACAGCGAGAAACTGACACGAACAACCCGAAACCAACATGATAAAACTAGAACAAGGTTTCAAAATGAAAATTCATTACCCAAGCAAGGAAACCCCCTCAAAATCACAACCCTAGTCAAAACCAGAGCATGAAAAATGAACCTTGTCGCGGAAGAGACAACCAAACAAACGACAATGACAGACAACACCAAATGGAACAGAATGAAAAAGAACAAAAAAAAAAGGATAGAAACAAACACGAACAAAGTGAAAAAACATAGAATAAAACCTTCTACAAAAATGCCAAAATGACATAAGTGAAAGAACAAATGGGAGAAAGAAAAACAAAAGAAACCTACCTCAAAACGCCCCTTAGGATTAACCAGGAATTCACAATGATTCACTCTGCAATTTGCCCCCGTGATCAAATCAATTCTCTCGAGAGTTTCCTGGCCCTAATTTACTTAAACAATTCACATGATAATAACAATGAGGTAGTTTAAGCATAATTAAACCTTTAATCATTAATTTGCATGTGCAAACAGGCTACATGAAATGCCATAAATGCGGTTGATCAGGGACAGAGTGAACGACGTGATCAAATAGTTAAGTCAGGTTAACAAAACATCAAAAGGTAAGACAAAGTCGGAGCTGGGTCAAAAACAAGATACAGAAACTACAAAAAGTTCCATACTTCATTTCCCACCCCGGTTCCACCTTCGACAAAATAACTAACCGAAAACAACCAACGGAGACGGGAGCAGAGACAACTGAAATGGAACTTTCACAAATTTCAAAGTTCCATTCTAGTTCTGGATCCGGTCCTGACAAAAGCAAAGAACATAAGAACAAGGGAAGCGGGACCAGAGCGAACACCGGACCCGACCCAAACAATAGAGAGAGCGAGAAGGAAAAAGAGCGGAAGCGAAGTCAAGATGGAAACCAAAAATGGAAACTTTGAAAATTTCCCATTTGAGTTCCAATCCCGGTTCTGATCCCATGCGAGAAAAAAAACACAACACAAGGAAATGACCAATAAACAAAAGTACAAACCAACCCAAGAGTTAGTCAAAAACAACCAACAAAAGAAAAAAGAAATGAAAGAGAAGGCGGAGTTAGAGTTGAAACCATATCCGAAGTAGAAACGTTGAAATAGTTCCATGTCTAGATTTGGTTCCGGACCTGCCTCTAACAGAACAAAAGACAAACTTAGGAGCAAAAACAAAGAACTCCTAAGACCCAACAGAAAACCAAAATAAAATAAAAGGGGGACCGATTTTGTTCCAAAATAAAATGGGATGGTTATGCAAGGCATAACAAGAATGTATATAGTTAAGGCTAGGATAGAACTTAAATTTACATTAAGTTATGTTTTTCAAGGATTGATTGTATATAGTTGAACAAATTAACTAACTTGTTTAATCATGTATGTAATACGGGTTGGTTGGGTCCAACCCCATTTTATCTAAGTATATTTGAACTTGTAATGCTTGATGAGTGAAATTTGAAAACCAATTTAACTAAAAAAACTATTTGATTTGTTAATCAAGCATGTATTCACACCTAATAATTTCTCATAACATGCTAATTGTGTGTAGTTGGATTCAAAAGGATAAGTTATTTACATTTAAGTACTTGATCAAACCAATTATATCATTTACTCAATAAAAATAAACATTTTTATAGGGATTAGTTCATCCTATGTATCTTCTTGAACCAATTATTTCATTGGTTTATTAAGTTATTCATTTCATTTGTTGATTAAGATATTCAATGAAGCTAATTAAGCCCTTATTCATTTACTAATCCTTTTCTTTTTGGTTTGTGAGACTCATTTAACCATAATTACTTTGCTACTAATTGTGTGATATACTGTTATTTTATTTGAACTCAAATTTAATTTATTGTAACTAGGTTTAGAGAGATCAGTTATCTCCATCTTTGTGGGTCTAATTGAACCATTTTTTAATTGATTGTTAGAATCACCTATGCATAATTTTAGTTATTTAACCTTGATTTTGTGCTGGTTGGTATAAACTATATTTTTTATGTTTTTAAACCTATAAGAACCTAAATGATTTATATGGGGAAAATATGAAATATATAAATTAAAGGATCCCACACCTAATACCTAAAATATACCTATCCAACACCTTATTCAAGATAGATAAATTTCTTAGTTTTTTGCATATTACAACCCTATTTATGGAGTAGGTTGTGATTTTTGACCTACTCATCCTTTATTCAAATTCAAATCTATGGATTAGGGAATATTTTGCAATCTAGTTCACCATAATCAAATTTAAAATATATCACTTTTAGTTAACATTTTCCAAATTTGGATTGATTACCCCACTGGTATGTACACCAATTACCATAAGTTAAGAAAATAGGATTATGTAGTTCTAGGAAATCCTAGGATGTTAACATTCATCAAATAATTTTAGAATCATATTTTTAAATGAGTAAAAATACTAGTTTATCCCACTTTGTGTCAATAGAAAAATTGGGGATGAAAATTTACTACAAATATTTGTAGATTAAACCTAAGACAAACTAGATTGAATTTGCATAAATCAAGATCACTAAATATTGATGTTGCAACCTATTAGAAGCATTACTTTGATTTATGTAGCTCAAATTGAATCAAAGGCACTTCAACTATGTATGAAGGGCCCAAAAAATCTTTGAAAACTTGTGGAAAACTATTTTTCAATCAAATTTAACAATGGTGCCAACACCCCATGATCAAGTCAAATTACTTTAGACAATTTGAATTTCATTATATCAAGTAAATCTATAAAAAAAAAATGGAAATAATTTCTTACCTATAAGAGTATCCATATTTTACCAATACATGGTATTGAAAAGTGATATTTATGAGTAGTATTATGCAAAAATCTACAATTTACACAAATAGTCCATTTTCCATTACTTCATTACTACTAAAGGGAAACTTGTTTTTGATAAATTAAGTAGAATTTTCAAGGTGTGTACCCTTCGCAAAGAGCCACAAGGGACAATAGAGTCCAAGATTAAAAAAATCAACAAAACAAAAATAACGCGGACTAACAACACTCGGACCAACAACAAACTAGTGGTAGACTAGCTGGTATTCTCCTAGTTCGTAGACAAAATCTGAACCAAATCATCATCGATCCACTCTTGGTGGTCTTCAGGCTTCTTCATCTCCTTCTCATCCTTCATGATAGCTAATAGGGTACTAGTGACATAGTGAACTAATTTGACCATGAAACGGATCAAACCATTGAATGTTTTGTCCATTTTGTCCATTCTTTATTTCAGAACACCAAGATCCTCTCACCCACCCATAGTGTAGTGAGGATCATTCTACTCAATATCTAGTAGTTCTAACAAGTGAGAGACTGAAACCTCCTTCTAAGCTTTACCTTGTTTAGGAATAGAAGAGGGACCTTTGGCTTTCTCACCTTCCTTGCCTTCTGACACCTCTTCAACTCTATTATCTTTTCTATTTGACAACTCCTCTTCAGTGTCTAAATCCCTAACTTGCACTTTTTTCTTGTTCTTTACTAATCTGCTAGAGCACTGAATGATGGCATCACATCCAATAACCACAATCTCTGCCACCACCGTATCACCCAATGAGTTGTTTCTCACAACATTTTTCCCTTTATTTAGAGGCTCCTTCTCCTCCTTACCTTTCTTTTTCAAGGCAATCTTACTGGAATTCTTAGCAAGGGTAGACTTGAGGTCACATAGGCTCACCGCCGCACTGGTTTGGGCAACTCCCTCGATACCCTTAAGTTTTTTGGTAGCAGGTTTGGGTTTCTGAGAATCAGCAAGGACTGAGTGACTCTTCTTGATAGGGCCTTTAGATTTGGTCGAAGATGAGTTGGTCTTAGTGGGGGGCTCAATTTCCTCAATTTGGATGAACGAAATGGGTTTCAAAGGGAATAAAGCTAGATGAAAGTGGTAGAGTCCTAGGATAAGACATTGGTGGAGCAGTAGGAGAGTAGGTTCATTGGGGTTTAAAGCAGCAAACTCCACATATTTTTCAAATGAGTTTTCAAGGTCCATAAGTAGAAAAAAGGGAAAGCTTAGTAAAAATTTATGCCTAAGGTGATTTAACAAGGGAAATGGTAGAAGTAATAGGTCTTATACCTTCCTTCCAATGTGGCATATTTCATCAATGCAAGACACACCTAGTTCCATAGCTGAGGAAGAGCCTCTCGTTCAAAACCGGACTGGTTGCGCACCGACTTCTCATCACCCACAAATAATTTTTCCATACTAACATTTTCCTGGGTCTTCGAATTTTTAGGATGCTTCATACTAGAGCTCTAGAGACCCGTCACTTGTGCAATCACTTTCTTATCCACTGTAAAGGAGATTCCTCCTAGAGACACATGTCGATTCTTCCAAGAGTTGACGAACTAGGTTGACATATTAGGGTCATGGCCCACAAGTATTTCCATCAAAGGAGCAATGCCACCTTTGACACAAGTGTGCTAGACTAGTGGATCCTTGCAAAAAAATTTGCAACTATTTGGCTTCGTCCACACCCTATCACCCCCCGTGATTCTGCACTATGCATAGTATTAGCAGGAACCCTAAAAAAATAGAATGTTAGAGATAACTGCAGGGTGAAAAATCACCCACACAATAAGTCATTTAAGCCATAAACGGAAATCTTTGGGAATCTAGCGTAAGGACAGGTCACATGCATGCATTAATAATTTCCTAGTAACACTCTTAGCATAGGCATGAATGAGGATTTCCTCACATAAACAACTAAGAAAAAAGGACATGATTAGAAAGGAAGGATTTCCTTCCACGTAGCAAAAATACTTAAAACTAGGAAGAATAGCTGTGGGGCCATAGTTAGAAATCTCTAAATTCATAGCAATTAGGGGTTGGTAAATTTTAGTTATACCACATATAGAGGCTATAAGGAATGAAACCAAAATAGCGGATAAATAAAAGCCAAAAAGGAGCTTTGTCTCATAATTACAAGTCACATCAAAATTGAAAACACAGAATTTGAAACTTTGTGATCTTAAGAAAATCCCCATAAGGAGATTACAACAAGTACAGTTTAGCTTAGAATTAATTAATCGGTACTTGTCGTAGAAAAACATGATTTCCTTATTCCAAATGGGCTCCATCCTATAATTTGAAAAATCCACTTGTTATCCATCCCATCAATACAACTAATCATCCATCTCATCAAAACAATAAGACCACAAAGCCCAACGAAGAAGCTTGTGGACCCCCCAGAAATCCAGCTAAACACATGTTGTGTTTTCATCATTGGTCAAGTAAGGGATTTGTTCCTTCACTATAATACTCTGAATATTTGATAGAAGTAAACTTAAATCATGCCATCATTTTGACAATTTCCATTGAGAGCCAAAATTGGCTAAGGTGTCAGCTACCTAGTTCTCCTCTTTTTAAATATTACTAGCCACCTTTAATTTTAATTTAGACACAAGGAACTTGATGTCAAAAAGAATATCCTTAGTGTTCCACCCCAGCAGTCTATTAAAAGTAATAGCATCAATAATGCACATAGAGTCACCTTCAATGTTTAGGTTCTCTATCCCCAAGGAAATAGCTATATGTAAGCCCTTTAATAATGGTCTAGCTTTAGCTATCATAGAAGAATGGAGACCAATCCCCCTAGAAAAACTAGCCACGAACTTTCCTCTGTGATCCCTAATCACTCCTCCTATACTTGTTTTTCCTGGGTTGCCCTTAGCAGCCCCATCAAATTTTAGTTTAAACAAGCCCCTATTAGGGGGTTTCCAAATAGTGGCTCTCCTAGCTATAATTTTGGAGTTGTCATACGAATTGGCATCTAGTTTATGATGCCAAGCTTTAGCTATGCCTATTTCCATCTCAGTGGGACCTTTATCCGGGGTTTTCCCTTTGAAGAAAGAGATATTTTCCTCAATGAGCCGAGCTCCTATACCAAACACCTCTTTTAGGTTCATCTCAGTGTTCCTGAAGATCCTATTGTTCCTTTCTTTCCATAAGCTCCAATATATAATGGGAGGAACTTGGTTCCATATTTCACTAGTTAACAGATGGGTGAAGGGTCTAGACCAACTCAAAATGTGATGTCCTTACACATAATCCACTATATCCCCAACCTTCCAAAAGCCAGTTCCCACACCTCAGCAGCAAAGGGGTAGTGTAACAGCAGATGATCAACCGATTCTTCATTGTATTTACACAAAAGGAATCTGTTGGGGATCTGGAATCCCATTTTCCTTAGATTATCCTGAGTAAGAATTATGTTATGACATACATTCCACCAAAAGAAGTTAACTTTCAGTATCATGCATCTATTCCAAACCTTTTTCCATAGATTATTGACCAGACCTTGATCAATCAATTGTCTGTAAGTAGATTTAATAGTTAGATCACCCTAAATATCATGGATCAAGAAGAACTCATACCCATAGTGAGAAGGGGGTATCCTGGTGAGAGAGAGTAACTCTTGTAGCCTATTGGCTAGAAGAAACATATTAGGTGATAAAGGATAGAAAAGGCTAATGTCATTCCATTTCCTAGCTCTCAAGGGTCCTAAAAGATAATCACTAATATATATACCAAACAGTTGTTGAGCCTGACCCTTAAGAAACCTAAACTCAAAAGACTCTAGAAGAGAGTCAAGTAACCAAGAATCCTCCCAAAATATAATTTTATTACCATTACCTATCTTCAATTTGATCCCATTCCTCATAATGTGCTAAAGACTGCAGATACCCTTCCAAACCAAGGATCTCATAGGGTGGACCTCCGAAAGGAATTCAATCAATGGTTGGTTCAAAAGGTATTTGGCATTCATTATATCACACCAGTCCTTCCTATCCCCCAGATGATCCCAACCCACTTTGGCCATAAGAGCTTTATTAGAATTAGAAATTTTTCTTATCCCAAGACCACCACAAGTTTTTGGTTGAAAAACCTTATCCCATTTAACCAAAGAAAGTTTCTTTTTTACTCGGTGCCCAAATTGGAAACTTGTTAAATACCATAAATAGGGTAAATAAATCTAGCATTCAATTTTTTTTGCAATTCATATTTATAGTCTCTAGAAGAGTGTGATTCCTAGGTCTTTAAGGTTTTGAATTGGTGTATATTCTATCTATTTTATAAATGTAATGATTGTGTGTATTAGGATGTATACCATGCATATCTTCATTGTCCCTATTAAGAGATGAAGGATCCCAATGGACACATTGCTTTTACCTCCAATTATTTGTCTATTCACATGTTTCTTTGGTGTGAAATGTAACATTATATATCCTATAGATTTCATTGTAAATGTTGTTGTTGAGAATAATAAAATTTCTTTGCTTAGTGTGGATGTAGCCATATTTTGGTGAACCACAAAAAATATTGGTGTCTTGTCTTTATTTTTATTCTTATCTATTTTATACTTTATTTGTTTCATTTCTATTTCACTCTTCTTTTAGTCACAATTGGTATGAGAGTTGTACGAGTGACTGTCTAGCTAACTGGGAAATTAGTGTTGAATTTAATAAGTTATTGAGGAAGTGAAGATAGAGAAATTCTCAAGTGAGAATTTTGGTTTGTGGAAGGTGCAAATGGAGTCATTGCTCATAAAACATGATCTCTCTTGCTTGATGGGAAAGCAAAGAATCCAAGTTTGATGCCAGATGAAGAGTGGGAGAAGTTGGATAAGAAGGAAAAAGCTACAATTTTCCTCTTGTTGTTTAGTAATGTAGTGTTTAATTTTTCAATAAAAAGGAATTCAAAAGAATTATGGGAAAAACTTTCCTTGATGTATGAGATGGATTCAACGTCTAATAAGGTACTTATTATGAAGAGGTTATATAACCTGAAAATGAAAGAAGGTGGAATTGTGTCCAACCACCTTAATGAGTTTAACACATTGGTTACTAAATTAGTTTCAGTGGGAATTAGCCTAGATGATGAGATTCAAGCAACTTTATTGTTGTGTTCGCTACCTAATAGTTGGGAGGGAGTTGTTATGGTTGTGAGTACTTCAGTGGTTGCTAAAAATAAATTGAAGTTCAAGACGATGTTGCAACTACACTCCTTGGTGAAGATATGCATAGGAAGAACCAAGAAACCTCTTTTGGTGAAGCCCTAACTACTGTTAGTAGAGGAAGGATTCGACATAGAGGTAAAGATAATAATAGGAGAAGATCAAAATTTGAGAAAAGGTCAAAATCCAAAGGTAGAATTGGTGACTGTTGGTTTTGTGGTAAGGTTTTTCAGACCAAAAAGGACAGTTATTCCTATAAGAAGACATGAGAGAAGGTTAGGGATAGTGAGGATAATGTTGTATATGAAAAATATGATAGTGTTTTGGTTTTATCCATAAGTGAAATCAATTCATATTTGTGGCCTTTAGATTCAGGCACATCTTTCCATGCTACCTCTTGTAGCTATGTCTTCACAAATTATCAAGGACAGTTTGGGAATGTTTACTTGGGGGATAAGAAATCTTTGGAAATCATTGGTAAAGGTGATGTTCTCTTACAATCAAAGAATGGAAGCACATGGCATTTGCAAGATGTTAGACATGTTCCAAAACTCAAGAAGAATCTAATTTCTATAAGCCAACTTTTTTCACTAGGCTGCAATACTTCTTTCTTTCAAGATTCATGGAAAGTTACTAAGGGTGTCATGTTGATCGCCAAAGGAGAAAGAGTGGGAAGCCTATATATTTTTTAGAATGACTCTCAAGTGGGAGCTGCTATGGAATTAATAGACAACAAGACCATACTTTGGCACCGTCTTGGACATATGAGTAGGAAAGGCATTCAAGTGATGTTCAAAAGAGATCAATTACCAATTTTGAAATCAATGGATTTGGAATTTTTCCAACGTTGTCTTTATGGAAAACAGAAGAGGGTCAGCTTCTTGAAGATGGGTTGTGCAAAGAATACCTCACCTTTGGAGCTTGTTTACTTGGATGTCTTTGGACTGACTGAGGTTATCTCTCTGGGAGGGGCTAACTATTTTGTAACTTTCCTCGATGATTTCACTAAGAAAGTCTAGAATTTTATGCTTAATAGGAAATTTGAAGTCTTTAGTAAATTCAAAATTTTTAAAGCTTGAGGTGAAAATTAGAGTGGGCATAACATCAAATGTTTGCAAATAGATAATGGTGGCAAAATTTTCTCCCTAGAGTTTGACAATTTTTGTGCCAAAAATGGTATTCAAAGAATCAGAGTTGTTCCTTTTCCACCTCAAGAAAATGGAGCTGCAGAGAGGTTAAATACAACAATTTTGGAAAAAGCACGTTGTATGCTTTCCAATGTTGGCTTGGGAAAATAGTTATGGGCTGAAGCTTCCAACACAACAATTTATCTCATTAACTAGAGCCCATCATCCCGGTTGGATTTTGGTATTCCAAAGGAGGAGTGTTGCACCATATAAAACTGGACCCTTGTCATTTTCATGGTCTTTTAGGCCTTGCTTCATGATGTTTGGTCTATTTTGCTCTGATTTTATGATGTAACATGGCTTGAGCATGCATATTTAGGTATTAAAATTCAAATAATAATGTCATGTGAAGGTGTTTTCAAGTGTTGTAAAGAATTTCTACACTCTTGTAGACTCTATTCATTATAATTCACCTAAAAATCACCTTTTCATCACTAAACAAGTCCTATTGTGAAGTGTTGTAAAGTCTTGTAACAAGATTTCATGCTTTTCTAGGCACAACTTCACTATTTATCCCTTTCTTATGCTTTATTTGACCCCTTTATGCCCTTATATGCTTTAATGAAGTGCATTTTTGAATGTAAACCTGACAAACAACATTAAATACAAGATAATTCCTGACACCCATTTTCAAGTCCTAGGTGGGAGCCATTCACCATGGGTGGTGAATGAGTGCCCCTTGGCTCCAAATTCAAAAAAATTCAAAATTCCTTTTCAATTTTTATTCATAATCACTTCATGTCGGCCTATGATGAGATATCAATAGGTTACAGAGGCGCAAAAAAATGTATAAATAAGTGTTTTTACATCCATTTCAACCCCCATTCATTCAAGTATTCATTCCTCCCACATTCACACATCATATTCAAGCAATCTCAAGCATTCAATCATCTTACAAGATCAAATCAGGCACTATTAAAGCATTTTGGAGCATACATTGACACTACTTCAGATTTTCATCATCAAGGGTTTGACCTTTGTATGCAGATTTAACAAGAATTTAGGTGATTAAAGATTGGCCAACAAGTAAACTAGGTGCTTGAAGTAAAATCAATTGTATTTAAAGGTTGGAGAAGGTTTTATGTCTGTTTCCTACATAATTGACTTCGGCAACCCAACAAGCAGACATTTCCAGATATGGTGTTGTAGATTTGTCTCTTGATTTCTCATAATTTTTGGAGAGGAGTGATTCAACACCAGTGGTGAATGAGTCCCACATTAATATTGAAAATCTAGGTTTTGTCAGATTTTGGACCCTGACAGTCAGAAACTTGCTTCCAAACATTTCTCAACAATAGCAGGACTAATTTTCCACCCTAGGTGAATGAATCCCGCTGTTGATTTTCAATAATCTCAAACAACATTCAGGATATTCTAGATTCCTCAAATCTTTCCTAGATGCACTTTAATTCAGCCTTTCTCTCTTTGTTTTGCATTTATTCATCCTTTAGTTCACTATTTGCATATCACATGTTTTCCAGCATAGCTTAAATCTTAGTTTTGCATTCATAATCATTCATTTAAATCACTTAATTGCATTTAGTTCACTTCATTTAGCTTAGATAACATCATACATAAAATTATTTGAATGAACGCTTTAGCATTTTTGGTCCTACCTCTCTCCTTTTAGGTGAAAAACCCTAGAAGAGTTAGAGAAGTGCGTTAGTGCCAAAAATCTACGATTCAAGTGGCTTGGAAAGTGAATCTCTTATTTACATCTTTGAGTATTCAAATGTGAAGTGTTTTCTATTGTTCCAAAGGAGAAACGATCCAAATGGGATCCCAAATCATAAAGTGCATTTTTGTTGGGTATGGCAAAGATTAGTACAAACTCAAGCTATGGGATCCTTTCATCAATAATATTACTCGCAACAAGGATGTGGTTTTCAATGAACACATTTTTCCAGCTTTGCAAACACGGGAAGTAAACACTAAGGAATATGTGCCCTTATTTGCATTTAAAAATATTAACTCACATGGGTCACTTGGAGGTAATTTGCATTCAGGTAGACTAAGTGGAATAAACGACCCTTCCATATCATCATCTTTGTTTTCTTCTAATAATGACGTAGGTATTACTCTAACGCCTCCTCACCTAGAGCTTTCACTACCCAACATAGCCTATACTCTCTCTACAAAAAATGGTGATGTAAAATCTTTATTTGAGTAGCCTCCACAAGTCTTTGTGTAGCCTTCACATGTATTTTTTCCTCCTCTACCAACTGCACAATGTCCAATTCTCCATGCACAAGCTCCAATTCATGTTGCATAGCCTTCAAAACTTATTTTGCAACCTTTATTACATTCAACATAGCCTTTGTTACCTATTACACAACCTTCTCAAGCTTTTTCACAGCCATCTTCAGGTCCTATGGAATTTTCCTCGCATGTTACGCGACCCATAAACTCTTCAATTGGAAAATTTGCACAAGCACAAGGAAATATGCAAGTGCAGGGGACTGTGCAACTTGGAGACATAAAGAGGTAGATTCTAAAATAAAATGTTCAAAACAAAGGTAATTTGCAAACTGACATAGAAAATGTTCAATGTCAATT
This sequence comes from Sequoia sempervirens, assembly GCA_007258455.2. Classification (NCBI taxonomy): domain Eukaryota; kingdom Viridiplantae; phylum Streptophyta; class Pinopsida; order Cupressales; family Cupressaceae; genus Sequoia; species Sequoia sempervirens. The sequence continues at coordinate 611,941,352 of VDFB02271358.1, forward strand.
ACAGATAATGTGTTTGGAAGATTCAAATGTGCTACAATAGGGTCCTCATTTAAGGAGGTCTACCCGAGAGAGGAGACATCCTTCTAAGTTTTCATATTATGAATTGTTATATTCAAAGGAGGCCGAGCGTGAACTTTTGATATCTAACCAACTTGAACCAGCTACTTTCAAAGAATCTTGCAAGCAAATTGATTATGTGAAATGGCAAGAGACAATGCAAGATGAAATGAGTTTGTTGCAGGCTATTAGTACTTGGGATTTAGTGTTGCTTCCACTTAATCAAAGACCCTTAAAGAATCATTGGGTATACAAGTTGAAAGAAGAGGATGCATACAAGAAACATTATCATGCTAGACTGGTTGTAAAGGGGTATGATCAATAGAAAGGCATAGATTTTAATGAGATTTTCTCCCTAGTTTTGAGAATGAACACAATCTGAGCAGTTTTGGGATTGGTTGTAGTTTGGAATCTTGAACTTGAACAGTTGGATGTCAAGACAATATTTCTACATGGTGATGTTGATGAAGAGTTTTACATGAAGCAACGAGAAGGTTTTAAAAATAGGGACATGCACATCTTTATTTTAGGTTGAAGTGTAGCTTGTATGTGCTCAAGCAAGCCCTGCGACAATGGTATCTCAAGTTTGATCACTTCATTATTGAGCAAAAGTTCTTAAGGTCTGAATAAGATCCATGTGTCTATTATAAGTAGCTTCCTAATTCTGATTTTGTTATTCTCTTGCTCTACATTGATGACATGTTGGTAGCTAGTACTAGTACGAGGGTTATTTTTTAGTTGAAGACACAATTAGCTAAGAGATTTGCTATGAAAGACTTAGGCACAACCAAGAAGATTCTTGGAATCACAATCATTGGGGATAGACGAAAGAAGGAGATCATGTTGTCATAAAAGACATACATTGACAAGGTTGTAGAAATATTTGGTATGGTTGATGTGAAGGTTGTTTCTACTCCTCTTGCTTCCCATTTTTGTTTATCTTCTTATTTGCGTACGAAAACACAAGAGGATAAAGAGTTTATGGAAGGTATTCCTTATAAATCTATAGTTGGTAGTATTATGTATGCTATGGTCTCCACTCATCCCGATATTGCTAATGTAGTGGGAGTTGTGAGTAGGTTAATGAGAAATCCTAGAAAGCCTCATTGGGAAGCAGTCAAATGGATATTAAGGTATCTTATAGGCACTTTTGATTATGCTTTATGTTTTGGTGGCAATAATGTACAACTGGAAGGTTTCACTGATTCTGATCTTCCCAAAGATTTAGATAAATGAAGATCTACTACTGGCTATGTTTTCATGTTTTTTGGAGCTTCCATTAGTTGGGTCTCAAGGATGCAACATTCCATTGCTCTTTCTTCTATCGAAGCTAAGTATTTGTCTCTTTTTGAAGGTGCTAGGGAGATGCTTTGGTTACAACAATTGTTTAGTGATTTGAGATGTCAACAAATTGATTATGTTCTATTTTTTGATAGTCGTATCACCATTTTTATGGCCCAAAATCATTCATCTTAGTGTCGTTCTAAATATATTAACATAAATGCTCATTTCATTCATCATGTGGTTGAAGAGGGAAAGTTACAAGTTGCAAAAATTGACACAAAGTTCAATCTGGAAGATCTCTTGACCAAGATTGTTCCCACAGAGAAGTTTGAATGTGCTAGGACTTCTCTTGGTCTGGTTAAGAAGTGATATTAATTTTATAGCAAGGGAATGTTTGGCGAGTTGTAGCATCCATTGGGCTTCAAGTGGGATATTGTTAAGAGATGAAGCCCAATGAACACATTGCTTTTCCCTCCAATTATTTGTCTATTCACCTTCTTCTTTGGTGCATGAAACGTAACATTATATATGCTACAAATTTCATTGTAAATGTTGTTGTTGAGAATAATAAAATTCCTCTGCTCAATGTGGATGTAGCCATATTTTGGTGAACCATGATAAATACTGGTGTCTTGTCTTTATTTTTTTCTTATCTGTTTTATACTTTATTTGCTGCACTTGTATTTCGCTCTTCTTTTATTCATAGTCCCATGTAAATGAAGTATACTACAATGTATGACTAGATAATAATTCTTCTATATGGGAAGATAGAAGTTGAGGGATAATATTCAACATTATTTAAAGCAAATATTTCTATAATTTTAGATCAAATTGAAGTGGACTTTTCTACAAATAAAAATGGACTATATTAATATTTATGGGGTAGAAATTAATCAAAATTCATTAAATTCTAGCATGAATTAGAAGAACCATATGTAGATAAATCATCAAAAATATATTTATAACCTATGAATTATTTATATTTCTCTATCTTGGATATTATGGTGGTAGAAATTCTAAAGTAGGGGTTTGACTAAGGTAAATCATCAAACAACCTGATACATTATTCATTTTCTTTGTTTTTATAGCTATTTTGAGAGCACTCAACCACACAAAGGTTTGCAAGTTCTTGTTAGTTTCTTATTTATTTTATTAAATCATTTATATCTTATTATTTAGTTCACCTCCTTATATTTTTAT
>VDFB02271358.1:611943992-612028739 GCA_007258455.2 Sequoia sempervirens
GGATTCTTTAAGGGGATAGAGCAGTCAGGGTAGGTCTCAGGGTTAGCTTTAGCAAGCTGGGGTTTTTTAGGTTGGGTTTTCTTACCAGACATCTCAGAGGATAGGTGGGCATCAACAATTGTATCATAGTCCTCAAACACTGTGGAGGCAACAGGTTTGGATAAGGTTGGTATACTTTGATAGTGTTCATATATTAACCTAATAAGACCAGGATGAAGAATATGGTATCTCTTGGGATTTTTCTTATGGTTTGTTGTTTTTAATGTAATGGGCCTATTTTATTCCATTGTTAGTACTTGATGTTCATTGAGTCATATTTTCTTAGTATGTCAATATATCTCATGATTTATTACTTTTTGAGTCTAATGAATGAACTTTGCTCAATTATTAGTATTTCATGTTCAACTACTTATTCTTCTTTCACAATAAAAATGTATTATGCTAATCAACATACTAGGATTTATATGTATAGGTACTATTACAATTACTAGTACCTACTCAACTCTAAACCCTCTCCTTTAGTAAGATATTATAAAAAGGAAAATCTCTTAAAATTCAATTTTGTTGAGGTTTTAATTAAAGAATAGGTAGCATAGATCGACCATTATTTGAAACTAGAACCTAGAAAATTGTACCACTAAGATATACATTTAATTCCGTAATTTGAATCAAGTACCATCCAAAAAATATAAACTAACTAGTTAGAAAAGTATTAATCTTAAGCCAATCAAAAAGAAGGATTATTTGAATATTTTCTCACTATATATGAAAGATAACACTAAGTTATGAGGCCCTCAGAAATCCTATTTTATTTTTGAAGTGTCATTCTGAATTTTTTGTTGAATTGTATTATACATAAAGTTGAATTTAATTTCAAACGCTACTTTTAAAATTGATATTTATCTTCAAATTATTTAATGTTGTAAATTTATATCATTCAAACATTGAATTGAGCTATGTTGACCAAATGAAAAAAATATATTAGAATTAATTCATAAAATGTATAATGGTGGAAACTAGAGAAAGAAAACTACTAGTACAAAAGAAAAAGATATTAATTACATATTAAATTGGTACATAGGAAGTACACAATAAATAAAAATTAAAAATAAGAGTTCACATGATATTTAGGGACAAGTGGGGATCAAGTTCATCTACTACATGCCACTATGATGACTTAAAAATATATTTGAATTATCCAACTTTGATGTTGACTTTAGTTTGGTTCTCATAGTGTCTATTTTTGGTAAAAGACCAACTTAAAAACAAATATAAATCTTAAAATATGACTTAAGGTTGGTGTTGACTTAAGCATTACATTAACTTAATCTTGATTTGGTAAATATTATTCCAAACTATTGAACTAACTAAGAAATTATTGTTAAAACCATTCATGTCAAAATTATACTAACGTGTTAAAGCTATCGTTATAAATTTTGATTAGTTTTCATTATTTACATCTTACTAGCTTAGTAGTGTATATTTAATTATGTTTATAATAAGATCTAAATTCATGCAAAGTTATTGTAATTTTTTATAAGGCTTGATCACTCCAAATTGAATGAATTATTTTTCTAATGATACATGTAATTATTGTTGTTGTGCCCAACCTCATTTTACATAGCTATATATGAATTTTCAAGATTTGATAAGTGTGTTTTACTAACAAAATCATATAAACAAACTATTTAATTTGGTTAATCAAACATGTAGTTTTATCTAATTAAATCCAATATGACTCTAATTTAGTGTAGTTGGGTTCATAAGGATCAATTTTTCATTTTTACTTACACTTGACTAAACCAATGACATCATTTTTCTAATAACAAGAATTGGGTTTATAGGGACTAATTCACTCTAGCTATGTATCGTCTTAAACTAATTAATTGGTTTATTAAGATTCATTCTATTGATTGACTAAGTATCTGATAGAGCTAATTGAGGCTTCACTCCTAATAATCACTTGCTTTTCAGTTCTTGAGACTCAATTAAACTTAATTAAATTTCTAACTAACTAATTTGTTTATTAGTTTAACTAGGTGCACAATTAAGCATTATTTTATTTAAAGACAAATTAATTTAATTATAACTAAGTTTAGGGGGAACAATTATATCCAATTTTGTGAGTCTAATTGAATCATTTACTTGATTATTTTAATCACTTGTACAAAATTTGAGTTAAATGACCTTTAATTTATGCTTCTTCTTTTTTTTTTTTTTGAATTTATGCTTCTTCTTTTTTAATGAATTTATGCTATTTGATTGCCACTATATTTTTGTGTTTATTTATCTAGAAGAAGTTACATAATTAAGATGGATACATGACATATTATTGAAATAAAATGATTCCACACATAATACCTAATTTATCCACATCTAATGCCTTAGTTGAGATAGATCTAACTCCCTAGGTCTCTACATAAAAGAAAAGCCTATTTGTTGACTAGTTTGTGATGTGTGATCTAGTTAGCAATATTCAAATTTTAAATATCTTTCTGGATTAGGCCATTTTTGTTGACCTATTCTATCATATTGAATTTTAAAATGCCTCACATTGAGTTGAAATTTTCAAAAATTTGATGTGTCATGTGCACAAAATACATAAGTTAACTAATTTAGATTATGCATTTATAGGCAATCCTAAGATATTAATGTTTATCAAATAGCTTTGAAGTCATAGTTTTGAATGGAAAAAAATAGTGTTGGAGTATTCTAATTTCTCCCACCCCAATGACCATCAATCATTAAATGAGAAACAAAGTTAAATGAAATTTTCTAAAATAAAGAAGAGATGAGAATGAAAGAGGAAAAGTAATAAATGTTTGAAAAGTTTACTTAGGATCTAGAATGATCATGTATGTAATTAATACTTCTATATAATGGTTTCATAATCAAGTGTGTAGTTGATTAGGTATCAAGATATCAAGAGTGTTTCAAGTGATAGTGAATGAGTTGAATAACTGTAACATTCTAAGAATATGTGATGGTTGTAATCAATTCATTAATGAAGAATTGTTGTGTTGTAGCATTTGAGAATTGTATGTTTTATGTGTTCTGTATATTGTATTGTGACTGATTTATATGTATCATGTTAGAATATACTGGTAATTTCTACTAGTCATAGGTTAGGTTTTTTTATTTTTATGTTGGCTATGATATATTCCAGAAACTTCTTTATGTCAGCTAAGATTAGGCACTTTTAGATTTTTCTAAATGTATTGAAAATCCTCTATATAAAGGACTAATGTAAATCATTTTGAAGCATGCAATATAATGATGCATTTGGTTATTGTACAACAACAAACAAATCTTATTTTATTTTCTATTTAATTTCCTTGCCTCTGCCCACTATCAGAGTGGTATCAGAGCCAACCAACCTGGAAAAGATTTAAGAGCCATTTTTAAAGTTGAGGAATCATCGCCATTCAACAAGAAGGAATCTTTGTTAGCTTGCAAGAAGATCACAGTCATAAAGGAGAAGAGGAACCGCTGATTTGAGAAGAATCACCAGATAAAAAGGCAACAACCAGTCTCAAAAGAAGTCCTTTTTAAGGAAGTCATGAAGGTGTTCTGATCGCTATTTGTGCACAAGATTCACCACTATTTCTTGAAGGAAGTTGCAGCTATACAAAGGATTGTATATCTGAAAAAACCACTGCAAAAAGGCATCGATAGAGAAGAAGAAATGGCTAGCAAAAATCATAAGGTGGATCGCAATTGAAAGGAGGCCGATTTGAAGGAGATGCCAGATAAATGATCGGTGAAGGAGCATCGCCTAGTTCTGCAAAGAGGATAGCTGATTTTATAGTGCAGTCCAAATGAAAGCAGAAGGTCACCTATTATCGTAGTCAATTGAGTCAACTGTAGCTGTAAAAAAAAGATTGTTGTTGCAAATCTGAGAGGCATTGCATCGAATCTAGGATTTATAGATATGGAATCATGTATTGTGGAAACTCAAATTCTAATAATTTATGGTAAAAATTATGATAATTGGTCATCCAGAATGAAATTGATACTTTCTTCAGAATAGTTATCAGAAATAGTTGAAAATGGTTACACAGAACTACAAGATGAGTATACTTTGAGTACTAATGCAAAGAATAAGCTTACTGAAAATAGAAAAAAGAATAAAGGGCTTTCCAGATAATTGGAAAAGGATTGGATGATTCAGTCATTGGAAGGATTAATCTAGCCATTATAGCCAAGCAAGCATGGGACATTTTAGAAACAACATATCAAGGTACAAGTAAGATAAAAATTTCCAAATTATAGGCACTTAGGAGAGAATTTGAAAATTTGCAAATGAAGAATTCTAAATTAGTAGATCAATTTTCAACTTTTGTTACAAATTTGGTTAATCAAATAAGGATGAATGGTGATTAGCTAATAGATCAAAAGGTTATAGAAAAGATCTTTAGATGTTTACCTACTAAATTTGATGCTATTGTGGTACCAATTGAGGAAACTAAACATTTTTCAACAGATTAAATAAATGAGATGTTTGGTTCTTTGAAAAATTATGAGTACATATTGAATAGGAATAATAATATCACTTTGGAGAATGCATTCAAAACACAAATGAAATTTGGCAGAGGTAGAGGAAGAGGAAATTCAGAATATAGAGGAAGAGGAAGAGGAAGAAATAACACTAAAGAGAAGAAAGAAAGAGTCCAGATCTAAGAGGAAGGAGAAATCAAAGTTTCAATTCAAGGGGACACAATCACAATCAGGCATCACAAAGGTATGATAAATCAAATGTTTAATGTTACTATTGCAAGAAGTATGGTCACTTTACAAATGAATGTTGAAAGAGGCAAGTAGATATGGGAAAGTAAAATGAATTTTTTTTTAGAGTAGTTTTGAGACATTGTTCATTACTTTCCATGTAGCTCAAGAAAGTTCAACTAACATTTGGTTTCTAGATAGTGGTTGTAGTAATCATATGACAGGAAACAAAGACTGGTTTGAAAGTTTGGATACTCCAGTGAAGTTAGAAATTAAACTGGGTAATGATAACATAGTTGAAGTCATGGGTAAAGGTGCAATTAATGTGTTAACAAAGCTTGGTAAGAAGTCCATTCTTGATGTTTATTTTGTACGTAGTATGAAGTATAATCTGATAAGTGTGGGACAAATTACTCGAAAGGGTTATAGAGTTGTTTTTGAAGATAATGTGTGCACTATACTTGATATTTCTCAAAGTAATATGGTGATTGCAAAGGTTGAAATGACAAATAACAAAATGTTCCCACTTCACATGAAAAATGAATTGATGGAGTAGATTGAAGCAAGTTTCAAGGTATCAAGTCAAGATCAAGCATGAATATGGAACTTGAGGTATGGTCATCTAAATTTCAAAGGATTGTGTTTTTTGAAAAGAAAAGAAATGGTAAGAGGTTTACCCCTATTGAAGCAACATTAAGTTCATGTGTGAAAGTTGTATTTTGGCTAAGCATCATAGAGCAAGTTTTAAAAGAGAATTCCATATAGAGCATGGGCACCTTCAGAAATTGTGCATATAGATTTATGTGGTCCAATGAAAACACCATCATTAGGGGGAGCATTTATTTTCTAACATTCATTAATGATTTAGTAGGAAAACATTGATTTATTTTCTCAAATATAAATCTGAGATGTTTGGAAAGTTTAAGGAGTTCAAAGTATTGGTTGAGAAACAAAGTGACCTACATATCAAGGTATTGATATTAGATAGAGGACGAGAATACAAGTCAAATGAGTTCTTGGATTGTTGCAAGTATCATGGAATAAATAAGCAGTTTACCACAAGTTACACACCTCAACAAAACAGTGTTGCAAAAAGAAGGAATTGAACAATAATGGAAATGGCAAGGAGCATGTTGAAAGGAAAGAATCTACCTAATGAGTATTGGGTTGAAATAGTAGCTTGTGTCATTTATATCTTGAACAGGTGCCCAACAAAGAGTGTGAGGGACAAGATTCCACAAGAAGCATGGAGTGGTAAGCATCATAGTGTTTCTCATTTTAGAATATTTGGTTGTATTGCATTTGCACAAGCGCCTAAGGAAACAAGAAGTTGGATGATAAAGTGAAAAATGTTTTTTTATTGGTTATGATGAACAATCTAAGCCCTATAATTTGTTTAATCCTATAACCAAGAAAGTCATTGTAGGTACAGATGTTGTATTCAAAGAGGAAGAATCTTGGGATAGAAACATAGACAAGACAATTATAGGTGATTAAACATTGCCATATTATGAACAAGAAGGAAAAGATCAAGAAAACCAAGGAGATCAATAAAATGAGCAAGGAGGAACTCTGTCAAGAAGTCCACAAGGAGATAAAACACAAAGGGAAGTTAAGTAAGGAGAATCATCAAGTTCAAAAGCAAGTAATGAATCAAATCCTACACTTGCATCATTGAGACCAAGGCTTAAAATCAAGAAAACTAGAAGTTTGCAAGAAATTTATGACAAAGGAGATAGGATAGATTTGCAATCAAACTTTACTTTATTTGATCAAGATCCTATATATTTTTAAGATGCAATTAAGGAAGAACATTGGATTAATGCAATGAATGATGAAATGGAATCCATTGAGAAGAATGATACATGGGAGTTAGTTGATTTACCTAAACACAAAGAATGCATAGGAGTGAAATGGGTTTATAAAACTAAGTATAAGGAAAATGGAGAAGTTGAAAAATATGAGGCAAGGCTAGTAGCTAAAGGATTTTCTCAAGAATATGGAGTTGATTATAATGAAAAATTTGCACCTATAGTAAGACTTGACACTGTTAGAATGGTACTAGCTATTGCAGCTCATAACAATTGGAAGGTTTATCAAATGAATGTTAAATCAACTTTCTTGAATGGATATTTAGGAGAAGAGGTTTATGTGTAACAACCACCAGGATATGAAATAAAAGGTTATGAAGACAAAGTTTATAGGTTAAAGAAGGCACTTTATGGATTGAAGTAGGCACCAAGAGCATGGTATAGAAGGATAGATTCATACATGATAAATAATGGATTCAACAGAAGTACTAGTGAGCCTACTCTATACACCAAAGTTAATGAGCAAGGTTAGATTTTAATTGTTTGCTTGTATGTGGATGATTTGATTTTTATAGGTAATCTTTTATTAACATGTTTAAATCAACAATGAAGAAGAAATTTGAGATGACAAATTTGGGTTTCGTGGCATAGAAAAATGGACCTCTTGCTTGAGATGGGAATAATTCATGATAAATTGGACTTAAGAAGACCATGATTTTGTGTTGTGAAGTGTTTTATGCATCCACACTAGGTCTTGGACCCTTGCAAATTGAATAACATGCTTTTATCAATGTCTTGTAAAGGTGTTGTAAAGTGTTGTAAGGGACTTTCACCCTTTTCTAGACTTAATGAGTGCATTTTCCCCTAATTCAACATTATAAAATTTTTGTAATGACATTATCACACTAATCTAGAAGGCTTGTAAAACAAACTAAATGTGAAACTAGTGTTGTAATGTTTATTACACATTCACATTGGTTCTTGTGCCTTCCTAGGCTATGTGGACCTCATTTTAGTGTTGTAAAGTGTATTTAATCACACTTTCACATTGAATTATGTTTCCCAAGCCCTAATTGACCTTTACAACATCATTAATAGGACCTTATCAACCCATATTATGCATCCTGAGGCTTAAATTGATCAAATAACTGACAAAGTTGCAATTTAAACCTTATTTCCTTATCTCCTAACACCTTAGCAGTCAAAATAGCCCCTGTGGGACCTATTCACCATCCATGGTGAATCAGTCCAATCTAGGTGGGACCCATTCACTATGGGTGATGAATGAGTCCCATTTGGCCCAATTTTGATCTTTGAGCAAGAAAAATTGAAATTTAAGTTTATTATTTTCACATGTCGACCTTAGGGATCCAATTTTCAAGCTAATAAGGTGAATTACCAATAAAATCACCTATGTAAACCCTAAAACATAATCCATTCTTCATTATTCACCCATCATTCTTCCATATCAAATCAAACAACTTAGGGTTTTGAACTGTAGATTTTTGGCACCAAAAGACTCTTTAACTCTTATAGGGTTTTTCACCTAAAAGGAGAGAGGTAAGCCAAAAATACTAGTTAGGTTCATTCAAATTAGGATGTGTACAATAAATTTATGATGAAATGTAATGATGTGGATGTAATTCAATATTGAAATTGATTGATTAAGTATGTAAGATCTAAGATAAATAACTTGTTTGAAAACACATTGTGTAATGCAACAATGAACTAGAAGTGAATGCGAAACTTAACGGAAATGAATGAAACTTGAAGTGTGCACTTGAAAGCTTTAAGGAGACCTGAAATTGTTTCTAAAACACTACTGATGTTGATTTTCAAGCCTGGTGGGACTCATTTTCCATTTTAGGCGAATCAATCCCAATTCTGTAAAACTGAGCCAGAACCTGTTTCTGACAAAAGGGTACCCAAAAATGCAAAAAACTCAAAATTGACCCAGGTGGAGTGGGACTCATTCACCACCATGGAAAATGATTCCACTTTTGAATTTTTGGATTTTCAAAAGTGGATTCTCGAGCTTCCAATCTGTACTTTGACTTCCTATATGTGTATTCCTCTGAAACTCGGATTTATGGGTTTGAAAATGAGTTTTTGTTAATATTTTGACTTGTTGAGTGAAGAGAAGCCTTGAGAAACCTTGCAACTTGATCTTCAATTATTTCCAAGCTTCCAAGAGTGCCAAATCTACAAACACAAAGGACAAGAGAGAAAGATGTTGAATGTTAGGGCATGGGGATTTGCCATGGTCAAACCCCCTTTTAGGTAATTAAACCAAAATGATGAAAGAAAGGAATGAAACATGCAATAATGGAATTGATTACCTTTCCATGATGTTTGATCTTGGATTTTTGCAGCAATGGAGGAAGATTTAACCCTTGAATGTCTTTAGGAGCTTTCTTGATGTATTACAATGATAAAACGCTAAGTTGCTTGACTTGAGATAGAAGAATGATGGATGAATGAATGGTAAGAGAAAAGAGATGTGAAAATGAGTTAAAAGGCTTATATTTATAGGAAATTCACCTATTTTACCATTAATACCCCATCATAGGCCAAAATGTACTAATATTAAACTCTAATTTTACATTTTTCTAGCTCAAAGGTTAAAATTAGTCCAAATGGGACTGATTCAACAAACATGGTGAATGGGTCCCACCTAGATGGGATTGATTTTCCATGCATGGAAAATCAGTCCCACAAGGGCCAATTTGACAACTAGGAAGCCAGGAGATAAGGAAATAAGGTTAAAAATGTAGCATTGTTGAGTATTTGATCAATTTAACCCTTGGGATGCACAATATGGGTTAATTGGGACTATTAATGATGATATGAATGTCAAATAGGACTTGGGACATAGAAATCCATGTGAAAGTGTGATTAAATACACTTTACAACACTAAAATGAGGTCCACATATCCTAGGAAGGCACGAGAACCAATTTGAATGTGCAAGATATATTACAACTCTAGTTTATCATTAAGTTTAATTCACAAGCCTTCTAAATTGATGTAATAATGTTATTAAACACACTTTATAATTTTGAACGAGTTTATTAAGTCTAGAAAATTGTGAAAGCATCATACAACACTTTAAAACACCCTTACAAGACATCATTAAAATCATGTTATTTGATTTGCAAGGGTTCAAGATACAAAATCATGCAATGGCAAGAACTAGAAGAGAAGAAAAATGGGGTGGAAAAGATGTACTCACTATGTGGCCACAAAACTTACAGTCATCTATGGGGTGAGAAGTCCACAACATGCTCACTTTGGGGCCACAAAACTTCTCATTGTCCACAGGGTGAGAAATCCCAAAGGTGAGAAACATATGCTAGTTGGTATGCACTCAAACACATAGGTGGCTATGGGGAAATTTGTGCCTCAGAATGGGCTCCCCGCTCAAACCATATGAAATTTATACCTCCTGATAACTTTAATAAGGTGCCACAAAGGAAAATTATTTTTGAGCTCTATGAGGTAAGAAAAACTTTGTATGCTTGACACTCGTAGACATTGCAAAATAGTGTAAGGGTTGGTCAAAGGGATTTTATTTGTTCATGCAATGTCTCATCTTAGGGAACATCATGCAAAATGTTTCCAAGAGAGGATAAGTGAAAATGATCTCATCTTGTTTCCAAGAGAGTACAAGTGCAAGGACTCATCCTGGGGAACATTGTACCTAACGCTTCCAAGAGAGGAAATCACAAGAAATGAAAATCACATAATGAAATGTGAGTGGGGATGTATGCCCCCATTTTAAAGTAGTTGTGAGCACCAATACTATGAGAAATTGCTTTAAAGTAGAAGAAGATGACATGAGACATTACTCAGAAAGCCCTATGCCAAGTCATATGTTTTCGATAAGCTACGTCATGAAAGAGAGAAATATGTCATATGCAAGCCAACTTAAGATATGTCATCCACATCCCAATCTTGCTCCTATGTGTCCATGAAAGGTTAATGAATAGCCAAAGAAGGAAATGACAAATGACATATGAGGACAAGGCTATCTAACCCCTTTCCCCCACTTAGTGTAGTACAAGGGTGAGATGAAGCAATTAATGAGATGCATGCTAGAGTGAAAATCAATATCAATTAAGGAATTAGTTGCCCCCACAAAGGGAAGCATACCAAACTCCTCAAAAATTTTGGATTTTATGGCTCAAGGCATTACATTCATTAGTGCAATGACCATGAACTCTATGTTCCACAAAAAAAGAAGTCTTGGAATAGCATTTCTTTAAAGTTCTACGGGGAAAGGTGATCAAGTGATCTTGGAGGAGTCTTGACAAGATACCCTCTTGATCAATGGTAGAAGGTGGTCTTTTGGTTGGTTTAAAAGACACATTTTGCTTAGTAGCATATGTCATATCTATGCAAGTTTCTTTATATTGGATTTTTTTTTCTCACTCTTATAGGAGGATGGAAAATCTATCAAATCATTAGTGTTTTAAGAGATGACATTGCCATTAAGCCAAGCTATAGTTGTTTTTTTTTTGTTTGGTAAAGGATGACTTTCAATACCACTAGTGTCGAGGGGTTCAGGATGAATGATGGTGAAGGTTGATTTAGGGGTATGTTGTGTGGGATTGTTGATGTTAAGTAAGGGTTTGGTGATCTCTATCACATGACAATAGCCAAGACCATGAGTTTTTTGTTGTGTGAGAGGATCGATAGGTTTACGGATACCTTGTTCTCAAGCACCACATCCTTTTCCACTATATCCTAGTTATTTCATGAGTCCATACCCTTTCCCATAAAGCATCTTCATTTCTTTTGGATTGGGTGATTGGTCATTATTGTGTTCATCAAAGGTTTTTGTGTATGTTGTATTTTCTTGTGTAGATGGTTAAGAAGATTGTGCAGAATTTTGAGTTGCCATGATGGCTGGTTGTTCATGGTTCTCATCTTTCTCTTGTGTAAGCATCTATTCGCCCATGAATGATGGTGTGAATTCTAAGGATCCCCAATCATCACCAAATAATTTAGATGGCCATTCCTCATTTTTGTGTTCAATTTGAAGAGGATCTATGTTGGATGTTGGAATTAATGTTTTTAGAGGACGCGCAACTCCTTTTTCAAGGTGCAAGAAAATTTCAAGCTCAAGGTCTATTTCAACTTGATAAATATGATTGTTATGAATATATTTCATTATAAAATGAAGCGTTGAAGGTACTCCATTCATCTCATGAATCCATGGTCTACCTAAAGCAAGATTATATGAGAGATCATAAGGCATGACATGAATAGGAGTTTACAAAGTAGCCACCCCAATTGTAATAGGAAAGTAATTATACCGAGTAGTTGCTTTGTTGTATTATCAAATCCTCAAATGGATATGGAATTAAGTATTATTTGTGACTTTTCAACACACAATCGATTAAGGAGATTCACACTGCACACATTAAGGGAAAAAATATTATCAATTATACGGGTTCACTTTATCCCTATATCCTATTGTATTGAGTAGTGATCATGAAAGCATCACTTTGTTGGTGCAACTCTAAAGGAGGGAGCTCATGTAGATGGAAAGTAATTTCAAGATTAGCTTGATTTGTTTTATGAATTAAATCTACCACATCATTTGGAGTTGAACTAGGAGGATCTGCAAAAATTTTTTAAGGCTATTTGAAGAATAGTGTGATCATTTCGTGAGTTCTGAAGTAAATCCCAAAGGGAAATATTTGAAGAGTATTATTTAATTGTTCAAAAAGATCATACTCCTTTGTGTGTGAGATTCAATGAGGAGCACTAGGAAGATTGGATAAAGGTAAAGAGGGGAGATTGGTTGTGGTGGTTATGGATTATTTCAAGTATTATATGTATGAGCAATAGTATTATAACTTAGTTGTTGTGATACACTATTTTGAGGGGGATAGAGGATGAATTTAGGTTGATTTTGAGTTTGTTGTTTGTGTGAAGGTGGGTAGAGAGTAAACTCTAGTTGTTTTTGAGGTGGAGGTGTATGTGAAGGGGGGTAAAGGATGAGTTGAGGTTGAATGATGTTAACATCCCTTAACAAGTGAGAGTTCATATCATTATGGTGGTTCTTGTCTTGCATTATGATATCCTTCCTAGGAGGAGGGTTGTGAGGAGAAGTAAAAACCAAATTTTCTTGAAATTCTAAGGTTGGTTCTCCTAAAAGGACTTCATCACAAGTATGAGGATGATCAATGATTGAATTGTTTTGCTTAATAAAGTTTTCCTTAGGTGAAAAGGGACAACTAAGATTCTCATGACTCTCATTGGTTATGTTTGCTAACAAAAAAGTATCTTCATCACCACTAGGAGAGATATTAGGAGAAAAACAAATGTGGTTATCATGACCATTTATGAATTCATTCCTTTCTTCCGTAATGTCTTCCAAAATAGAAGGGGTGGGTGAAGGATCATAAAGAGGGTTGTTGTAGACCAACATGTTCTCATCATTTATAATATTATCTTCCTAAAAATTATTCTCACAATCCAAAGAAGAATGGAAATTAAGTAAGGTGATGTTTAGGAATGTGTCTATGATTTCATTCTCTTGTTCTAAAATATATTCCCAAAGGGGATGAGGAGAAGGAAAAACAAGATCCTCATGATTCTCAACAATTGCGTCTTCTTTCACTAAGATACCTTCGTCACTAAAAACAGAGGTATTGGGAGAAGAACAAATATGATCATCATGGTTATCTATATTTGTATGCTCTTCTATCATATTATACACACAAATAGGAAAGATAGGAGAGGGTGTGAGGTTAAGGTTAACATTGTCATTTTCATTTTCTTGTGCTAAGAGACTCTCATAACTAGGACATGCAGTGAATGAATGACAGGCATGCTTATTGACTAACTTTTTCTTTGCAAATTTGGAGAAGATTGAAATGGAAATTTTGAAAGAAAAATCTATGGTAACTCAAAATGAAATGTAAAAGGCTGAAATGAAATGCAATTTTTAGAGAATGATTGACTAATTATTATATGTAACAAGATGAGAATGCAAACTTGAAATTTAAACCATGCATGAAATGAGCTAAATTAACATAGATTTGATGAAATGCATGTTACAAAAATGCAACTAACTAATATAGGTAGGTTAAGGCAACAAAAAAAATCTTAAAAATAGAGTTTTCAGTTATGTAAAATGTAGTTTTAGAGGTCAAAGGGGACTGATTCACCTAGGGTGGCGAATGAGTCCCAGTATGGACTTTTTTCAAAATTTTCAAAAAAAATTGAGGTATTTTTATGGTTTTTGAGTGCTATGATGCAGACCTAAGTGAAAAATTCAGAATTTCAAAGAGAAGAAATGAATTTAGATGCCAAAAATGCAACCTAAATGCACTTTTTATGAATGCAAAATTTAACACCTAGCATGCAAATGAATCATGCAAACCCTAATGCAAGCTAGATCTATGATGATGAAGGAATAAAAATCATTCAACAAAGCATTTAAAAATTATGTTCACCACAATAAACCGTAGATTTTTGGAAACATAAGAATCTCCAACTCTTCTAGGGTTTTTCACCTAAAAGGAGAGAGGTAGGCCAAAAATGCTAGTTAGGTTCATTCAAATTAAGATGTGTTTGATAAATTAATGATGAAATGTAATTATGTGGATACAATTTAGTATTGAAATTGATTGATTGATTAAGTATATAAGATCTAAGATTTATGACGTTTTTGAAAACACATTGTGTAATGCAACAATGAACTAGAAGTGAATGCAAAACTTAATAGAAATGAATGAAACTTGAAGTGTGCACCAAAAAACTTGAAGGAGACTAGAAATTGCTTCTAGAACACTACTGATGTTGATTTTTAAGCCTAGTGGGACTCATTCACAGGGTATGTGCAGGATCATCATGGAAAAATAAGGCCCTTTAGTGGTGAAAATTTAAAAAAATCAAAGTTAGGCAACTTGACATGAAAATTTGAATAAGTTATCTATAATATTAAAAAAATATATAACAATAGAATTTGTAGAAAATTGAATGTAGTTTCAAAACTACTAGGTTTATTTTTTAAAAAAATCTATTTGGTGAAAATTTGAAATTTCAATGCAGTAGTACTTAAATTTTAGGGAAAAAAATAAGAAGTGGGTGTTTTTCTAACCACCCTAACCACAATAAAATGATAATATTTTTTTATAATATTTTAGATATAAGTAGAGGACTCATGTCCTAACGTGATGCATATTTTATTGTAATTTTTTTCCAAGTAAATAATTAATTATAATTTTTTTATTACAAATTTTAAAAAATATAAAAACTCATATGTCTGACCACCTTAACTTGGTAAAAAATTCTCAAATTTTTATTTATTTTTAATCCTATAGTATGTAAAGCATGGAATGTGATGCATGTTTCAGATTCAAAAAATGTGATATTGTTTGAAAGCTATAGATGTTTTTCAATCAGCCTATCAATTAGGACTTTAGTTGTAATTCAAATAAAAAATGAATAATAATTATTTATTAAATTGAAACTAAAACATAATATATATTGGTGGAAAGCTAAGAATCTCCTTAAAAAACCCTTTTTGTTTCATCAATTTTGGGTAAAACAAAAGTTGTCAGCCACATACCCTACACATACCCATAATATCACCACTTTTTGGCCCATCATGATCCTACACATACCCACCATTCTAGGCAAATCAATCACAATTCTGTAAAACTGAGTCGGAACTCGTTTCTGACAAAAGGGTACCCAAAATGTAGAAAACTCAAAATTGACCCTGGAGTGGAACTCGTTCACCACCCATGGCAAATGAGTCCACTTTTGAATTTCTAGAATTTTAAAAGTGGATTCCAGAGTTTCTGATCTATAATTTGACTTATGGGTCTATAAATGATTTTATGTTGATAATTTGACTTTTTGAGTGAACAGAAGACTTGAGCAACCTTACAAATTGATCTTCAATGATTTCCAAGCTTCCAAGAGTACTAAATATGCAAACACATAGGACAAGAGAGAAAAATGTTGAATGTTAGGGCATGGGGGTTTGCCATGGTCAAACCCCTTTTGGGTAATTAAACCAAAATGATGAAAGAAAGAAATGAAACATGCAATACTGGAATTGATTACCTTTCCATGATGTGTGATCTTGGATTTCTACATCAATAGAATAATATTTAGCCCTTGAATGTCTTTAAGATCTTTCTTGATGTATTGCAATGATAAAACCCTAGGTTGCTTGACTTGAGATAGACGAATGATGGATGAATGAATGGTAAGAGATAAGAGATGTGAAAATGAGTTAAAATATTTATATTTATAGGAAATTCACCTACTTTACCTATTAATACCCCATCACAGGCTGAAATGAAGTAATATTAAACTCAAATTTCACTTTTTTCTTGCTCAAAGTTTAAAATTAGGCCAAATGGGACTGATTAGCTACACATGGAAAATGGGTCCCACTTGGATGGGAATTATTCACCATGCATGGAAAATGGGTCTCACAAGGGCCAACTTGACAGTTAGGAAGCCAAGAGATAAGGAAATTAGGTTTAAAATGCAACTTTATTGGGTATTTGATCAATTTAGGCCTTGAGATGCACAATATGGGTTAATATGGGACTATTAGTGATGATGTGAATGTCAAATAGGGCTTGGAACACATAAATCAATGTGAAAGTGTATTAAATACACTTTACAACACTAAAATTAGGTCCACATAGTATAGGAAGGCATAAGAACCAATGTGAATGTGCAAGACACATTACAACACTAGTTTATCATTAAGTTTAATGCAAAAGCCTTATAAATTGATTTAATAATGTTATTAAACACATTTTATAATGTTGAATGAGCTTATTAATTCTAGAAAAGTGTGAAAGCGTCTTACAACACTTTACAACACCCTTACAAGACATCATTAAAAGCATGTTATTTGATTTACAAGGGTCCAACACCCAGTGTGGATGCAAAAAATTCCTCACAACACCTAAATCAAGGCCTCATTAAGTCCAATTTATCATGAATTAATCCCATGTCAAGCAAAGGGTACTTTTTTCTATGGTACAAGTTTCATCATTTCAAGTCATCAAGATATCAATTTTCAGACATTCAAGGGTAGATTATTCATGTTTTACTATGGACTTTCAAGATCAATCATCATGGAAATATTTAGAAATATTGGAAGGTTGGAAATCATTATGGATCAGGTTGTTTAGGTCTTCTCTTCATTTTCCAAGTCAAAATATCAACAAAAACTCACTTTCAGGATCAGAAATCAGAGTTTTGGAAGTAGACACCTATAGAAAGCCAAAGTGTAGACCAAGTGCTCCATATTCCACCTTTCAATAATAAAAAATTAAAAATTGGACTCACTTTCCATGCTTTGCGAATGAGTCCCACTTCTAGCTCAATTTTGAGTTTTTTACATTTTTAGATACCCTTTTGTCTGAAATAGGTTATGGAATGATTTTGCAAACTGGGACTGATTCACCAAAAATGGTGAATGAATCCCACCAATCCTAAAAACTAGCATCATTAGCATTCTAGATTCCATTTCTAGTCTCCATCCATCATCCAGGTGCACACTTTTAGTTTGGTCCATTTTTGTTATAGTTCTCTATTCATTTCCTAGTGTTCTTGCATTACACAACGTGTTTTCAAAAATTGTTTATTTCCTTAGTTTCCATTCATTAATCAATTAATATTATTAGTTTCTTGCATTCAAACATTCCATCTAGGTAATTTTCATCCATATTCCATCCTTATTGCATTGACTTTGAGTGAAGACATGAGCATTTTGGCCCTTCTTTCTCCTTTTTAGGTGAAAAACCTTAAGAGTGTTAAACAGATCTTGGATGCCAAAAATCAATGTTATATTTTGGTGAACCTACTTTTAGAACACTTTCTTTTTTTTTATTTTGCATCCATCACCACCTAGGAATAGGTTGCATGCATTAGATTTTGCGTTGTTTTGCATTCTAGGGTTTCAAAAACTTATATTAGTGAAAAAGGTCATTTAGCTTGCATTTTTGCATATAATTTCCTTAAAATTTTCTGAAATTATGCATTTCCATCTTATTTTAGCACCGTACAACATCAAACACATCACAAACAATTCAAAAATTTTGAATTTTTTTCAAAAAATGAGTATTGGGACTCATTCGCCATATTGGGTGAATCAGTGCCTATCTAGATTTTTGACTGACTATTTCAACATCAAAAACCTCATTTATGTGCTTCCTAAGCCTCCTAGTATCATACAGTATGATTTTGGATAGTTTAAAAAAATAAATTATGCATCTATCTCAAAAACATCATTTTATATTACTCATTCCTCCAACAACTTCATTTGCAAACACCATTAGATCTGAAAATGATTACATTTATGCAATTTTGCATAAGATTGCTAAAAGTACTTTTCAGCTTTGCACATACCATATTTATATTCATACAACTTTGCATAAGTTTTCTAAAATAACTTTTCATTCTTGCATATATATTGTTTACATTCTTAAGGTGTTGCATACATTGGATAAGAGTGTTTTGTATCTTTGCTTATACATTGTTCATATTGTTGAAACACTACATGAAATGGTTACATGTGCTTTTCATTCTTATTCAAAAAATCCTACTACCTTAAATATGTAAACATGCTAAGAAACATTTCCTATCCCCTCCCTATGAGAGTGTTTTTGTGAAAGATACTACAACCTTGGACATTCCTAACGATCATATTTTTTCCTCTCCTAATAATCCTCCTATTAGTGGTGAAGATATTTTAGTAGAACAACCAATTCATGAGTGTTTTTAGAATCCTCATTTTTTCTTTCCTCTCACTTCTCTTAGTTAACAAGAAATTGATAAATAGGACAATACAACTAAACTGTAGATTTTTGGCACCATGCACTTTTCTAGCTCTTCTAGGGTTTTTCACCTAAAAGGAGAGAGGCGGGGCCAAAATTGCTAAGGGGTTCATTCAAATTATGTTATGTGTGATGTTATCTAAGATAAATGAAGTTAATTAAATTCAAGTAAGTGATTTATATGATTAATTATGAATGCAAAACTAAGATTTAAACTATGTTGGAAAACACACTATGATATGCAAACAATGAACTAAAAGATGAATGAAATGCAAAACATAAAGAAATGGGATGAAAGAAAGTGCACCTAGGCAAGATTTGAGGAATCTAGAATCTGTAGAATGTTGTATGAAATTACTAAAAATCAACAGTGGGACTCATTCACCTAGGGTGGCGAATTAGTCTTGCTACTAGTGAAATTTGTCAAGAATCAAGTTTCTAACTTTTAGGATCTAGAATTTGACAAAATATAGATTTTTAGTCTTAAGGTGGGACTAATTCGCCACTAGTGGTGAATTATTCCTCTCCCAAGATTATGAGAAATCAATAGACGACTCTACAACACCAAGTCTAGAAATGTCCACTTGTTAGGTTGTCAAAGTCAATTTTGTAGGAAATGGACAAAAAACCTACTCCAAGCTTGAAATATGTATGATTTGACTTGAAGCACCTAGTTGACTTGTTGACCAATCTTAAATCACCTAAATGCTTGTAAAATCTGCATACGAAGGTTTGCAAACACACATGCAATAGGGGAAAAATGGTTGAGGGTTAGCAAATAGTGGTTTGCCTTGGTCAAACCCCACTTTGGTAATCAAAACCTTAATGAAATAATGAAATGCAATAGAATGATAAAATAACAACATGTGAATTCTATCAACTTACCAAACCCTTGATGAATCAAATCTGATGTTGTGTCAATGGATGCTCCAAAACCCTTGAATAGTGCTTGATTTGATGTTATAATATGCTTAAGATGATGTATGAATGAATGCTTGAATGAATAGGGATTAGAATGGATGTAAAAACACTTATTTATACAATATTGTGCCTTAGTAACCCACTGATACCTCATCAAAGGCCGATATCAAATGATTTTGAATAAAAAACCAAAAGGAAATTTCAAATATTTTGAATTTGGAGTGAAGGGGGACTCATTCACTACCCATGGCAAATGGGTACCACCTAGGACCTAAAAATGGGTGTCAGGAATTTTCTTGTATTTAATGTTGTTTGTCAAGCTTACATTCAAAAATACACTTGATTAAAGCTTATAAGGGAATAAAAGGGTCAAATAAAGCATAATAAAGGGGTAAATACTGAAGTTATGCCTATAAAAGCATGAAATCTTGTTACAAGACTTTACAACACTTCAAAATAGGACTATTTTAGTGATGAAAAGGTGGATTTTAGGTAAATTGTAATGAATAGAGTCTAGAAGAGTGTAGAAATGCTTTACGACACTTCACAACACCTTCACAAGATGTCATTATTTGAATTTTAGTACCTAAATATGCATGTTCAAGCCATGTTAAATCATAAAATCGGAGAAAAATAGATAAAACATCACAAAACAAGACCTAAAAGGCCATGAAAATGATAAGGGGTTATTTTTCTATGGCACATCTAGCCCCCACTTTAGTGAGAGGATGAACTTGCTTCAAACTCACACTAAAGTAGACATGAACATCAAGATGAGGGTTCAAATGCACTTACATGGGCAAGATGGAATAAAATAATCAAGAGAGATGATCAAGCCCCCAGGATGAAGATCCCATGGCAAACTAAGCATAAGAATAAAGGAACACACAAGTTTTGAGAATCAGATGAAGATTTGATCATCTGTCCAACTAGTTATGGATTAGATCTAGGATAAAAGAGAATGTATACTCACTTTGGGGTGATAGAACTCATGGTGATCTATTGGGTGAGAAGGCCCAAGTATACTCACTCTAGGGCCATGAAACCTTTTATCATCCACGGGGTGAGAAAGCCCAAAAGGTAAGATACATATGCTAGTTGAAATGCACTCACACACACAAAGGTGACAATGGGGAAAAGTCATGCCACTAGGTGGGCTTCCTACTCAACCATATCGAAGTTATACCTCCTAATAACTTTAAAAAGGAAACACAAGAAAAAAAATAATGGTTCATGCCTCATGAGACAAGCAAAGCTTTGTATGCTTAGAATTCATGAACAAAAAGGAAGGTACCCTAGGCATGCAAGTTGTGTTATGCAAGGTGGAAAAAATGCAAAATGTAAAAAATGTAAAAATGTAAAATGTAAAAGATGTTCAAAGGAGTCTTGTTAAGTTCATACAAGTTTAGTCACTTAGGGAACATTGTGTCTAATGTCTCCAAGAGAGGACCAATCAAATAGTAGTATATTCACAACTTAAGGGATGCCTTGCATTGCATCAAACCACCAAGAGGAATGTAATATGCTAAGATAGATCACACTTATGAAGGACATCACACCCAATGTCATCTACAAAGTGACAAACACATCATATGAATGACAAGGATACATTGGGAACCAAGAATACAAATGAATTATGGTAATGTATGTCCCCCACTTTAAAGGAATTGCTACACATCATTCTATGAAAAATTACTTTAAAGTAGTAAAGGGAGGAAAATGCAAAAGGAAAACAAGACATGAGAGCCAACTTGGAAAGCCCTATGCCAAGTCATATGTTTCAAAGTTAGGTTGTTTCATATTAATGAAAATGAAAGCAAAAGAAAGGGAGTTGTCCCCCAGAAAAGAACACACAAAACACATAGGGGGTCTATGGATTTGGGGTCAATATGTTCATTGTTGCAATGTTTTTTATGAAAGAGCTCAAAACTATCATCATTCACGAAAGCACGTAGAACTAGAAGAATGACACAAAGAGAACAAAAAAAAAAGAAAAAGAAAGTTTGTTTTGGGTAAACATAGAAGAGACATTGCGGTCCCAACACTTTGCATTGTCCCCAAAAGGAAAAAAAAGGAAAAAGAAAGAAAACAAAAAGGTGAAAGAAAATGAAAAATATTTTCGGTCAACATGAAGGGGACATTTATGTTTCAATTCCTTGTGTCATCCCCAAAAGGAAAGCACAAGAAAAGGAAAAACAGGAAAAGGGACAAATTGAGTCAACATGGAAGAGACATAGGGTATCTCTACACTTTACGTCATCCCAAAAAGGAAAACACAAAAAAAAAGGAGAAAAAGACAAGGAACTTTTGGGTCAACATGGAAGAGAAATTGGGCATCTTTACACTTTGTGTCATCCCCAAAAGGAGAACACAAAAAAAAAGTGAAAAAGATAACTTAGATGCATGACATATAGAAGAAGAAAGGTACAAATAGAATAAGTGTGTGAAGAGAAGGAACATTAAATGCATGTTATGGGGAAACACAATACGCACATGAAAGAAAAATGAAAATGAACAAGTAATGAAAATGTAAGTCAACCATCAACTAAGTTGTTAGTTTCTCAATCTTAAATGGTTAAGCAGAAAAGGAATAACATGGTTAAGAGACAAAGGAAAATGCATTACAAGGAAAAGGCTAATAATTTATTTCCCCCACAAAGTGTAAAGGATAGAATGAGGTGAGGTAAGTGATGGAAAAGGATAAAGTGATAGTGAGAATAAAGGATTCTACAACTATGGTAATGAGCCTAGTTTTTGGTCCAATTTTAGGTAGAATCTATAGTTTATTTGCTGGCAGTTGTCAGGGAATTTGATGTTAAATGTTGATATTTCATAATGTTTCCCTCAAACCATAGACATTGGGCTTAATTCTATTTTTCCAAGTTTTAATGACATTAGCATATTATGTGGATTATCTATATTAATTTTGCATGTGGTTAATGAATGTTCCTTAAGGTGGTTATAGATATGCAATTATTGTGTGTACTGACATGTCCATGCCGATTTAATTTGAGCATGCTAAGTTGAGGAAGACACCACCACCTGGGCATGCACCATAACGTCCAACAAAGGAATCTCTCAAAGGTCAAAGGAGGTTGATGGTAGATGATTCCTCATGCAAACCGAATGTAACCTCCTTGTAGTGGACTTTAACGTTGGTTGAGTAGATGTGCGCTTTACTGCTATGCTAAATATGTGTTTGGACCTGCATGTCTAACGAGATTCCATGCACGCATAATTGCTGCCACTCCACTTTCTTTGTTTTCCCTCAATGGTGTCCTCCCAGTCATGGAGTTGACTACCTTGTTTAGTTGATAGTATAAATAAAGATCTGATGCTCCTTCTTAAGGGTTGCATGATTTGATATTCTACTTGAATTCTCAATCTTTTAGTAACGTAGATACATTACTCTTTTGTACTCATGATTTATAGTGAATAAAATAAATTTCTAAGTTTGAACATCTAAGTTCTCATTAGTTTTAGATGATACTTATGGGTATGTGCAAGATCATCATGGAAAAAACAAGCCCTTAAGTGGCAAAAAATTCAAAAAAATTAGAGTTATGAAACTTGACATAAAAAATTTGAATAAATTATCTATATTATTTCAAAAAAATGTAAAAAATTGAATCTATATAAAATTTAATGTAGTTTATAACCTACTAGGCTTATTTAAAAAGAAAAAAAATCTATTTGGTGAAAATTTAAAATTTCAATGCAATAGTACTTAAATTTCAGGAAAAAAAAAAACTAGTAGGTGTCTGTCTGACCACCCTAACCACAATAAAATGATAATATTTTTTATAAGATTTTAGATATAAGAAAAGGACTCATGTCTCGATGTGATGCATTTTTTTTGTAATTTTTTTCCAAGTAAATAATTAATTATGGGTTTTTTATTACAAATTTTTAAAAATATAAAAAATCGCATGTCTAACCACCTTAACTTGGTAAAAACTTCATGATATTCATTTTTTCCTTTTTTAATTCTATAGTATATGAACCATATAATGTGATGCATATTAGGATTCAAAAAATGTGATACCATTTGAAAGCTATAGATGTTTTTCAATCAAACTATCAATCAGGACTTTATTCGTAATTCAAATAGAAAATTAATAATAATTATTTATTAAATTCAAAGTAAAGAATAATTTATATTGGTGGAAAGCTGAGAATCTCCTTTAAAAACCCTTTTCATTTCATCAATTTTTGGTAAAAAGAAAGTCATCAGCCATATACCCTACACATACCCATCATATTGCCACTTTTTGGCCCATCATGATCCTGCACATACCCTTATCCAAGGGGGCCCAATTGGTGAGTAATTCATCCTTTTAGTTTAGTATTACTTTCTATTTAGTTATTAGTTAGAAATCTGACACTGATTGTTCCTGCAACCACTAGAATTTTATTCTATGATTGTTCTTGCAGCCAAGGCAAATAGAGTAGTGCCCTATATGTTGCTTAGATTTTCATTTATGTTATGCATTTTAGTTTGATGTAGTTGTTGATTGATGATTGGAATTTATAGTATTTCCTTCTAAGAAATTTACTTTTAGTGTTGTGTTCCTTAGCTATAGAATTAAAATGGCTACTTTGGATTCCTAGTGCACATAATATGTTGACCCATTTCAAGTTCGCGTCCCTAGGTCGACAAGTTAAATGCATCTTCATGATAATTGAAATAGCTATTTAGGTTAGATGTCCAATCTCTGAATCATGGCTATAAGGGCTTAGTTATTAAATCATTGTAGGAGGCCAACATATGGAATGATGATGGAATTTGGTTGCTTCAAGGTATGATGGGGAAACAATCGATATCAGTGAAGTGATACTTATCTAGTATGTCATTCAATGTCTGACATTATTTTGTTTGATGACCAAGAATGCAATGATATTTGCAAAATGGTATGTTAGAATCTTTAGAGAAAATGTCTAACCTATTCATAGGTGGTAAAAGTATGAGACCTTTGTTTAAAAGTGGTTGAAGTCTTCTTTCACATTTGGGTGGAGGATGCATAGGAAACTTGAGTTTCTTCAATTTGTAAGGTCGTTTTCACTTGCTAGACACTCCTTATTCATGAATAGAAGGAGGAAGAGGACCTATAGGGATCCTAAAATGCTTGCCATTAGAAGGGGATGATGGTTGTTCACATGGGAAGAGAATTTTCAAGTCAGGAGGAGCATCCAAGATCACTGTACCATTATCCTAAAGTCTCCTAGGTTGAAAAAGAGGTCTATTAGGATGAGAAGGATCTTGATATCCTAATCCTATTGTGTTTGCATTGGTTGGCTATTTTTCAAGAAGATGATGAATGTCATGTTCATTTTTTGTGTCATAACCTTGTTTATTTCTAGAATAGTGAAACCTTTACCATATGTTTCTTTAAGGTTTATGGGAGTGTTTGTGACTTTGTGATCATAAGATGGTTGTGAGTGTATTTTTTTAGATGAACTAGGTCCACTTGAGGGAGGAACCTTAGGTTCTTCATTTATTTAAAGATCTAAATATCCTGAGTGATTAGGAGGTGCAATAGTAGGGAGATCTTGTGACTTCATGGAGGGATAAAAGGTTGCATTGGCTTTGAGGTGATCAAGGCATTCATTGTAGAAAGTGTCCCTACTATCATCATGTCTTCTCCAATGTTGTCTAAATCACAAGGATGACAATCATGAGGAGTTGAAGGAGTATGATGCAAATTAATGTCATTAGGGTCACAACCAAAGGCACAATTGGACATGTCTACCAATGATTTTAATGAATTCCAAAGCTTATTGAAAGAAAATTTCATGAAGAAAATAAACTAAGATGCAATAAATGATTAAAATAGAGTTTCTAGAAATTAAAACAGAATGCAAGAATATAAAACTGTAATGTAGGAAAATGCCAAAAAGATAATAGAAATGTTGTTTAAAAAGTGTAGAGGGACTGATTCAGCTAGGGTGGCAAATGAATCCCAGTATGATTTTTTTTGTGTTTCTGAGAAATTTTAAAATGATTCTAATGCTCTACAGAATGCAATTAAGAATGCAGAATGCAGATTTTTTAGTTGTCCCAATCGATGATAGTCATGAATATCTTAGTTGTCCCCCTTCACCTTGCGAAACACCTCTTGAGAAACAATATTCAACCATTGATCATTCCCCTACTTGCAATGAAGTCCTTTTAGAAGAACCAACCTATGAATGTCAAAAAATATTTGGCTTTTTGTTCTCCTAAAAACTCTCCTCCTAGGGAAACTATCATGATGCAAGATAATCATAAAGTCACATTCAAATCCCATTCACCAACAAATCATGCCAATAAAGACAAAATTATTGAGGTTATGACAACACAAGTGGGATCTCCTTTAATTAGTAATCTTCCTAAGTCACCTTCCATTATTGAATCACACAAAAAAATCAGAGATTTCTTGAAATCCATGATGAAATCTACTCATAACAATGTTTTGCAGCTGCTAAGTTGTAACTTAGTAACTCAAACATCTAGGGGACCACAAAACACTCCTACACCATTACCTTTTCCTCAACAAGTGCCTAGTGTTGAAGATCTTAAAAATACTCCTGCTAATATATTTGTATGGTAACTTATTCAACTCTCATTGATAGTGAAACTTCTCTTTCATGAAATGTTGCAAATACAAAAGGAAGAGATCCAATCTTACATAAAATTGAATCATGTAACATCCTCCTCTCATCCCATGCAAGCCACCTAGTCAGAAATCACATTCCCTAAACATGAATTACCCTCACTTGAGATTCAAAACAAGAATGATCCCTTGATGATAAAGGTGCTCATTAATGAAACTTTAGTTAGGTACACTCTCATCGCCAATGGAGTGGAAATTAATGTTTGTAGCATAGACCTCCTACACAAGCTTGGCATGGACAAAAAGATCATTCAACTTTATGATGTTCATATTTTTGGCTTTGAAAATGTTCATAGGAAACCACTTGGGATGATCACATTACCTATTGAGGTCAGACCTGTCATGTTGCCTACCTCTATTCATATTATGCAAGGACCCCTTCAATACAATCTTCTCCTAGGGAGACCATGGATTCATTCTATGAAAGGATTCCCTTCTAACCCTCATTGTATAATGAAATTTGAATACAACAACAAGATATACAAGATTGTTGTAGATGAGCAAAGCTATGCATCAACTGATCACAACACTTCCAACTCCCCTAATCCTTTTATTCCTAGGTCACAACTTGAGCCTATACAAGTTGGTCCTAACTCTTCACCTACAAAAAACCTCTTTTGTGATAATTGGGGGTTGTTAGATTCTACGCCTCATTTCCATAACATTCCCAAAATCTCACCCTCATAGTCCAAAGAGTCGTATACAAATCATTCATTTTCATACACAATTTCTAGTAGTGATTGGAGTTTCACACCTACCTTTAAGGGAGGGTGTAAAATATCCCAATCTCAACCCAGAAAACCTTGTGTTCCATTTGCTCAACTTAGTTATACCAAATCACCATATGGTGGTGATGGGTGAAATATGATTCCCATCCCTCATGAGGCAATGAAACATAACATTAAAAAGGATTTTTGTTCTTGTAAAGCAACCAATCCTTCTCAAAAACATACACCCCCTTCATCTAACTTGGAAGATTGTTATGGTATCAATTACAATCTTCCTCCTACATATAGATGCAATGAACACATGAGTGAAATTGATATATCATACTTATCTCCACTTTCATCAAAGACTTTACACAACAATAACATTAAACCTCTCAAGGAGTGGTGTTCTCTTCCTTGTTTAGGGAAACCTAGTTCCTCTACCCGATACTTACTTTCATTCTATTTGGCTCACCTTTTTCCTACACTAAGTGGGGGCAAGGAGCTCGATAGCCTTGTCCTCATATGTCACTTGTAATTGTCTCTTTTGACTCATCATTAACCTTTCATGAATACATAAGAGAAAGCTTTGGATGTGGATGTCGTGTCTTATGATTAACTCACATGTGACATACTCCCCATTCCATGATGGAGCTTATCGAAAACATATGACTTGGCATAGGGCTTTCTGAGTACACTCTAATGTCTTCTTCCTTTTCTACTTTAAATAAATTGCTCACAAGACTAGTGTTCACAACTACTTTAAAGTGGGGGCATACATCACCACTCACATTTTCATTGTTTGATTTCTTTCTTCTTGCAATGCATCCTTTTCTTGGTGGAGTCATTGGGCTTGATTCCCTCCAAGAGCGTGATACTTCTTTTGACTTATCCTCTCTCAGAGACGTTAAGTACAATGTCCCCTAAGATGAGACCTTGCACGAACTAAGAAAAATCTCTTTGAACATTTCCAACACTATCTTACATTTACAATGTCTATGAGTGTCAAGCATATGAAGTTGTGCTTACCTCATAGAGCTTGAAAATAATTTTCCTTTGTGGTGCCTTGTTAAAGTTATCAAAAGGTATAACTTTGATATGGTCGAGTGGGAATCCCATTTAGTGGGATGACTTTACCCATAGCTATAGAAGTTGAAAAACCAACTTCATAGTCCCCAAGAAGCACCTACAAGAAATCACCTATCACATGCAACAAATATTCAAAACAAAAAAGAAAGATGTTTTGTAAACCCTCAGAGCAAGTTTGTGCAAGAAAAACAAGAATAATGATTATTGAAAGTAATTTTTTTACAAATAATACAAAAGCCTTCCAAATGGAAATCAAGCAATAAAGAAATAAAAAACAACCCTAATCTTATCTTGATCAAAAAGATAGCTTAACAAGATAAGGATAAGAATTAGCCTAGGAAATAAAGTATTCCTAAGTAAACTTATGCTAAAATGTAATTAAATAATTAATTACACCCCATAAGTGCAACTTAGGAAGAAGCAAATTATTATGAAAATATGAGTCTCGACAACAAGGCCTAATGAAGTACTCATTTACAAATGCAATGCAAACTAAATCAAATGAGGTAAAGGAGAAAACCAAATGGGAACAAAAATCCTCCACAAAATAGAATGCAATAAACTAACTAAGTGATGAAAGATGGAGGACTCCATAAGACCCCCCAAGGACACAATCCATCACAAAGATACATAAATGAATCCCCCCATAAGAGACGAAGAAAGAGACCAAAAATCCCCCCTAGAATGAAGTCACTCCAAAAGAACTAAAGAAACTGCATCTCCTAAAAGAAGTGAGAGGGAAGAGGACAAATGAAAGAAATATCTGAAGGTGAAGTAGGTGTAGCATGAGATGTCTCCACAGAAGCAAGTGTGACCTCAACCAATGAAGAAGTCAAAGTAGGTGAAGACTGAATAGAAACCTCTAGAGATGGATGATCAATAGGATCCTGCTGCAATGAAATAGAAGCAGCCACATTGGTAGCCACAAAAATAGCAATAGGAGGGGCAGCAGATGGAATGGAAGGCTTGAGAACAAAATCTAAAGTGAGAACACCAATTTTTAAGAAGCCAAATCTCTCCTTTGAACGATGATGCACACTAGAAGTGTGAGGAATAGTTGTACGCACAAAAGCACCATCAGTAGAAAAATCGGTGAAGGAATACAACCGAGATGAGTGATCCACTATCCCAGTAGCAATAACTGCTCTACTCTCCAAGTCTCTGATGATAACTGAATCAGGTGTGAACTCCATAGATCTCCCAGTGCCTCCATGTGTGATTTGATAAATGGAAATAAGGTTGTTTGTCAAGTGAGGGACACACAAGACATCCTGAAAGGAGTGGTCCCCAAAAATAATAGACCCCTTCCCTATAACACTCATGTAAGTGTTGTTTCCCATAAAAATGTGAGGCATAGTGCAAGGCTCAAAGGAAGTGAACATAGTATGTGAAGATGCCATATGATGAGATGCTCCTGAATCTAGAAGCCATCTCCTTAATCCAATACCTGAAGAAGCATATAGAGCATGTCACTTCATATCTGATGAAGTATGTAAACCAGCTATGCCTGTGTTATGGTATTCTAAAGAAGAAGAATGCGGAGAAGAAGATGATGTAGACATCTTAGAAGGAAAATCAATCTAATTTTTCTAAAGAAGATGTTTCAGCTCATCAATGTCCTTCTTGTAACAATTATGTTCTACATGTCCTTCCCTCTTGCAATATGCACATGTAGTCTTCTCCTTCCTAGATGATTTCCCCTTAGAAGAGGAGGATGAATCTGAGGACTCCTATTGCTCATGAGGTTTGGAATCCTTTTGTTTTTATTTCTTTCCTTTGCCTGTAGAAGCCTTCTGATCTCTAGGCTCCTATGATGCAATAAGTTCTTGTTATGAAGAAGGTTTCACCATGCCCATGCTAGCTAACTTAGCTTTCTCTCGAGTGAGAGATGAAGAAAAGTCATCAAGAGATGGCATAGTGAGTCTCGTACCAAGTGAATTCCTAGTGGCATAAAAGGTAGATACAAAAACTGAATAATCTTCAAGTCCAAGTTTAGAAAGAATGTACAATATCAATTGAGAGTCTTCCTTCTAAACACCACACTATGACAACTTCAATCTAAGAGACTTGAGTTTGGTGAAAAACTCCTAGATGCTGTCAAAATCCCTAGGATTTAAGCCAATAAGCTCATTCTCTAACTGAAACCCTCTCATAGTATCCTACTTCCCAAACAAAGACTCCAAAGTAGTCCATATCTCATTCATTGTAGTGCAAGACACAATATGAAAAATAAGGTAAGATGAAAGAGACAGACATAATGTACCATAAGCTTCATCACACCTATTGAACCACTTTCCCTTTTTAGTAGCACTTGTAGGTTCAATTTTTGTACCCATGGTAACCCTATACAACCCTTTATGTTTTAAATGAATCTCCATTTGTTTTTCCAACCAAAATAGTTGAATGGAGTAGGGGGTGAAATTTTATGTGTATCCATGATATAAAACAAAAATATATACTCTCAAATAAAAAAACAATGCTCGTTAATCTCAAAAAAATAACCTGATTGCATGCTTTCCAAGAAAATAACCCACAAAACAAAGGCTAAGTTTTGATAAAAAAATTAGATACCTAAAGAAAATTCTACAAAAATCAGGTCTGAGATTTGTGTAGAAAACTCAACTAGCTTTCCAATGCCTATTTTTTTTTGAAAAATGGAGCCAAGATGCAAAAGTTGCGCCCCCTGGAGTGAAAACAAAAACTTCTAGATTTTACAAGCAAAAAAAGCATCAAAATAGAAAAATCAGGTATGAGATTTGTGTAGAGAACTCAACTAGCTTTCCAATGCCTATTTTTTTCAAAAAACGGAGCCAAGATGCAAAAGTTACGCCCCTAGAGTGAAAACAAAAACTTCTGGATTTTTTAGGTGAAAAAAGCATCAAAATAGAAACATCAAAAAATACAACCACCATCATTAGAGTGGGCTTGGAACCAGCTTTCTGAAACCTATTCATTTTTGAAAAGCGAACACTGTATGAAAAAGTTATAGCCGATTTTGTAAACACTCTCCAAATCTACCCAATAAGCCTCCACAACCCTCAGGGGCTAAAAAGAAAAACACTTGGTCCTATGCAGGACTAGCCACTGGCATAGGGGGCTAAAGCTGTAGGCCCCTGGTCATGGATGTGACCACAGTCTATAGAAAAAATGTTGGTTGGGCTGGATCGGGGCTCTCGGTCCCTGAAACGACCAGGGGCTATGTAGATTGAAGCTCGTGGGGGCTAGGGAGCTCGGTGACACAGAGGGTGACGGAGTTGAAGTCTGTCACTCAGGGTGGCAGATGGGAGGCCGCTAGGTGGAGCAGTGGCGTTGGGTGGGCAACGCCCCTTTTTTACACTAGCCATAGTTTTTTTAACCGCTTTTTCTATTTTTTTTAATTTCTTTTGAATTTTTGCCTCGATCTATGTGCTGGGGAGGCTGTACGACCTCTCTGGATAATTTTTTTTCCTTTTTTTCAGATTTCACCAAAATTGATGAAACAAAAGGAATTTCTAGGGTTTTTAGAAGCTCTAATTGCGATGGCCATGTTTGTTTGGCCCAAAAATGCACAGAAAAATTTGTACCCCCAGATCCACAAAAAAATAGCTTGGCTTCAAACCCTTGAACAGAAAAAGATGTGAGAGAATATCTTAAAATCACAAACTAGTAGCAACAGGTCTAGAGCTCTGATACCATATAGAAGTTGAAAAACCAAATTCATAGTCCCCAAGAAGCACCTGCAGGAAACCACCTATCACATGCAATAGATATTCAGAACCAAAAAGAAATATGTTTTGTAAACCCTCAGAGCAAGTTTGTGCAAGAAAAACTAGAATAATGATTATTGAAAGTAATTGTTTTACAAACAATACAAAAGCCTTAAAAAATGCAATCAAGCAATAAACAAAGAAAAAAAAAACCTAATCTTATCTTGAGCAAAAAGATAACTCAACAATATAAGGATAAGAATTAACCTAGGAAATAAAATATGCCTAAGTAAACTTATGCTAAAGCATAATTAAATAATTAATTACACCAAAAATAGCCACCTATGTGTTTGTGAGTGCATACCAACTAGCGTATGTTTCTCACCTTTCGGGATTTCTCGCCCAGTAGACAACCAAGAGTTCCATCACCCCAGAGTGATTATGCATTTTCCTTTTCAAAAAAATAGCCTAGATCTGATCCACAACTAGTTGGACAAATGATCGAAGCTTAATCCACCTCACTTTTATTTCTCTTTCTCCTAGTTCTTGCCATTGCATTATTATGTATCTTGATTATTTGATTTAGGATCTTAGATCCTGGGGGCTTGATTTCCTTCTTGGTCTTTTTCATTCTTTATCATATGCATATGTAGACTCGGATATCTCTTGAATGCTTACTCTAGTGTGAGTTTGAAGCAAGTTCATCTCTCACTAAAGTGGGGGCTAAATGTGTCATAGAAAAATGGACCTCTTGTTTGACATGGGAATAATTCATGATAAAATGGACTTAATAAGGCCTTGATTTAGTGTTGTGAAGTGTTTTATGCATCCACGCTAGGTCCTGGACCCTTGCCAATTGAATACCATGCTTTTATCAATGTCTTGTAAAGGTGTTGTAAAGTGTTGTAAGGGACTTTCACAGTTTTCTAGACTTCATGAACCCATATTCCCCTAATTCAACATTATAAAATGTGTTTAATAACATTATCACACTAATCTAGAAATTTTGTAAAACAAACTTAATGTTAAACTAGTGTTGTAATGTGTCTTACACATTCACATTGGTTCTTGTGCCTTCCTAGGCTATTGGACCTCATTTTAGTGTTGTAAAGTGTATTTAATCACACTTTCACATTTAATTCTATGTCCCAAGAACAAATTTAGCTTTACATCATCACTAATAGGCCTCTATCAACCCATATTGTGCATCCTGAGGCTTAAATTGGTCAAATAACTAACAAAATTGCAATATAAACCTTATTTCCTTATCTCCTAGCATCTTAGCTTTGAAAATGGCCCTTGTGGGACCTATTTTACATCCATGGTGAATCAGTCCCATCTAGGTGGGACCCATTCACCATAGGTGGTGAATGAGTCCCATTTGGCCCAATTTTGATCTTTGAGCAGGAAAAAATTAAATTTAAGTTTATTATTTTTACATGTCAGCCTTACGGATCCAATTTTTAGGCTAATAAGGTGAATTTCCTATAAAATCACCTCTCTAAACCCTAAAACATAATCCATTTTTTGATATTCATCTATCATTCTTCCATCTCAATTCAAGCAACTTAGGGTTTCATCATTTCAAGTCATCAAGATATCAATTTTTAGACATTCAAGGTCAGATTCTTCATGTTTTGTTATAGGCATTGAAGATCAATCATCATGAAAATATTTAGACATCTTGGAAGCTTGTAAATCATAGAGAATCAAGTTTTTTAGGTCTTCTCTTCATTGTCCAAGTCAAAATATCAACAAAAACTCCCTTTCAGGATCATAAATCAGAGTTTCAGAAGCAGAGACTATAGAAAGCCAAAGTAAAGACTAAGAGTTTTGGATTCCATCATTGAATAATTAGAAATTAAAAAGTGGACTCATTTTCCATGGGTGGTGAATGTGTCCCACTTCTAGGTCAATTTTGAGTTTTCTACATTTTCAAATACCCTTTTGTTCAAAACAGGTTCCAAAACGGTTCTATAGATCTAGGATTGGTTCACCTAGAATGGTGAATGAGTTCCATGAAGCCTGAAAACTAGCATCAACATCATTTTAGGATCCACTTCCAGTCTCCATCCATATTCCAAGTGCACACTTTTAGTTTGGTCCATTTCTATTACAGTTTTCTATTCATTTCCAACTGTTCTTGCATTACACAATTTGTTTTCAGACATTCTTCATTTCCTTAGTTTCTATTCATTAATGAATTAATCTTATTAGTTTCTTGCAATCAAAAATTGCATCTAGGTAATTTTTATCCATATTCCATCCATATTGCATTGACTTGGAGTGTATACAGGAGCATTTTGGCCCTTCTTTCTCCTTTTTAGGTGAAAAACCCTAAGAGTGTTAGAAAGATCTTGGATGCAAAAAATCTATGCTACAGGTTTGATGAAATATTTTTTTGGCATTGAAGTCACACAAAGTGATAAGGAAATTTCCATTTTTCAAAATAAATATGCTTGACGAGGTTTAGAAGGATAAATTGTAGTCCAATTTCTACACCTATGGCAATAGGCACAAAGCTAAGTAGAGAAGATAATGATATTGATTTTGATTCAACTATATTCAGAAAATTGGTTGGTAGTTTGATGTATCTCACAAAAAATAGGCTGGATATAATATTTGGAGTTAGTTTTATTTCTAGATTCATGGATTCACCAAAAAACTCACATTCACAAGTAGGAAAAAGGTTATTAAGGTGCATTGCAGGAACTATGAATCATGGAATATTGTTTTCTACTTTGAATAATTTTTAGTTGGTGGGATATATAGATAGTGATCTCGTAGGAAGTATTGATGGTAGAAAGAGTACATTTGGATATGGATTTCATTTTGGAATAGGTGTTGTACCATGGGCATCAAATAAGCAGCCTATAGTGACCATTTCATTAGCAGAAACAAAGTATGTCATAGGTACATCAACAACATGTCAAGTAGTTTGGATGTGAAGATTCTTGAAGGATATAATGCATGAGCAAGAGGAGGCTACTACAATCTATTGTGATAACAATTCCACCATTGCACTATCAAATAATCATGTTTTTCACAAGAGGAAAAAGCACATTAACACTAGATATCACTTCATTTGTGATTTGGTGAATAATGGAGAAATCATCCTACAACATTGCAGATCAAAGGAGCAACTTGCAAATATATTCACAAAGGCATTAGCACAAGAGAAATTTGAGTATTTGAGAAAAATTTTGGGCATTGTAAATATTGATGTAATAGTTGTTGATAGTAGAAATTAGGGGGGAGTGTTAGAATGTTCTGGTAATTTATACCAGCTATAGGTTAGGTTTTTTATTTTTATGTCAGCTATGATACATTCCAAAAACTTCTTTATGTCAGCTAAGATTAGCCACTGCTAGATTTTTCTAAATGTATTGAAAATCCTCTACATAAAGGATTGATGTAAATAATTTTGAAGCATGCAATATAATGATGCATTTGGTTATTGTGCAGCAACACAAAAATCTTATTTTATTTTTTGTTTAATTTCGTTACCTCTACCCACTATCATATCAGAGCTAGGTGAGAAGAACATTGTAGAAGTTAAGGTGGTAGCATATCGTTAGGTTCACAAGAGGAGATTGGATGAATTTTGAAGCCAATTTTCTGAAGAGATAAATTACTAAAGGAGTCATAGTTATTGGAGATCTATTGGAGATCCCTACAAAACAAAATAGATCAAAGGATTTTGAAGGCACTAATTGTAGGAAAAAGTGAAGCAAGAGATAAAAGATAGATCACCTAGCACTAATAGTGGACTGCTATGAGGTCGGAGCCAAGGAAGATGTATGTTGGAGTCACTACGAATATAGGAGTCATTGTTTTATAGATTGCCTAAGTGAAAAAAAGTCACTGTTTGCAACATCTATTCATAACTGGTGAGCAATGATTGAAAACCTAGTTATGAAGCAAGATTGAAGTCACTGATGTGATTGCAAAATATAATTTTGTTGAGGACCAAAGATTTTTTATACAAGCATCCATTAAAAAGAGACACTGCCCAAATGAAATGAGGAGAGGCCTACTTCATTGAGAAAAAAACCATGGGAAAGTTGGAGAATGATTATTGCTGCCAATAAAAGAAAGAAAGTTTCAATAAAATGAAAAGTTATTTTCCCATCAATGATGTATCCCATGAGTGAAGTCTTTTTAACAAGAAAAAATTGATCTATATGAAACGACCATTATCCAACTTAATGCTAATAATCTTGTAATATGAACATTATAAAAAATGGTGAAGACTATGGTAAGCTGATAACTTTAAGCAAAACTCTTACCTTTATCAAGTTCTAGCTTCATTTGGATTATGTGATATGTTGGAAAATTATATGCTCTTGAGCCTCTTCCCATCCACCTACCTATCAAGAGTATTTGATGCCTACAACTGAAATATTTTTTTGGGGATTGTCGTCCCCACTTACTCCTGACGTGCACCTGAAGATTGCAAAAGAATTAGTGAAGTTAGAAAATTTTGAATTCCAATTCAATGCCGGTAGGTGATTTTGAATTTGAGAGGGAATGTCTGTTGAAGACAAAAATAATGAAGGAAGATTATTCTGTCAGTAGAGAAGAGTTATTTGAGAAAGCTCAGTTAGAGTTGAAGAATTTTCTGTGTAGCAGTAGTCTGTAGAGAGAGAATTTTTTTGAGTGAGATTCTAAAATCTTTTGAACAACGACAACTATTTGTTTTGTGTGTGAGCATAGATTGCTCCTGAAGAGCTCTGTGTAGCTCTTATCAGTTGAGCTCCTAGCAACTCTGAAGTTTTTTGTGTGTCTAGTTGAGCAGCTCATGAAGTTCCCAGAAGTTTGAAGTCTGTAGCTTAGAGTTACATTTCAATTGTTTATATTTAATCTTTCATGTATTGTCATTTCCAACATATTTAATATAAAAAGGAAAACATTGCATGCCCAAATTTATCTCCTTGTTTTGTTAGTTTATTCCACATTTGTATTCCTCTGTCTTTGTGGAAACAAAGCAGTAATTGTGAGTGATTTTTTTTTCTATGCATACAGAAAATCTAGCATGGTATCAGAGCCATAGGCCCCATTTCCTTGTGAGTTAGGGAATTCTTTTTTGGGTATTTTTTTTTTCTGTGTAGGAGACATGGCTGGAGATGAAGGAAAGAGCTTGCAGCAGCCACCATCCTTTAATGGACAAAACTATGATGTTTGGGCAAAGAAGATGAAGACCATTATGGTCACCAATGATTTTTGAGATTTTTTGGTCAATGGATTCAATGATGTTACTGACCCAATAGCATATAATATGCTCACAAACAACTAGAAGAACTAGTTGAAGGTGTTGACGAGGAAAGATGCTAAGGCATTGAGTTTGATAGAAGTAGCCTTGAAAAAGGCCATTTTTCCTAGAATAGCAATAGCTAACTATGTAAAGGAAGCTTGGAAAATCCTCCAAACCTGTTATAAAGGGATTGACAAGGTCAGATTGGTGAAGCTCCAGATGCTTCGATGAGAGTTTGAGACTCTTAAAATGAAGGAAAGTGAGTCCATCTTAGTTTTCCATACAAGACTCTCCAGTTTGATAAACCAGTTGAGGGTGAATGTTGAGATCACTGATGATCAGAGGATTGTGGAGAAAATCATCAGGAGCTTACCCATGAAATTTGATGTAGTGGTGATTTCCATTGAAGAGGCAAAGGATCTCACAACAATGTTATATGTTGATAAGCTAATGGGTTCTCTACAAACCCATGAGCAACACCTAAATAGGTCTGCAAGTTCCTCCTAAGAGCAATATTTTAAAGCTCATTAAAATTCAAGAGGAAGGGGGAGAGGTAGAAATAGCTCCAAATGTGGTAAAGGGAGATCTGGACGTGTTAATGCTAGAGAAGAAATCTTAGCATGTGCAAACAACCAAGAGGGAGCAAGAATCTCTCAAACCAACTCCCAAAGAGGCAAGAAGAACAATAATTTGAACCAGAAGAATGACAAGAGAAATGTTGAATGCTACTACTGTCATAAGTTCGGCCATTATGTGAGTGAATGCTAGACAAAGCAGCATGATTAGTCAAAATAAAGTGCAAATATGTCATATTTGAGTGTGGTTGAAGGAAACTAGCCCATAGCCTTCATCATGTGTAACATTGGTGAAGAAGGCAGCCCCAAAGTTTGGTATTTGGATAGTGGTTGCAGCAACCACATGAGTGGTAATGAAAACTTTTTTCTTTCATTGGAAAAACTATTAAGTCTAAAATAAGAATAGGGAACAATTGAGTAGTTCTTCTTGTTGGAAGAGGATATATTATGATCCAAAACAAGCAAGGTGAGAAGAAGGAGATACAAAATGTATTTCTTGCTTTTGGTTTAAAGTACAACCTCATGTGTGCTGGTCAACTAATCCAAAATGGATACAAAGTGTTGATGGAGAAGGGTCAATGCATCATTTAAGACAAGAATGAGAGGACAAAGGTGTTTGCAGTAGTCCAAATGACAAAGAACCAAATGTTTCCATTGAAGATTGAGATGTATTTCTCATCTCAGTCTATTGCTGCACCTCTTAGGAATGGATAATGTACAATAGTACATCATGTAGTGCTCAAGAGAACCATTCAAGATTCCTCCAATCTATGGCATCTTAGGTATGGAAATTTAGGCTATACTAGTTTGAGTATTTTTTCCAAGAACAAAATGATTGATGGTTTGCCAGGAATAGTAGAGCCTACTTTTAGATATGAGGGTTGCATTTTGGGCAAGCAACATAGGCAGCCCTTTCAATCGGGCAACTCTACAAGGGAAAGAGCACCATTGGAGTTGGTGCATACATATTTGGTAGGCCCTATGCAAATCATTTATGTTGGTAAGAGTAGTTGTTTTATGATCTTCATTGATGATTACAACCGTAAGACATGGGTCTATTTTTTGCAACATAAATTTGAAGCTTTTGATAAGTTTTTGTTGTTTAAGGCCTAGGCTGAAAAGGAGAGTGGAAACGTGCTTAAGTTCCTAAGGTCAGATAGAGCAGGGGAGTATAACTCTAATTTGTTTGAGAATTTTTGCAAGAAAAATGGCATCAAGAAGGAGCTAATAGCCAGTTATACTCTGCATCAAAATGTAGTGGTTAAGGGGAAGAATAGGACTGTCATTGAGATGGCGAGTATGATGAAAGCAAAAGGACTCCCAACTAAATATTAGAGAGAGGCTATAGCAATAGCTGTTTATTTGATAAATAGAAGTCCAACAAAGGTAGTTTGTGACAAGATACCTCAAGAGGCATGGACAAGACGCAAGTGGACATTTGAGAATGTGAGAGTGTTCGGGTGTGTAGCATATGCACATGTGCTTAAAGAAAAGAGGCAGAAATTGGATGACAAGGGTGAAAAATGCATTTTCACGAGCTATAGTGAAGAGTCCAAAGCCTATCGGCTATACAATTTGATCACCAAAGAGATAGTCATTAGTAGGGACATGGAGTTCCTAGAAGATAAGTCATGGGATGGAGTGATAGATTCTAAAAGCTCAGAACCGCTCCTAATAGCTCTTGAAGAAGTAGAAACTAAACATGAAGCTCAAGAAGATGAGTCAGTAGAGGCTCTTGAAAGCATCAGACGAGATCTTGAAGAGCTCCTAAGAGCTTTTGAAAGCTCCCAATGACTCTTGATGGCTCCTGAAGTCAAAAAATAGTCAACAAGACAGTCATGTAGACTATCACAGTTAGCTAGAGGATTGGCTCCTAAATGTACCAGTCAAGCTCTTGAGAGGTCTCTGAGAGCTCCTGAAGTTGGTAGACAGTTAGATAGACTATCACAGACAACCAAAGATCTAGTTGTAGTGAGCTCTGGACAAGCTCCTGAAGTTTTCCTGAGAGCTCCTGAAGTCACCCGAAGAGCTCCTGAAATCACCGATAGAGCTCTTGAAAGCTCCTAAACCTACCTACTCAACATAGCAATAGTAGCACTGAAAGCTCAGAACCACCTCTCACCCCTTAATGCCAAAGAAGACCAAGAGTCTAAGGAAGATCTACCAAAATGAAAGGTATGATGAAGAATTTGATGAGAGTGTGAACTTTGCATTATTTTCTCATGGTGATCCAATTTACTTTGAAGAAGTTGTGAAAGAGGAGAAATGGTGAGAGGCCATGGATGAGGAGATAGATGCAATAGAGAGGAACAACTCATGGGAGTTAACATATTTTCCTCCCAACAAGAAAGTTATTGGGGTAAAATGGGTCTACAAGACCAAGTGCAATGTTAAAGGAAAAATAGAGTGGCACAAAGAAAGATTAGTTGTCAAGGGGTACAAATAGTAGTTTGGGAGAGATTATAGTGAGGCATTTTCCCCTATTGCAAGGATGGAAACCATGCAGGAAGTTATAGTAATTGCATCCCAACACATGTGGAAGTTGTTTCAAATGGATGTGAAATCCACCTTCCTTAATGGAGTGTTGAATGAAGAGGTTTATGTGGAGCAGCCATTCGGATATGAAGTTTTGGGTGAAGAAAACAAGGTGTATAGGCTGAATAAAGCTCTTTATGGGCTGAAGTAAGCTCACGAGCATGGTATAGTAGGATTGACTCATATTTGATGATCAATGGCTTTAGCAAAAGCGATGGTGAACCCACTCTTTACATCAAGGCAGAAAATGGTAAAGTTTTGATTGTTGTCTTGTATGATGATTTAGTTTTTACTAGGGATGATGATTTCCTCATTGTTGATTTTAAAGAGGCCATGAAAAGAGAGTTTGAAATGACATATTTAGGTCTTTTGAGATATTTTCTAGGCATAGAAGTAAAACAAATGCATGATGGTATATTTATCTCTCAAGAAAAATATGCAAATGAGATCTTGAAGAGATTTAGGATTCTTGAAAGCAAGCCTTCCCCCACTCCAGCAATCATAGGTCTAAAGTTGAGCAAGGAAGATTGCAGCAATAATGTGGATTCGATCCTGTTTAAAAGTTTGGTTGGAAGTTTAATGTATTTAGCTACAACTAGGCCTAATATAATGTACAATGTGAGTCTTATTTCCAGATTTATGCAGACTCCATGAGATACCCATTGGAAAGAAGGTAAAAGAATCTTGAGGTATGTAAAAGGCACCAAAGGATATGGCATTCTGTATACAACAACAAATGAGTTTGGGCTGGTTGGTTACACGCATAGCGATTGGGAAGGAATTTTGGATGATAGGGAGAGCACATCGGGCTATGTGTTTCATTTGGGTTTGGAATTCATCTGATGGGCTTCCAAGAAACAACCCATCGTTTCCATATCTACAGCTGAGGCTAAGTATATAGCATCAAATGCAGCAACATGTCAAGCTATTTGGCTAAGAAGATTCTTGGCAGATTTGAGAGAAGAACAAGAGGATGGAACAATGATCTTTTGTGACAATGTTTCATTGATAGCTTTGATGAAAAATATTTTGTTTCATGGAAGAAGCAAAAACATCAAGATTAGGTATCATTTTATTAGAGAATTGGTTGAGAATGGTGAAATTAAAATGGCATTTTTAGGTCTAAGCAGTAGCTAGCAGACATTTTCACCAAGCCTTTAAGCAAAGACAGTTTCACATGCCTGAGAACCAGATTGGGCATTGTTGATTTGGATCAGGATTGATCTTGTTTGTCAGCTTAGGATCAAGGGGGAGTGTTGGAAAATTAAATGCTCTTAAGCCTCTTCCCATCCACCTACCTATCAAGAGCATTTGATGCTTGCAACTAAAAGATTGTTTTGGGGATTGCCTTCCCCACTTGCTCCTAACATGCACCTAAAGATTGCAGAAGAATTAATGAAGTTAGGAATTTTTGAATTCCAATTCAATGTTGGTAGGTGGTTTTGAATTTGAGAGTGAATGTCTATTGAAGACTAAAAGAATGAAGGGAAATTATTCTGTCAGTGGAGAAGAGTTATTTGAGAAAACTTAGTTAGAGTTGAAGAATTTTATGTGTAGCAACAGTCTGTAGATGGAGAAAAATTTTTAGTAAGCTTATGAAAGCTCATGAATAGCAGTAGTTGTTTGTTTTGTGTGTGAGTAGAGATTTCTCTTGAAGAGCTTTGTGTAGCTCCTATCAGTTGAGCTCCTAGAAACTCCTGAAGTTTATTGTGTGTCTAGTTGAATAGTTCATGAAGCTCCTAGAAGTTTGAAGTCTGTAGCTTAGAGTTACATTTCAATAGCTTATCTTTAATCTTTCTTGTATTGTCATTTCCAACATATTTAATATAAAAAAGGAAAACATTGAATGCCCAAATTTGTCTCCTTGTTTTGTTAGTTTATTATGCATTTGTATTCCTTTGTCTTTAGGGAAATAGAGAAGCAATTCTGTGTGATTTTTTTTTTGTGCATATAGAAAATATGAAAATTGTGTGGCTGAAACA
This sequence comes from Sequoia sempervirens, assembly GCA_007258455.2. Taxonomy (NCBI): domain Eukaryota; kingdom Viridiplantae; phylum Streptophyta; class Pinopsida; order Cupressales; family Cupressaceae; genus Sequoia; species Sequoia sempervirens. Next base: position 611,985,758 of record VDFB02271358.1, read on the forward strand.
ACGTAACGAATTTACCCAAAATTTGGGTGTAAGTTTTAATGATACTACGTCGGCATGCAGTGGATCAGGAGACTTTGGTGCAAAAACAAGCTATGGAAAGACTAATCTGTTGAAGTTGTTTTGCAATGATACAATCACATATGTATTTTGGGATGATGTTCATGGCACTAAAAAACTTTATAGCATTATTTAAGATAATATTTGTAGCAGAAACACTTCAATTGCATATAAGTTTTATCTCTCTACACTAGTCTTGGGAGTTGGGAGAAACTTATCTGACTAGTAATGATGCAATGACCCTGATAGAGATGTAGTTTTAATTGTTTCATTTAGAAGGGTTGTAGAATTCACAACTAAGAACTCAATATTTAGGAATAAGTTCACATAATTAGAGTATTTGTATGGAAAAAATATTTTTGATTATTATTAGTGACTTATTAAGTTTCTACCAATAATGCAGAGACTAATGTTTCTGTGGAATCAATTTTCGTATTAGTTTACATTGGTACCTGCATTGGCTAAAAATTTTGATATATTTATTAATGTTCTAATTTGGTACATTTAATAAAATTATTAACGCCAAAAGGCGTTTCCATTGCAGCGGTATTTTTTCCATGCATATTTTTATCAATCTAATTTAATTTGACATTTAGGTGGAATAGATGGTATGACATTTGATTTCTTCAACTGCTTCCAGCATTGATAAATCTCCAATTGTAAGGGCTAAAAATATGGTACTTTTTTCAAATGCATTGTATGGAAAGAAGGAATACTAAACAACATTGATTATTTATAGAATAACATATCACTATGGAAAGCTTATTCCTAACTAGAGTGCAAGCAGATCAAGAGATTGTTGGAATGTAAACCCAACTGTTGCCGTCATCTCCAGCCGCTGCCTACGATATTGCAATAAATAATGTTACCATTGCGATACCGCGGGAGACCCCCGCAACATTGTGTTTCATCTTCTCTGAATGTCGTTATCTGCGCCGTCTTCAAACCATTGCTCGTGATATCGCAATATGGGTTGTTACCCATTGCGATATCGTGGGGAACCATCTTCCAAGCCACCTCCACCAGAGGATATTTCGTAGTATGAAAATTTTGATATTTAATTTTTAATATTAATGTAAAGGACATTTTATTTAATACATTTTGTTTGGGAAAAGTTAGTTAGGAAATTTGTAATAAATTTTATTTCATACCCTCCCTTTCGTGAATGTTTTCTCATGTGACTTTTAACTTTAACCTATATTTGTATATGTATTTACTTTTGAATTTTTAATGCGAATGTGAGCATATAGAAATTTGGTGAGCAGCATCTCTGTGTTAAAGATATATCTTTTTAAGTTTTAATTTTTCTATGAAATTCCTCTGCCTTTGGCCTTCACGTGGTATCAGAGCAAGTTCGATTATCAGAGCCAAGTTTATCAAATCAAACTATCTGGGTAAATTTCAAAAATGGTAGCAAGCACAAGCTTGAAAAACCCACAAATTTCATAGTTTAATGGGAAGAATTATGAGTACTGGTCAATTACCATGAAAGCATTATTTAGCTCACAATATATATGGGATTTAGTAGAGAATGGATTTATAGAGCCAGTAGATGCAGTTGCATACAATGCTTTAACACAAGTAGAGAAAGGCTTATTAAAAGACACAAGGAAGAAAGACTCAAAGGATTTATTTTATCTATTTCAAGTTGTACATGAGAGCATTTTTCCAATGATTCAGCAGCATCAAAGTCCAAACAAGCATGGGACATACTTCAAACAACCTATCAACGCATGGTAAAAGTTAAAACAGCAAAGCTACAAATGCTAAGAAGAGATTTTGAAACAATATGTATGAAGGGAAATGAATCTATAGATTCATTCTACACCCAAGTCATTGGGATGGTTAATCAAATTAGGTCTTATACAGAGAATCTGGAAGATACTAGAATTGTTGAAAAAAATTTAAGGAGTTTGCCTACAAAATTTCTACCAGTTGTAGTTTCTATAGAGGAGACAAAGAATCTCTCATAGTTCTCAGTTGATGAGTTATATGCATCTCTAATTTCTCATGAACATAGGTTGAAGAGGTTAGTAGATACATCACTAGAGCATGCTTTCAAAACTTAGGCTTCAATCAATCAAGGAAGAGGCAGATGTAGATCAAGAGGAAGAGGAAGAAACTCTTATAGAGGTGAAAGATACAGTCTATCAAGCTCAAGTGGAAGAGGCAGCAATCAAGGCTCAAGCCAAAACCCAACACAGAACCAGTCACAAAATCAAAGGTATGATAAATCTCAAGTCCAATGTCACTACTATAAAAAATATGGGCATTATATGAATGAGTGTAGAAAGAAGCAGTGTGATAATAATAGACAAAATACAAATTTTTCAAGAGAAGGTCAAAATCAGAATTTAGATAAGAGCACAATGTTCTTAGCTTGTAATGTTGCTCAAGTAAATAAAAAAGATGTATGGTTTTTAGATTCAGGCTGTAGCAATCATATGATAGGGAATCTAGAAATGTTTTCAAGTTTAGATGAGAATGTAAAGTCTGATGTTACATTGGGTAATGACGACAAAGTGTCAGTCAAGGGAAAAGGAGATGTCAATATTCTAACTAAACAGGGGGAGAAAAAGTATATTTCAGATGTGTATTTTATTCCTGGTTTGAAACATAACTTAATGAGTGTAGGGCAACTGGTTCAAAAAGGGTATAGAGTAACCTTCAAGAATGGTCTGTGCACAATTTTAGACAACTACCCAAGGAACTAGCTTATTGCAAAAGTCAGAATGACAAACAATAGAATGTTTCCCTTAAAGATAAGGCTATATTTGAATATAAATTATGCTCAAGCACAACACTTAATGAATTCACAAGTGGGTAGAGAAGAAACTACAACAGTAGTGCATAAAATCTTTCAAGCTGAGATAAAAGATGAAAACTAGTTATGGCACCTAAGATTTAGGAATCTCAACTTTGGAGGTTTAAATTTACTTCATAGGAAAGGCATGGTCAAGGGACTACCTTTAATATAAAAACCAGAAAGGGTATGTGAAGGGTGCATTTTAGGAAAACAACATAGAGAATCATTTCTAGCAGGAAAGTCAACAAGAGCAAAAGCCCCTTTGGAAATTATACATTCAGATTTGTGTGGACCTATGCAAACATCTTCAATAGGTGGTAGTTTTTATTTTCTGACATTCATTGATGATTATTCAAGAAAAACATGGGTTTATTTTCTAAAGTAGAAAAATGAAGTGTTTGATCTGTTTCGTCAGTTCAAGAATTTGGTTGAAAAATAAAGTGGTTATTATATCAAAGTGTTGAGAACAAATAGAGGTGGTGAATATATTTCAAGAGAATTTTTTAATTTTTGTAAAGATCATGGAATTCACAAGCAGTTCACAACTAGATACACACCTCAGCAAAATGGAGTAGCTGAAAGGAAAAATAGAACAATCATGGAAATGGCTAGAAGCATGTTGAAAGCCAAACATTTGTCGAATGAATATTGGGCAGAAGCAATATCTTGTGCAGCTTATATAATGAATAGGTTTCCAACAAAAAATGTCATGAATATGGTACCTAAAGAAGCATGGACAAGAAGAAAACATAGTGTTACTCACATGAGAGTATTTGGATGTGTAGCATATGCACATGTGCCTAATGAATTGAGAAGGAAGCTAGATAACAAAGGAGAAAATTTTATATTTGTTGGATACAGTGAAGAATCCAAAGCTTATAAGCTCTATAATCCAACAACAAAGAAAGTTATAATCAGCAGAGATGTACAATTTGTAAGAGATGTAAGCATAGATAAGACAGTCAATATTTCAGCTAGTATACCTTAAGAGGAGAATGAAGGTTCAACATCAACAAATATTCCAGCTATTGTGACACCTACCACTCCCATTCAAGCTCAACAAAGTAGTCCACAAGTGACACCAACATTGACTGTAAGAACAGCTTCATGCATTCAAGGAAGCAGTCCAACAAGAGGACAACAAACACCATCTACAGCAGGACCATCAGGTCCATATTCCACAAGTTCAAGTGATATGTCAAATCCTACATTGGAAAGTCTAAGAAGATAGAAAATCATAAGCATAAGAGACATATATGAGAAAAATGAAGGTGAGAATAGTTGAGATCAGATTTCTCTTTTTGCATTTTATTCTCAAATAGAAGATCCAGTTCATTTTGAAGATGCAGTCAAAGATAATAAATGGGTAAGTGTTATGGATGAAGAAATTGAAGCAATTGAAAAGAATTGGACATGGGATCTAGTCAGTCTTCCAAAAAACAAAGATGTCATTGGAGTGAAATGGGTTTATAAAACCAAATTGAATGAAAAAGATGAAGTTTAGAAGCTTAAAGCAAGATTGGTTGTAAAGGGCTATTCACAATAGCCTGTAATTGATTACAATGAGACATTTGCACCTGTAGCATGTTTGGATACTATAAAGATAATTTTAGCTTTAGCAGCTCAGAATAAGTGGTCTATATCTCAAATGGATGTAAAGTCAGCTTTTTTAAATGGTTATTTAGAAGTTTATGTGGATCAGCCACCTGGGTATGAAATTTTGGGTCAAGAAGACAAAGTTTACAAATTGAAAAAGGCACTGTATGGATTGAAACAAGCCCCAAGAGCTTGGTATAGCAGAATAGACAATTATCTTTTGCTGAATGGATTTAATAGATGTAGCAGTGAGCCCACACTGTATACAAAAATGAATGAAGAAGGTGAAATACTGATAGTATGTTTATATGTTGATGATTTAATTTTCACTAGCAATTTTTCAATAGATCTGTGCAAAGAAGACATGAAGAAAGAATTTGAAATGACAGACTTAGGTCTGATGAAGTATTTTTTGGGCATTGAAGTGAATCAAAATGAAAATGATATTTTTATTTCACAGTCAAAATATGCAAATGACATTTTGAAAAGGTTTAATATGATGAAGTGCAAACCAGCACCAACACCTACAGTGAAAAGTTTGAAACTAAGCAAGGATGATAGATGGTCTAATGTTGATCCAACTTTGTTTAAGAGGCTTGTTGGAAGTCTCATGTATCTCACAACCACAAAGCTAGACATTATGTATGGAGTAAGTTTGATTTTCAGGTTTATGGAAACACCAAAAGACACCCATTGGAAAGCTAGGAAGAGAATTTTAAGGTATGTAAGTGGAACAAGGAATTTTGGCATTAAGTATTCAAGTTCAGATGAGTTCAAACTCATAGGATACACAAACAGTGACTGTGCTGGCAGCATTGATGACATAAAAAACACGTCTGGTTATGTATTTAATTTTGGGATTGGAGTTGTCTCATGGTCTTCAAAGAAGCAGCCAATAGTCTGCCTTTCATCAACTGAAGCAGAATATGTGGTAGCCACAAGTGCAACATGCCAGGCAATTTGGATGAGAAGAATTTTGAAAGAATTGAAAAATGAACAAATGGAAGCAACAAAAATTTACTATGATAACAATTCAACCATAGCTCTCTTAAAAAATCCAGTCTTCCATAAGAGAAGCAAGCATATTGATACCAGGTATCATTTTATAAGGGAATTAATTAACAATGGTGAAATATTTTTAGAGTTCTGTAGATCAGAAGAGAAAAGTGTAGATATTTTCACAAAGGCGCTGGGAAGAGATAATTTCATTTTTCAAAGAAATAGATTGAGCATGGTGGATAGTGCAATTATGTTTAAGGGGGAGTGTTGGAATGTAAACCCAACTACTATCGTCATCTCCAGCTGCTACTCGTGATATTGCAATAAATAATGGTACCATTGCGATACCGCAGGAGACCCCCACAACATTGTGTTTCATCTTCTCTGCCAGCCGTTATCTGTGCCATCTTCAAACCATTGCCTGTGATATCGTAATATGGGTTCTTACCCATTGCAATACCATGGGGAACCATCTTCCAAGCCGCCTCCGCCAGAGGATATTTTGTAGTATGAAAATTTTGATATTTAAGTTTTAATATTAATGTAAAGGACATTTTATTTAATACATTTTGTTCGGGAAAAGTTAGTTAGGTAATTTGTAATAAATTTTATTTCGTGCCCTCCCTTCCATGAATTTTTTTTCATGTGACTTTTAACTTTTACCTATATTTGTATATGTATTTACTTTTGAATTTTTAATGTGAATGTGAGCATACAGAAATTTGGTGAGCAACATCTTTGTGTTAAAGATATTTTTTTAAAGTTTTAATTTTTCTGTGAAAATTCCTCTGCCTCTGGCCTTCAGAGATATGTTACCCACATGAAATAGGATATCTTCAAAATATACTATCCATGTTTCACCCTTAATTGAGAATGAGGTTAAGTTGAAAATTGGGCTTTGTCATATGGAGCACCATTTCTACTGACGAGCTTCACAAGGTTCACAGGAAACTCGGGGAGGACAACACCATGGAGGACTACGAGTTGATGATTCAAGGTGAGAATTATGATTTCAATTGCTCTATTGATTTTGAAGAATTCAAAATGTTGCTTTCCTTCACTTTCCTCATCGCCTAAGGAATCTACATTGAATGACATTGATCATGTTCAAATGGAGAAAAGTGTTACTAGTTTGGATTGGGTTTGACATAGGTTAAAAAGATTAGAGCTTTTAAAATGAGAATTGGTTCATCTGGTCTGGTTTGATGGTTGTATTTATTTCCATCTCCATAAAAGAAAAATTTATCCCTTAGAGGGGTTGTAAGGCCTGGCTAGGCCAAGCCTGGAAGGAAATAACCTGCAAAATAGTTGGAGGAGACATATGTATGTGGAACTCCTTCTTCCTCAATAGCATGATGGATCTTGACTTTCAAGTAAAACATGCTCTTAACTAGCTCCATTGCATGGTGTTTATCATCATCATTCCCAAATGTTGATGGGAAAAACCTCTGCAAAACATAGATTTTAAAATATCAATTCTAAAGACATAAAAATTAGAAAAACTCATCAATATCATTGTCGTGGAATTGGTCAAATTATAGACATGAAATTTACCTTGATTATTTCAATTTCTTTGATAGCCTTGATGACATTTGAGTTGATCTTCCTTTTTCTTGGCCTACAGGAACACAACATTATCCAGCTGTTAAACCATAACTTTATTGACCTATTAAGAGGAAAATTCCTTCATTCCAAATTTCAAGCCCTGGCTTGATAGTCCTTTATAAGGATTCACCCCTAAATGAGAATGAGGTTAAGTTCAAAATTGGGCTTTGTAACATATGACTAGCTAAGATTGTGTAGCTTGCATATCTTATAAAGAATTCCTAAGGCAATGCCCTTACACTCTAGAAGCAATTGTAGCCCTAGCTAATATGGGAGTACCTTTGAAGGAAATCTAGTCTATTTTTTCCCAAGCATAAAGGAAAGATGGAAGACCCCCATCTGATCTTGAACAGGTGTGTTGGTTACATCATTATGTTGAGGCCCAATACATTGTGATTTTGAGATCATAAGGGGCAAGCGGATGGTCACATGAGGACTCTACCCTTGATTATATGATTAATGTAAATAATTTGATGATTACTATAACTTAACATTTGTAAGAATATATCTTTCAGCATTTATTTATATAGATTTTGTATAAAGATAGATATACTAGTTAAATAAGTGCTGAAAAAATATCATTGTCTATCGCTATTTTTTTGTTGGGGATGTTCCTATGTCTTTACTTTAAAAAGTGGGAAAGTTTTGGTTTACTAAGAAATCAAGAGGTGTCTCTCTTGCATCAATTTCTTTGCTAACAAATATATAAATTTTATATGACTATGTTTAGAATGATGAAGTTGAATTGGGTTTTATTTCACATCACAGATTTTTTTTTTGGCTCTACTAAAAAATAGTGATATAAATAAATAAATAAATAAATAATGGTATAGTATGTTATGAACCATAATTTATCAAGATTTGAGGATTGCATTTCATATAGTTATTTTCTATATCTTAGCTTGTCTAAATTTTGATCCCTCTTCTCAATTACAAATTGTTATTTTTGATTGGTGAACTTTTGCCTGGCTAGAGAGGATCAAAGTCTTTGGAAGGTGTCACTTTGAATATTTTTAGGTAGAATCTTAGCAATTATTGTTTCATATTTATCGATGCTTATTTGTTAGAATATGATTCTAAAAGGTGACAAGTTGGTTTTGGTTGGCTATCAAAATTTAATCAAATTTGTAAGAACTGATTGTGTCTTTTAAGGTTGTATAAAACAAGTAATCTTTTGAAGTGGAATGTAATAAACAATTTCATTTGTGAGTATTTTTTAATCTTTTTTATTTTTCTTATATCTCTAAATTTAATAATGGTATTAGAATTAGATTGGTTGTGACTCCATTTTAGAAGTTTCCAATAAAATGAGAGTATCTTGAGAGAGATCAACTTGACATAGGACACATTGATTTTTGTAAAATTGGTAGAATAGGAGGGTAGATGGATTAGAATGTCAAATGTGTTAAGGAAAAAGCAGAGAGATTCTCTTATAAAATTTCAATTCTTTTTATTGAAAGAAAATCCCCCAAAGTGCCTAATGCGAAAGTGTCTATTTGAAGGAAAGGTAGATATTTTTCTATTGCATACAAAAAAAGAATGGACTAAATTTTTTGAGTGTTGACTTTGGAGTCTTTTATATTTGTTGAAAGGATAAGGTTTCTGTAACCATGTCTCTATTTGAAGGAAAGGTAAATAAATTTCTATTGCAAACAAACAAAAAATGGACTAAATTTTCTGAGTATCGAAACTTAACTTTGGAGTCTTTTATATTTGTTGAAAGGATAAGGTTTTTGCAACTGTGTGTTTTTCTTGGGAGAGGAAAATAGAGGCTACTATTGGTGAGTCCAATGAATAAATCATCTTATTATTTAAATGAAAAATAGATGTGTTGGGATCATCAAATCACATCTACAAAGTTTTTCAAAGGAAATATCGATTCATTGATATGTCTCCATTTGAGTGTTGCAGGAGGAGAGGTGAATGATGTTAAAAAAGGAATCATATTCCCATCTAATAATTTAGTGGATTCTCAACTAGGAATGAAAGAAAATTTATAATTTGTATGAATATGTTAGATATCATAGAGACTTCATTTCTTCATGAAGAAAAAGTGTTAAAATTAATAAATAAATACATTAGCATGTTGTTTTTAGTGTTACTTTCAACTCTAGAAATTGTTAAGAGTATTCTTTAAGTATTTTGCAAATTAATTTCATTTAGTTGTCAAGTTTAGATTCAAGTAACTATGCATAATTTTCCCTACCATTTTTTGATATCTTATGAACAACTCTTTTTTAATCAAACCTATTACACTAGAATTTCCCACTTGACATCCATATGTTTTTTATTTTCTCATTATTTTAAAAAACATCTTCTATTATTATTTTATTTCAATTAATATTTAATTCATTTATTTAATTTATTATTTTAAAAGTTGAATACATTTTAAAAATTCTTATTGTTTAAGAAATTTTAAAAATAAATAAATTATAATGTTATGGAACTAACAAAATTAAATATTAAAAAAATCTAGGATCTAAATTTAAAAACTAAAAATAATGAATATATAAAATTATGAGATCATAAAATTAAAATTTTTAAATCAAATTAATAAATTAATAGTACTCTCAATGCCATATTCAAATGAATTCAATCAAGGTTGGTGGAAACCACATCACTCCTATGTGATCCCTTAATAAAATTTCACCATTTTGGATGATATAAGGAATACTCTGTCACTAGTTAGGGTTTCTACTCTTTTGAAGAAATAACCAAAATATTTAGTTGCATCAGCTTAAGGAGATTGGATGGTTTACATAGCCATGAGTGGGGAGATCATATATTTTAGTGGAATGGTTGGGCTAGAGAATATTTTCCTAAACATATATGTGTCACACAAGCTTTCCTCCTCTCCCATGCAACTTCTAAAGAAATTCCTTAGTAGACCACTGGCCTTTGTAACAAAGTGCCCTCCATCAATTTGGTGACTATGTAGTCACCCTCCAATTTTCATATTTTTAGTGTGAGATTGATGCCTTTTAGTTTCATAATTTACTCATGATTGATGTGATGATTATATTGTAGCTCTCATTGGTGTGTATGCCACCACATGTTAAAGATGAGATTCCTCAACATGTCGATTGTTAGAATTTTGTGTACATTTACATGATTGGTTTATTATTATGCTTCAATTTAGTGAAATTGATTATTTATGTTATGATTAAATATGAGAATGATTATTGATGTTTAGAAGGAATGATTTATTTAAGTATTTATATGATGGATGTTAATATTTTATGCTTATGCTATTGGATCCCATTGGGATCATTATGTTATGCTTCAGTTATTTTTACATTGAGCAGATATCCTTGGTGTGTGTTTAATGGTTACAAGTATAGGGTTATTTCTCCACCTAGCTACAGGTTTGAGTGATTCCCCAATGGTGGTTAATTCAAAGATGTCACATTGGGACCTCCATATCCATTCCCTAGTTGTACTCAAATAAAGTACAATATGTGTTATACTTGTCCTTATGTGAACCTAGATCTAATTTAGGAGCTATTACAAAATCCCCGTGTGTTGTTAATGACCAATGAATATTTGATTTAATTCATGGTTTAAATCCTATTTTTCCTGCAATTAAAATATTAGAAATCTAAATGATTCTAATAATATTAAAATATTTTGAATGTTATGGGAAAGGGAAAAATATAATGAAATTAAAAAAAGAAATTAAGTTATTGTTTAATTTAAATTAAAAAAATCCTCACATTGTGATTGTGAGTTATGTGTGATTTAATTATCCTTTTTGAATTCTAATTTCTATAGATTTAAAGTAATATGCTTATATGCATTTAAATTATAAATTTAAATGATATATTTTATTGAGGATTGAGATTAAATGTGTAATTGGGATTTGTGGAAATTGGGAATTAAAGGTGTTAGAATTGGCTATGGCTACCACCCAAGATCTATGGACCAAATGGAAAGCACAAGAAAAGAGAGAAAGATTATGACAAGAATAAACTGTATTCAATGTCATTAATATGATATGATTCTTGTTTACAATGAGAAAGACCCCTTGGTTATATAGCCAAGGTGAGAACATAGAAGGGCATAAGATTATGACAAGTGTCAGAATCTTATGACATGAGACAACTAGGAAAACTTATCACTCCACCAAAGATGGAGAGATAATCACATGATGTGTCCACAAAAGGTGGAAATGATGAGATAATGACAAGTCAAGTCCACCAAAAGTGGAGATTCTCCAACAACCTCCTATGTGGTCCCTAAGTAAACTTAACTAAGGTGTAATTATGACCTAGGACAAGGTACAAGACATTTAATTACACCAACACCCCCCCTTAAGTGCAACTTAGGGAGTAGTGAACAAATGTAAACAATGCAAGATGGGTCCCGGCTACTAGGCCATGTTAGGTACCCATGTACACACAATGCAATCAATGCAATCTCTCACAACCGAGGAAAGGGAGAAAACCTCATGGGAAAAAACTCCCCCTCAAAAGAGAGATGAAATACAAAATAGAAATGCAATACTCTCAATGAAGAATGAGAAGGTAAAAACCCCATGTGAGGAAAAAGACCCCCCCATAAGAGAGAAGTAGAAGAGAAGCAAGGTAGCCCCCCCTCAATGTTGAGTCTCCTGCAATGATGGTAGAAGCTCGACATTGAATGCTGAAGATGATCCAATTTTTCCAAACAACGTTCCTCCCCTTAGGAAGAAACAAAACCAAGGATGTATGCAGGAAGTCATGAAGATGGATGATGTATGATGATGTTGTCTCTGAAGAATGCCCAAGTGTCTCCATGTCGATGCCGAAAGCTGACACACTCCAATCAGGTGTTCTAGGCCACACTGTTGAAGAGGAAAACCCATAATCTAGTAGAGATGAATGTAGAGCACTATCCAAAGACAAAAATATCCCCTCTGAAGACAAAGAAGCCTCCTCCAAATGCTGTCCAAAAGAATCCACACTCACACCAATTTGTGAATAATGATCATGTAGAGAATGAACAAGAGGGTCAAAGTTTTCCCTCACAACAACTAAAGAAGGTTCATCTTCATCAAAGAGAAGATGGATGCTATCAAGAGTGTCCTCCAAGTCTGCAAGATGAGACTCCACAAACAAGTCTGAAATACCTATTAGGAAGTCATCCAAAGTAGCCATATTTGGAAGACAATTAGGATCCTGCTGCACTGAATCACTAGGAGCCAAAACTGTAGCAACACAAGCATCATCAAGTACAACAGAAGATGGAGGAGATGAAGTGCATGGCTCAAGGACTAGATCTGATGTGAGTATGCCCAAGTTCAAAAAGCCAAATGTCTCCTCAGAATCATAGTTGTGATCAACAGTCGAAGGAACATCATCATCATCAGAAGAAAACAATGCAAAGGAATACAACTGAGATGAATGATCAAACACCCCAATAGCAATGACATCTCTAGTCTCCAAGTCACGAATGATAACTAAATTAGGTGTGAACTCCATAGTTCTCCCATCTCCACCATGTGTAATCTGATAATTGGAAAGTAGATTGTTCGTCAAATGAGGAACACACAAGACATCCTGAAAAGTGTTCTCCCCAATGCTAATAGATCCCTTCCCTATTATACTCATGTATGTATTGTTTCCCATCAAGATAGGAGACATTGGACAAGGCTGAAATGAAGAGAAGATAGTTTGTGAAGATGCCATATGATGTGATGCTCCTAAATCTAGAAGCCATCTCCCTGATCTTGGACTTGAATGAGCACAAAGAGCTTGTCCTTTATATCTTGATGTTTGACCTTTGTCCTTTTTAGACTGTTTTGAAGTAGAAGGAGAAGAAGATTCAGACATTCTAGAAGGAAAATCAATGTGATTCTGTTTGAGAAGATTTTTCAACTCATCAGTGTCCTTCTTATAACAATAATGTTCTTCATGTTCATCCTTCTTGCAATATGCACAAAAAGGTCTCTCCTTCTTAGATGTTTCTCCTTTTGATGATGAGGATTCTGATTCTTTATGTGGCTTGTTCTTTTTCTTCTTTTGCTTCTTATCAAGATTCTCTGATTCTTTCTGTACCTTAGACTCATTAGCCACCAATGCTTGTGGTTTGGAAGACTTGATTAGACTCATGTTTATTAACTTAGCTTCCTCTTGGATTAGGAGATTTGCAAAGTCATCAAACTTAGGATCAACATATGATGCTCCCATAGAAAGTTGATGGGTATGAAAGCCAGAAACAAACACTGAATACTCAGGACCAAGCTTGGATAACACATTCAAAATCAACTGTAAATCCTCTTTTTCAATAGTGCATTCTTTCAACTATGTTCTTAGTTGCTTGATTTTGGAGATGTAGTCTTGGATGTGGTCAAAACTTTTAGGATCAAGATTCATCAAATCATTCTCAATCTGATAGCCTCTAATCTTATATGTTTTACCATACAATTTCTCAAAAGTATCCCATACCTCTTTAGGTGTATTACATGATTCAATGTGAAACTGCAAATCAAATGAGACTAATGAACATATGCATCCAAGTGTTTTCTCACGATCAATCTCCCACATTGCCAATTCTTTAGCATCTGTAGGTTTTGGAATTTTTTCCTTTAGATGACCTATTAGACCTTTCATCATGAGATAGTTTGTTACTAATTTTCTCCATGTAGCATAATTATGTGGATTTAGGGGTTCAATTTGAGATCTCCCCATTGCAAGAAAACAAATCAAGCAAAAGAATGCAAACAATCACTGCAAGATTACCCTTCAAAATCACTCAATCAAGAAACCCCTCAAGCAATATCTGATTTGGCACTTTATATTTAGTGCATTTACAGTTGCTAGATGCCAAAAATAGCAAGCTAGACTTGATCTTAGTGCTTACAAATGCCAAAATAGGCCACAGTATCAAGTACAATTTTTGGTACAAAATAAAATCAATCTAATCATACCACTGATAAGTACACAAAAAATCATTTACTTTCAAAAAAAAATACACTCAAAAATGTTACCGTAGGAGCAAGTTATGAGCTCCCAAAGTTCCCAAAATGAGGACGAAGCAGCAACACCTATGAGAATCTAAAAATTCTAGAACAACCAGGCACCAAAACCAAAAACTGATTCACTAGTGCATAGAGCACGAAATTCTAGCCCAAATCAAAAAAAAAATCTTGAAAAAAAGACTCAAAATGACTGAGATATTAGCCTTCAAAGTTTGCCTATGAAAGTCAAAATGCAAACCATGAGGGGGGCAAATTTTCAAATGCTTGCTGATGTATTGCTGACATCAGCAATACACTGTGTTAAAATTGACAGTCATACGGATGTCAAAAAAGAATATGCTCACCTCACTGGAATATTCCTCTGAATGTTAAGCTTAATTTTTATGTCCCCTTGAACGTCGACGGCCGGTAGAATCGAGGAATATTTTCTAAGACCAGTTGACTAGTTGACCACTGATGATTAATAACTGCCGGATTTTTGAATATTTTCAGCTGATTGGAAATGGAGGGCCTACCGGGAGAGCCACACCGCGGACAGTTGGCGACTGGCGGTTAGCTCGGGTACTGACAGTACCCTCATACTGCAACTAAAACCATAAAAAATTCTTTTCTGCTTTTTGATTTTGATTGTTTTTTTTTTTTTTTTCAAATGATTTTAATTCGCTAAAAAGGAATTTTTCTAAAAAAAATTTCAAAAAAAATTTCGGATGGATTTTAAAAAAATATTTTCTGAAAAATCGTACTGTCATATTAATGGCACGACCTGGGGGCCGTACGGCTCACGGGTAAAATTTTTTTGCCTCACCGGATGACTTGCTCCTAATCGAATGATTTGACAGTCGATCTTAGGGTTTTTGGCCCTTCTGGACGTGATGGCAGGGTCAGATTTGACCCAAAATGCTCCAAAATTGCAACTACCTTCTGGATCTGGCAACTGCACTTCTGCTTCAAACCCTCATAGATTTGGCCTCGTATCTCCAATTTGGATGAAACAAAAGGAAAAATCAACTATCTCGAACCTTCCGGATGCAATGGTGAGCTCAGATTTACACCAACAAGCTTAGATTTGAACTTGCAACAAAGAGCCACGAACGAAACCTCCTCAAATCTGGAATCTCTCTTCAGAAAATGACTCTCCAATGGCACCCAGGGCGCTCTGATACCATGTTAGAATTTTCTATGGCTACCACCCAAGATCTATCAACCAAATGGAAAGTACAAGAAAAGAGAGAAAGATTATGACAAGAATAAACTATATTCAATGTCATTAATATGATATGATTCTTGTTTACAATGAGAAAGACCCCTTGGTTATATAGCCAAGGTGAGAACATAGAAGGGCATAAGATTATGACAAGTGTCAGAATCTTATGACATGAGACAACTAGGAAAACTTATCACTCCACCAAAGATGGAGAGATAATCACATGATGTGTCCACAAAAGGTGGAAATGATGAGATAATGACAAGTCAAGTCCACCAAAAGTGGAGATTCTCCAACAAACTCCTATGTGGTCCCTAAGTAAACTTAACTAAGGTGTAATTATGACCTAGGACAAGGTACAAGACATTTAATTACACCAACAAAAGGAATAGAAAATGAATTTAACATTATTACATTTGAAATTGGAACAAGGATAAAAAGTAAAAATGGGATTTTATTTCATTATATAATTATATTTTGGGAGAACTTTTTGCGAGAGAAAAGGCCTATTTTGGGTGAATATTTTATTTGTTGATTGGAATTGGACTCAAAAGAAAAATTTGATGATGGTGGATTCATTGGGTTAGGAATTAGTATGCGATGTTCTTGGAAATAATTGTTGTCATTGATTTCAACTCAAGATTTGTTATCATTAATTCCTAACATGTGTGTGAAGTTTGTATATACTCCGGAGATAGTGGAAGTGTAGAGATATAGTCAACAATGTAGTTAGGTGTATGAATGGTGATATGTTTGTTGTCTATGTGTGGTGCAAAGGTTGAAAAACCTATTCCAGTATTTTTTTACATTCCTACGATGGTATCATTCTTGTTTAGTATAACCCATATTGCAATAAGTTACAAAAATTCTACTAAGGAATTTACAGTGTATACTTAGAGGTAGAGTCACAGTATTTTTGTTTGCATCCCCTTCTAAAGAAATCTTTAAATATCTTGCAAATTAGAAGATAATATGGTCAATATGTGAAGGTGTTATATCCAAGAATTCATGTCATTACACCTTCTGCAATAAAAGTTACAAGTGATAGATTTATGGTATGTACTCTAGCAGGTTGAAGTGTTAATGAAGGCATGTTTAAATTCTCTGCATTCCCCTAAAAGTGAAGGGATAGAATTGAGGTTTTGAAAACATTTTAATAATTTTTAATGCACACTACCTTGCAATATCTATTGTGTTGGTAGTATGCAACACCAATTATCAAATGACATGTTTTGCTATATTTTATCCATAATGCTTTGTTCTAATATACTCAGTGAGTTTCTCCAGGTGCACCAACATATGATGATTATACACTCTAGGAAAATGTTGAAGAGATATTGTGCATGAACTAAAATGATTGCATCTTGGTCCACATGGTGTTTTTGGTTTCTCCTTGATGGTGCAAAGTTAAATAGTTGGTAGTATTTGGGTTGTTGTCATTGTTTGGGCTGACAAGCTTGGTTCCTTCATCTGTAGTTTATAATTATTATTATTTTTTTTTTTTGAAGGATGTGTTGTGATAAATTTGGTCCCCGATATGTCATATGTTGATTTTTAAATATTTTCCTTTTTATATTTTATGTTTTTCAATCCAACCTATGTGATACCATATGTTTTATCTAAAAGTTCATCTTGGAGCTAACATAATTAGAGTTTCTTTTTTGTGGAAGGTATTTATAAAATATCAAAGTAATTTGTGACTGTATTGATGGAATGAGGAATTGATATTGGGCAATATGTTGAATATGAAGCACGTGAAGTTATTTTGAAGGATTAATTGTATGGAAAAATGAACTACAACATCAACATATGTTGGATGCTTCTCTATAGTAGTTCATATTCATAATTCTCATTATAACTTTTATTTATCCTTCTCTAAGATAGTGTGTCTCATTAGGTCCTTGTGTCTTGCCTTAAGGTTATATGCCTTAATCTATAATTCCATAGGTAGTGAGCCTTAAACAACATTGTAATATTTGTAAGAAATTAGATTCATATATTTCGAGTTACCTCTCTTCATGGTTTTTTACTCATTAGGTTTTCCATGTAAAAATATTGGTGTCCTTATGGTGTGAATGTTCTCAATTTATAATTTTCTTTCAATTAATGTGATGCAATTTTTAATCTATAAATGAAATGGTTTATAAGTTTTAAGGTATGTTGATTCACCCACCCCTCTCAACATTGCAGTGTGTTAAACAACTGGAATCAAAGCCAAGTACCTTTGAGAAACTTAATAGCTGAAGTAGATCCTACACTTGAACATATTGGGTTTGTTGCAAAGATAAATGATATGTTCATTCTAGAACCAGATCTAGAAGCAATGAAACTTGAAGGTTGGGACATCAATAAAGTTGATTGTGAAGTTGATTTTGAAGAACTCTAGTCTACTCTTGAAGATCTAGATAAAGTAAGATTGCAAAATATCAAATATGAGTGCATGCTAGAAAAATCAAATGAGACAATTGACAAATTGAAGGTAAAAGATAAAGAATCAAAAAAAGAGATTGGCAAAATAAAAGATCAAATAAAAGTAGGAATTAGATGTGAGAGTAAATTTCATGTCCCAAAAAATTCATGGAGTTGGGACGACATGAAACTAGTGTTTATAAACACTATTTACAATTAAATAATAAAATTTATTTTGTGGCCGACTTTCTTTTGGGTTGGTGCCCTTTTCAGAATTGAATTTGATTTCTTTTGAGGCCGACTTCAATTCAAGTGCAATTTTTAGATAGTATTTATAGTAGGTTATTGATAAGGCTAGTGTATCATGAATTTGGACATTCATGTCTTGCCAAAAGATTAGAGGAGACACAGTTTGCTGGCATTGGCATTCAGGTCTAGAGCGTAGATGCCACCCTAAGGAATTCGTGCTTTCTGTGCTTACAATTTACATCTTGATTTCCACCATTCTCAACTGTTCTTATGGTTCAATCTATGTCTAGGAAGATATTCATCTGGCACTAAGGAGTTGTCAGAAAATAGAAGGGATATCAGATTACCAACAATTGCACGAATGCAGCCATCATCTTGGTCAAGCTTTGCTCTAGACAAAGTAATATAGAAGTTGTACCTGGGTGCAAGGTATCACAGGATCATTTGTAATTTGGGAGAAGTTAGTGTTAGAAGCATTCCATCTGCTTTTCATCAAGCTTGCTAGATTATTTCTGACCATCACGTGTTTCATAGTGTTGTGTCAAGATCAGGCTTGTCGCGACCTGAGACTACAAAAGACTGTGATCATCATAAGTCAGGAAATCCCTCCACACCTTCGGGCCTACTGTGTGAAGTGTATCAAAGTTGGTCTACTGTAGTTACACACTAAATTACATTTGGGTCAAATACATCTGTATGCAACATTTGATTTATGTAGATCCATCATAAGCTTCTCTTTATGTTGAGTGACCTTTAGTTGCATACTTTATTGTGATTTCCCTATTGATTTCAATTTTTGGTAGTGTAGTATGGCATTGTGCTTGCAATTAAGTATACAATTTGGCTCTACTTGGTAAATCTATAAATTTTGGATTTTTCTAATATTTGATTCTGAAGACTGTTAACTACATTATAACTTTCTAAAGGAAATAATTATGCTTTGAAAGTTCAAGTTATCAAGGGTAGATGAAATTGGTGATCTGATTTCTAAATAATTTATGAGTGACCTGATTGGGCACATTACAGTGGTATCAGAGCTATGATTCTGGCAGCCAGTGGGTTTACATGTTAAAAAGAAATCATGGATAATGCATGGAAAGCACTCAGAAAATGGGAAGCAGAAAAAGAAAAAGAAGATTTGGGTCTAAGGCTTTGTCTACTAGGGGAATAACTTAAACATCCATCTCAAGAAAAATACACACTTCATGGAACCTTCAAGGAATTGGATACTTTCCTACGAAGGATAGATCAAGCACTGTCTCAATGGATACAAATAGCAATGAACTCAATAGTGAATTACTTGCCCAGATCGATACTGATGGATCACGAGGATGAAGAGGTGAGATTGTTGGCTGCCAGTTGTTTGAGTGAGATTACAAGGATTAAAGTTCTAGAGGTCCCCTATGAAGATGACATAATGAAGGAGGTTCTAGAACTGATCACAGAGATTTTTTTTGAAGACCAAGGTACTTCACTTGATAGGAGGATTTGAATGATGGGAGTAATGAAAAAAACCAAATCTTCCCATCTTTTGGTAGATCTAGAGTGTGATGTACTCATTGAGTGAATTTTTTATCATTTCATCAAGAAAATTAAGGATTATGATGAAGATGTCTCCTCTTATATGCAAACTATTATGATCCAAATCATGGAGAAGTATGATATCATTCCCCAATATCTTGTATCCATGTTGCTAATGTTGAAAGAACAAAATATATCTACAGCTTCTTTTGAGTTGATCAACAAGGTGTTCCAACAATTCAAGGAGAAGTTGAGACCTTTTGTGGACAAAGAGACTAGTAGCACCAAAGTACCAACATCCGAAGGATAGTTTCATGAGGAAGGACAAGTGGATAGGTATGAAGATCTTGAAGTTGTAATGTTGAACCAGGATTCTTCATCTATACACGGTTATAAGGTAAAGGAACAAATAGTCACCACCATGAGCTACAATGATTCTAACCTTGAGATAGAATAATTTCATGAGGATGATATAGAGAAGATTTTCCATGTTGAGAAACAAGAAGTAAGGGATGCCATAGACTGAAGCTGTGATGAAAACAAAGAGAAGTTAAGTGCTTATGAGAAACAAAATTTGTAGGAACAACCAAGGTTCAACGTGGATACCAAACCAATCATATTGGGTTCACATCAAGGAGGTATGAGTTCATTAGAGACCTTTTCATTATCTTTGCATCATGGTTTTGATATGTTGGAAAAGGAAGTTTCCTATGCACATGATGATGAGCCTAGAAAGTTGGGTAAGATTGAGTTGGCACTGCATGGTTTTAGGGAAGATGAGGATCTCATAATTGTGAAGGATCATGTGGTTGAAGATTTGACACATTTCTTTGATGGTGATCCTCCAACGAGGCATTATGATTGTACATCCACAAAGGAGAGCCTTACAATTTGGAAGGAACAAGTAGAGAAGGTGCATGAGAACATTGGAGCAAAAGACTATACTCATTATGACTTCCCCTTGATTAAGTATGATGAGTATAATGAGGACAAAACTGAGGAGGAAACTAAGTCACAGAGAGAGGAAGACGAGGCAGATTCAGAGACCTAGCATGAGAGCATGAGTGCACATCCGTTGAAAAGTCAACTTAAGGACAACAAAGGTATGATTGGGAAAACTATACATAACATTGAGTATATTCCTAAGTTGATAGCAACTTTGTATTGGAATATTTTAGATAGACATGATGACTTTGAGGAATTGCATGAGCCTAAGGATTCTTGGATGTTAGTTAAGTCCAACTACCTACATATATTGGCAGATAGAGATTATCTGCTCACCTTGGCTAAGATGTATTATGATAGAGGAGATGAGATAGATGAGCATTGTGATAGGTTGAGCATGACACAATCTTCCATACACACAGTGTTGAGATTATGGATGCACAGTCCCTGAAGCTGCAATCTTCAATGGAGGACCTTTGAGCCAGGAAAGATAATCAACCACAAAGAAAAGTGTTGCAACTAGGCATGCACAATAGAGATTCTATATTGATGATATGATTGATTGATATTGATATTGGATATATTACAAATGAACAAGATGCTTGATTATATAGGCAAGAATGAAAACCTAATATGCATGAGATGTTGCCAAACATGTGACAACATGTGAACCCTATCTAGATGATTATTAAATATTGAGATAAGTTCTAGAAGGACAACTCATCTTCTAGAAGGAATCTTATCCCACCAAACAAGCAAGGTAATATTATCCCATTTATTTATGATTTATCTAATAATGAAACCTAGGACTTAATTAATTAAATACAAGACCTAAGTTAACTTATGCTAGTGTAATAATTAATTAATTAATTACACTAACACATAGTAGGGTACCAACTTCTTACAGAGACCACATCCATGGAAAGTGGTAACATGAAGATGATCCAAGGAGGTACCATGGAAGATGACTTCAAAGGATCCAATGATGAAGATATAGAGATTTGTACACATGATGTTCATAGCAGCCCTATCACAAGGTACAAAGTCAATTCAGATTTTGATTTGCATTTTAGCAATCCAGTATTCTTGCTCAGTCTTGAGGATGATTGGAAGAATTAGATACAAGTAACCTTGGACGAGGAAGTTCAAACACTTTCTAAGTTGTATGACACTAGGAGTGTTGTTGATGAGTTCATACAAAGTGCAGTCATGGCACTAGGTGGAATTAGCATCAACCTTGGAGTTGTGTAGGAGTTGAAGGATACAATGAAAGGTACCAAAGTGGTAAACTTACATTTGATCAGGGACCAAGATGAGGCAATTGAGTGTGCAAACACAATGACAGCTACTTCCACAAAATGTGAAAAAGAGATTGGCCATATAATAGAAGAGGTTGATAGCATACAGGAGGACTTTAGTCTATTCCATCCCTCCATGAGTTTCTAGCTCCAGATTCCTCTTTCCTTAAGGAATACACTAGTGACTTGGAGAGAGAAACTCGTGAAAAAATATTCCTTTGCACACTTGACATTGGATTGCAAGAATTAGGGTAATAGGTACTCATTCTTTGATGATGTGATATACTTTGAGGAAAAAATCTTCTTGGTGACAAGCTCAAGTTTGAAGCATGAGATAATACAAGATTTTTATGACAACCCATCAGTGGAGCATCCAAGTGTTTTCAAGATATACCAAAAAGTACATGAGAAATTCTTTTGGGAGAGTCTTAGAGAAGACATCCTATAACATTTTCATAGGTGTATAACTTGTCAATGGGACAAGCCATGACATCTTCCACATTCACCATCCATGATAGAGTCGAAGAAGTGAGATGACTTGCATATAGTTGTGGATACTAAGATTTGCATTTGGAGGATATAGATAGATGGATATTCATTAGTGGATAGCTTTGGAGTTTTGGATTCCACCCAAAATAATCACACTTGGAAAGCACATTCATTCAACAGGGCCATGCCGAAGGATAGTTTGCTTTATGGTATATGTGATAAGGTTTGTGTTGGAAATCCTTTAAATGCAAAACCAAGGGATGTCATCAATAAAGTTGTGATTGGAAAAGATTGTGTTGTCAATGAAAAGAATGGGTTCGTACTGAATAATGTGGAATATGACCTTCTGAAACTAGATGTTGATATTGGAATTCTTAAAAAGGATAACATCAAGGTTGTCAAGTTGAAGGTTAGTTAGGGCGTCGCCAATAAAATGACTCATCAAAGGAATATATGGAGAGCATGCAAAATTGGAATGCATGTTTCCTATAGAAGTCTCTCATCTACCATGAGCTAAATGCTACAATACTCCAAAGAAGAAGTGCAATCAGAAGCTAGTTGTTCCTAGTTATTGAAAGCATTGAAATTGTTAGCCATAGTTGAGACTAAAGCACAAGTCGTGTTGTTGTTGTCACATGGGTTAAGAAACTGGGATATGTTTCTAATGGTAATAGAAGATGGACTTCCAAATAGAAGCATCATTAAAAATTAGTCACCTATTGTTCATGATTTTATTGAGTCAGCTAAAATTATGCTTAAGATTATTAATCCAAATATATTCAGCAAATCATCTATCATTAATCTAGATGGGATGATTGGATTTTAGAGGGGGTTTCTAGAATTAAGAAGAAGAGTAGATAAAAATACCACAGAGCTGTGGAGTAGATATTTGCATATCAGAAAGACTAGAATGATTCAGGAAGAAACATATTTTAACCAGAAAAGAATTTTCTATAAATTTTCCAAGCAGACTGCAAGTGAGTCTTTAAAGGTACCTATTCTAGGTCACCTATATGACATAACTACAAACTAGATCAATAATCAATTAAATAATACAATTACTTAGACTGTAGCTCAGTATGCATGGAGATGGGATGGCACAACCAGTGGAGAACTTGTAATAATCTCTAAAGACTTTGGGGACACGGGCATATTCTCAATAATGGTGACAAACAGGTTTGATTTTGGATATCAACACAGAAGCATATTGGTAGCATCTGGAGTAATGATGAACCCACACGAGCAGTTCCCAGGAGCCAGGAGCATCATTAGGATGAAGAGGGCAGAAATTAGGTGGTCATCATTGCTTGAGGACAAGCAATCTCTGAGTAGCGAGGACTGTCATGTCCCAAAACATTCATGGAGCTGGGCCGACATGAAACTAATGTTTATAAACACTATTTGTAATTAAATAATAAAATTTATTTTGTGGCTGACCTGCTTTTGGGTTAGTGCCCTTTTTGGAATTGAATTTGATTTCTTTTGAGGCTGACTTCAATTGAAGTGGCATGATTAGATAGTATTTATAGTAGGTTATTGTTAAGGCTAGAGTATCACGAATTTGGACATTCAAGTCTTGCCAAAAGATCACAGGAGACGTAGTCTGATAGCATTGGCACTTAGGTCTAGAGCATAGCTACCACCCTGAGGAATTCGTGCTTTCTGTGCTTATAGTTTACATCTTGATTCCCACCATTCTCAATTGTGCTTATGGTTCAATCTATGTCTAGGAAGATATTCATCTGGCACTAAGGAGCTGTCAGGCAATAGAAGGGATATCATATTACCAACAATTGTGCGAATGTAGCCATCATTTTGGCTGAGATTCACTCTAGCCAAAGTGATACAGGAGTTGCACCTGAGCACAAGGCATCATAGGATCATTTGTGATTTTGGAGAAGTTAGTGTTAGTAGCATTCCATCTTCTTTTCATCAAGCTTGTTAGACTATTTATGAGCATCGCATGTTTCATAGTGTTGCATCAGGATCAGGCTCGTGGTGACCTGAGACTACCAAAGGCTGTGATCATCACAAGTCAGAAAATCCCTCCACACCTTCGGGTCTACTATGTGAAGTTTATCAAAGTTAGTCTGTTGTAGTTACACACTAAATTACATTCGGGTCAAATGCATCTCTGTGCAATATTCGATTTATACAAGTTCATCATAAGCTTCTCGCTATGTTGAGTGACCTTCAATTGCATATGTTTATTGTGATTGTCCTATTGATTTCAATTTCTAGTAGTGTATTATGGCATTGTGCTTGCAATTAAGTATATGATCTGGCTCTACTTGGTAAATCTATAAATTTTGGATTTTTCTAATATTTGATTCTGAAGACTATTAACTACATCATAACTTTCTGAAGGCAATAATTATGTTTTGAAAGTTCAAGTTATCAAGGGTAGATGCAATTGGTGATCTAATCTCTAAATAATTTATGAGTGACCTGATTGGGCACATTGCAGCAAAATAAAAGAAGATAAAGATATTATCTCAAATATAAAAGTCAAGGTTGAAGAAGGTAAGAGAATTAAAGATTACTTGTATACCAAGCTTAATGATAAAACTATTGAGTGTTTAAAGCTTGAGGAAGATATTGTGTCTTTGAGAAAAGAACTTGAAAAATAAAAAAAGGAGAAAATTGAGAAGGGTTTCAAACTGAGAGGAGGTTACACAATTCTTGACGAGTTGATTAATTCTCAAAATCCATCTAAGCAAAAATCCAGACTTTGTTTTGAAATAGGGAAAAGTCCTATGAAAATTGCATTTGCAAACTTGTATGATAACTTCAAAGAAGAAGGAATGCCTAAAGTAAGGGAGGAGATAGCTACAACTAAATAAACTAAAGATACATTATCTAGAGATGCAAAGACAAAATAAGACAACTGTCCATACTGAAAAATTGAAAGAGCTAAATGATCAAATTTGAAAACCTAAATCAGCCTTTCAACATGACATCAATGAATTTTCTCTAAAATGAAAACATATGCAATAACAAAAACTAAACTATGAAAATTGATGCAAGAAAGGTGGAGGAACTCACTATTCAACACCAAATAACTTGACTCAAACAATGAAATCAACCTTTGATTACAAAAGTAGCCAACTTCCCTTAAAACACCTCTAAGGCTTCTAGCCCTCAAAACCATCAAAATGGAGGTATCCTTTCAAAAATTACATACAATGGCAACCCAAACATCCAATTAGACTTCTCACAGATCCTTGATCATCATCTCAAAATATCTCTAATGCTTTCTTTGCAACAACATAGAGATTCATTAACCTGCTCTATTTTAGGGTACTAGAATTAGCACTGTTTTTCAAATGAAGTACCCTCAAAACACTTTCTATTCACTAAAACTCTTTAGAAAATATTAAATTGTGTCTCATAACTTCAAATTATCCAACTATTTCTAATACTCCTGACCTCTAGACCATAGTTCCACCAAACCCTCCAATTACACACAAAACCTAGGGTTTTGTTGATTCTACTATCAATCGGGATTGCCAAACCTCAACAAAGCATCCAACAGTTTCAAATATGTCTGTACAAAATTCTAAAACCCTTTACAATGACATTCCCATCAGTATCTAGACAAATCCTTTCTTTGAACCTCCATTTTCACATAGGAAACCACAATTACCAACCCTAGGGCTTGACTCCAAACCATGGAACCCGCTTTATTTTC
Source organism: Sequoia sempervirens (assembly GCA_007258455.2). Taxonomy (NCBI): domain Eukaryota; kingdom Viridiplantae; phylum Streptophyta; class Pinopsida; order Cupressales; family Cupressaceae; genus Sequoia; species Sequoia sempervirens. The sequence continues at coordinate 612,011,585 of VDFB02271358.1, forward strand.
CCACCAAAATATTAGGACACTTAACCTACTATTATATCATTTCTTTCAATTAAGAAACAATCTATAACAATAGGTGGAAAGTATTATTGCATTATTTACTCTTCAAGTAGTGCCTTTACTTGTTTTTACTAGTCAATTTTATAAAGCTTTTGAGATCTTTCTCTAAAATTATTATGACTACCAAAATAAATCCAAATGAAACTTAAGACATGCTAGAATAATAGAAAATTAATTTTAGAGCCTTACAGGGTTGTACTGGTCCATACAGTAGAATAAAAGTTCTAAGAACCAAATAATTAACAAAATTAATGTTGTATTATTCAATAGGAATCACCATACAATGTTAATAAACCATTCATCGAGCCTCTTGAGGCTTTAAATTCATGTTTCACTTCAAATATCAATGGTATAGCTCCCTCAATTTTCTTTCAAAATTCTAATCTCATCATATTCCCTATTTACTTCATTTTAACAACTTTTGTTTTGCACTTGACATTATTTGTATTTTTGTGCAATGTTTTTAACAACTTGAATCCTATGACACTATACCACCCAAATACATTGAAAATTTTATTTTTAGACCTTATTTAGAGTAATCAAACTCAAAACACCCCTATGTTATCCTTGAATTACCCTATGACCAATCAAATAAGAAATTTTTGACAAAGGTGTTTAGGTGCTCTTACACCATGCACCTCCACAAAAAAGGACTCTTTTCACAAGATTTATGCCTTGCACCAACTCCTCCAAGCCTCTCACATTCCTTCTAATCTAAAAATTCATTTCCTTGATTCATATATAGTGAATTAGTAGTTTTCCCTGCATCTATGTTCTTGTTTGGATTTGAACATATCTTCATATTTTCTATCAAACCTGAGGTACATGCATTATTTCAAAACTTGATAATATATTTTCTTTTACACTTGCAGAAAAATACTTGTTAGTATTCTCTTCATCTATATTTACCTTTATCTCATCATGTTTGTATCCACTCTTAACCTCTTGTGCACTCTATCTTTTCATCACTGTCATCTATTTTATTGTCTTATCAGCATGCACCACTATACTTTCCTTTCCATGACCCACTGTACTATTAGACTTACACTTGCAGACAAACAATTGTCAGTATTCTCTTGATCTATCTTTACCTTTATCTCATCTTCATGTTTGTATCCACTCTTAACCTCTTGTGCACTCTGTCTTTTCATCACTGTCATCTATGTTGATGTCTTATCAGCATGCACCACCATACTTTCCTTTCCATGACCCACTATACTATTAGAATTACCACCTATTGTACCTACATATTCATTACACTTTACAACTTTACTCTCAACTAAAGGACACACCATGGTCCCTATCAATAGATTTTCTTTCCAATTCACTATGAATTCACTCTTCAACTCTGCATTCATCTTTACATTTGTTGTTAGATCATCCCCATTCCTTGAACTGTTTGCAACACTTATCTCTTTTCCCTCTTTCACAATGTCTACAAGATCTTTCTTTCCACACATAATCACCCTAGCCTTTCCCTTGTCATCTTCCACCAACGGAGTCAATACAAACTTTCATCCATCCTTCAGTATTGTATATGTGTTTTCTCTCCCATTATACATTGCATGCCTGTCATATTGCCAGGGCCTACCTAGGAGTAGGTGAAAAAAATCCATAGGAAGAATATCAAAAACAACACTATCCTTGTAACCTCCAATCTAGAAATATACCATAATATTTTCATTTACCAAAAAATATTGTCCATCACTTAACCATGAAACTTTATAAGGCAATACATGAGGCATTTTTTTCAAATTTAACTTATTCACCATCTCAGTAGACACCATGTTTTCAGTTGATCCAGAATCAATTACAATCTTGCATACCTTATTTTTGCACTTGCATGAAGTTTTGAAGAGGCTCTTCCTTTGCAAAGGCTCTACCTCTTTGGCTTCCTTCAACACTGTCTTCCTCATCATCAACATCTCCCTTGTTTTAGGAGAAGCTCTTAGATTTGTAGAATCTGTGCTCTCACATTCCTCCTCTTGAATGATTTTTTCCCTCCTATCAATCCTATTTTCACCACTTGAAGAACTACCAACCTTTTCAGGACACTTCCATGAATTATGACCATATTCATTGCAATGATAACACTTCCCTACAAAGACATTAGAATCTCTTCCACCACTTAATCTACCTCTACCTCTAAAACCTCCTCTAGTATCAACACCTTTCTCATTACTTCTTTTTTTTCCTTCTTTTTCTTCCAATGGCTATTTTGGTGTAGGGAATACTCCTCTCCCTCTTGCACTAGTAGAACCTTTTCCTCTAACTACTTTCTCTTGTCTCCTTTTAAGCTTTTCCTCCACCTTGATTGCTAATTGAAAACATTCTTCCACAGATTTTGAATTAGATACAACAAGTTCATCTTGTATATTAAATCTCAAACCACCTAGATATCTAGCCACCTTTTCAGCCTCATTCTCATCCCTTGTTTACCTTATGCTTAGTTTGTAAAATTCATCAGTGTAGGATTTAACATCTAGTTCTTTTTGTTTCAATCCTTGCAACTTTTTATACAACTAAACTTCATAATCTTTTCAAAGAAACTTATCTTTCAAATTTTGTACCATCTTGTCCCATGAAGTAATCATTTATTTTCCTTATTTTCTCCTCTCTACTTGCTCATAGTCCCACCATAGAATACCATGTCCTTTGATTTTTTTTTTTTTCCGCCTTCACCATCTGTTCATATAAAATATCCTCACTTTCAAAATAATTATCCATAGCAGCAATCCAATCAAGCAATTCATCTTCATTTAAATTACCACCATACAAAGCAAGATCAAATTTTACCTTACGAAAATCATCTTTCACTGTTTTGAGCATCTTTACCATCCTATAATCTTCAAGATGTAGTTCTTCATCAACATCCTCATATTCTTCATCATATTCTTTTGTTTCACTCTCTTCATTCTCATCTCTTATTTTCTTTGTCTCCAAGGCAGAAATCATTGCCAAAACTACATTGTTTGACTCTAGAATCTTAGCATGCTTCTCCTTCAAATCCTCCAACTCTTTTGCAGCACCAACACCTTTTAGAGGCATCTTCACCAATCAACTTTCTTCAAGCCTACAAAAATAAAAAAAATTGCCAACAAAAGACCTTGTCCTTGAGCTCTAATACCACCTAATGCAAGCAAGGTGGAGGAATTCACTATTCAAGACCAAATAACTTGACTCAAACAATGAAATCAACCTTTGATTACAAAATCACCCAATTTCCCTTAAAACACCTCTAAGGCTTCTAGCCCTCAAAAACATCAAAATGGCTCAGGTATCCTTTTGAAAAGGTCATACAATGGCCACCAAAAAATTAAATCAGACTTCTCACAGATCCTTGATCATCATCCCAAAAGATTTCTAATGTTTTCTTTGCAACAACATAGAGATTAATTAACCTGCCTTGTTTTAGGCTATTAGAATTAGCTGTGTTTTTCAAATGAAGTACCCTTAAAACACTTTTTATTCACTAAAACTCTTTAGATAGTCTTAAATTGTGTCTCATAGCTTCAAATTTTCCAAATATTTCTCAGACTCTTGATCTCTAGACCACGGTTCCACCAAACCCTCCAATTACACACAAAAACTTAGGGTTTTTCTAATTCTATGATCAACCAGGATTGCCAAACCTCAACAAAGAATCCAATAGTTTCAAATATGTCTGTATAGACTTCACATACCCTTATAGTGACATTCCCATACGTATTTAGACAAATCCTTTCTTTAAACCTCCATTTTCACATAGGGAAGCATAATTACCAGCCCTAGGGATTGACTCCAAACCACACAACCCGCTTTATTTTCCCCACCAAAACATTAGGAAACTTAACCTACCATTATATTATGCCTTTCCACTAGGAAACAGTCTGTAACAATAGGTGGAAAAGTTAATTACATTATTTACTCTAGAAACAAGGCCTTCACTGGGTTTTACCAGTCAGTTACAGAAAGATTTTGAGGTCTTGCTCTAAAATTATTATTAGACTACCAAAATGAATTTAAATGAAACTTAAGACATGATAGAATAATAGTGAATGAATTGCAAAGCCTTCCAAGCTTGTATGGGCCCATATAGCAAAATAAAATTTCTAAAAACTAGAGAATTAATAGAATTAATGTTGTATTATTCAGTAGGAATCACCATACAATGTTCATCGACCATTCATCGAGCCTCTTTAGGCTTTAAATTCATGTTTCACTTGAAATCCAAATGGTCTAACTCCCTCAATTGTCTTTTAAAATGCTAATATTCTCATATTCCCTAAACCACATTTTAACAACTTTTGTTTTGCACTTGACATTATTTGCATTTTTGTGGAATGTTTTAAACTTGACTCCTAAGACACTATACCACCCAAATACATTGAAAATGGTCTTTTTAGACCTTATTTAGAGTAATTAAACTCAAAACACCCCTATGTTATCCTTGACTCAGCCTATGACCAATCAAATGAGAAATTTTTGACAAAGGTGTTTAGGTGCTCTTCCACCAAAAACCCATATGAATTCACAAGAATTCACTCCATTGTTATCCTCTTCCACAATATCTTGCATTTTCTCTCAAATTTTACAAGCAAAGGAAAAAGAAGTTCTGCATAATTGGATGAGGTTAGAATAAGATTGCAATTCCTGTTGAATGAAATTTGTGAAGGAAGCTTGCTTTTATAATTAAATTCATGAGGTGAGTCCAAATTTTGGGAAGAGTGTGGGATAAATAGTTAGGTTGTATTTTCATGACTTTTAATAACTGCATAAGGAATATGAATGTTTTTAATGGTTATATGAATAAAATTGATGAAAAAGACTATGCCAATGATGAATAAATGGCTATGTAACTATCTTAGTGCAACATACTATGCATGACTATGCAAATCATGGTGAATGCTTATGAAGTGACTTAATTACAAATAATGATTATATAAATATATTACATGAAATTGATTTCTAAACTATTATGTAATATTTAATGGCTTTATGCAAATGATCAAATGAAATATTTAATGAATGTAACATGTAATGGCCATATGCAAAGAAATGAATATGCAAATGATGGAATAAACCATGCAATGGATAAAAATGGTTATGTTGACATTTTTATGCATCCACAACAACAAGAAATAACGAGGAATCATTCCTTTCTAAAACAAGAAAAGGAACTTCAGAAAGCCTACCCCTATCAAAAGTACTCCCATCAAGTTCAATGGTAATTGTTATGGTTGCAATAATTTTGGTCATAAGGTTGTTGAATGTAGAAGTAAGATGAGTGAAAACCAATTTAGGCCTCCAAGGTATAATACTTTGAATTCTCAATATTTTCATGGTCAATTCTATGCTTGCAATAAAAATGTTCATAATACTAATGAATACAAAAGTAAAATGACAAGGAATATTAATGCTATGAGTTCTCAATCCTTCTATGGTTAATGCTACACATGCAACAATTTTGGTCATAGGGCTGGTGATTGTAGATCTAATGTGAGAAGAAGTAATTATGCTTCACAAACTAGTATCACTTGCTAAAATTGTAATAATCCAAGTCACATTGTAAGGTTCTACAAGGGAAAGAGTGTAAAATATTTTTCTCCTCAAAATAAGTCTTTCATTAGTTAGCAAAAGAATGTAATGAAGAAAGTATTGTAGAATAAGGAAGATAGTTAAGTAAAGAATGAATCTATACCTCAACATGGTGTAGATGAATCCTTCAGTAACTAAAGAGAGATTTTTGGCCCAGGGGAGTTACAATTGCAAATATTTTCAAACCCCTATAAAGAATGAGATGCTAAAGTCTTCAACATAATGGTAATTGGTGACATGAACATATTTTCTCAAGGTTCTAGATAAAATACACTATTGAAAAGTGTGCTAAATGATTATTAATCTTTGTGATGTCACAAATCAAAAAAAAAATTCTAGTGTCAAGAACTAAGAAATGTATTTAATGTGGAGTGACTAGGGTTGGTGTGAAGCATATTGAGTTCCTATCTAATTAAAATTGATCTTATGAACACACTATATCAAGTGTGTACAAGAGCTAAAGAATTGAAGAATATTTTTTAATGCGTTGTGTACAAACCCTAATGGTATTGTTCATAGGTATTTATCTAATTTTCTCAAAAATACATAGTATTGGAAAGCTGTATCATTACTATGCCAATTATCATTGATGTTGTTGAGAGCCCAAGGCCCAAATACAACAAGTGTCCATTCAAATCAATGGAGGTGGATAAAGATGGCACAGTTTCAAAATTTCTAGTCGATGTTTATATTGTGAGGATATAAGGATTTAAATCTATGCCTAGTTGAATGAGATTAAATGTACCTTTTTTTTAAAATGGTTTACCATGAGCTACTAAATGAGAATGGAATGTACAAGTAGAAGTACCTGAATATTGTAAAAGTGTTGGACATTTGGAAATATTTTCTTGACTTTTGTGAAAGAAAGGAATGGGTGAGAATTATCATGAGTTCCATTAAAGGGGATTTAATTTGGTTTGAAAAAACCTACATGATCACAAATGATGCAATTAGGGTATTTATTATTCTTTGTGCCTCTAGACTAGTCCCAGAGCTAAAATATATGAAGAATGAAATAGTTACATGGAGATCACTAGTACTAAATTTGATAAGAGAGCCATAAAATTTAATGATATCATTGATCTCAGTGTTTAGTATGCATCAATGGGGATTGCATATGAGATATACTTCACAAATAGAGATGGTTCAATAGTTTTCACTATAATTCACATTGCATATCAAATGGTCAAAGAAGGTGTCAACTTTGACCTATGTGAGTCGTGAAGAGAGAAGCTAATGGAGAACCCAATGAAATTAAAAGAAGCCAATTAAAATTTTAGGTTTGGTTCTATGATTATATGCTTTAATTTCTTCTTTTTTAATAAGTTACCTAGTTTTAAGGGTAAAATGTTAGAAAAATTCACTTCAATGGCAACAAAAATTTAACAACATATGAAAAGTTTTTAGAATGAGGAAGATTTCACTACTTCCTATTAGGGATTTTTGAACAATTTCTAAAATAAGATGCTTGATCAAATATAGGATACTATCTATTTTAGCCTAGAAGTATGAAAAGAGATAACTTTTATGGTAATCAAGGATCATTGTTTCATGGAAGCAATGGAACCTAGAACGTCATGGATATCTAAGCTACCTTATGAGGTTAAGAATGAATTTATACAAGGTTATATAGATATTCTGTTGTCAAAACCTAAGGCTCCCAAAGTAAAAAAATTGATATATGTAAATAAATGATGGATAATAATTACGAGAAGTAGAGAGAAGAAGCTACTGAAAATAAAGTGGAAAGAGTGCTTAAGGAGATTAGTGATCCATGGTATTAAAATATAAATGATAAAAATGAGCTCCACAAGATATTGTCTACTTCTTAAATGACTACATTTGATATCCTTATGGAGGTTTCTATTTCCAAATCCATTCCTTAGGAAGATAGTCAAGGTCCAAGGAGATCAAGTAGATCTTCATCTATTGTTGCATTTTCTCCTCAACCCTTTGAGTATACACAAACATCTAGAAATAAAAGGACAATGACAACTACAAATATTTTGGAGAAAAATCCACTAAAGCTAGACATACCATGCCTATACAAAAGGCAAAGAGAGATAATACAAATGAGGGAGAATCAAATGATGTTGAATAAATTGAAAAAGAAGATATCTCCCTACAAAATAAGAAAGGGAAGAATATTGCAAAAGAGGATGCTAAGAAAATACCTCTAGTTACACAAGAGCGACTTGATTTTGGGGCCATCTTAAATGGAATTGTTGAGTATAACCTACCAAATGATACAATGGAGCTACATCTAGATGTCCCTTCTGAAGAAAATAAAACAATTAATCAGTTCATTAAGTATATGTTCATGTAGAACATTCCCTTCATTGATATTGTTGGCAAAGCCTCAAATAGAATTTTTGAGGCTTTGAGATAGAGAACATTAAGTATATGTTCATGTAGAAAATTCCCTTCTAAAGAGCAGCTTGATTTTGGGGCTATCTTAAATGGAATTGTTGAGTATAACCTACCAAATGATATAATGGAGCTACATCTAGATGTCCCGTCTGAAGAAAATAAAATAATTAAGGATTTCATTAAGTTTATGTTCATGTAGAACATTCCCTTCAATGATATTGTTGACAAAGCTTCAAATAGAATTGTTGAGGCTTTGAGATAGAGAATAGAAGAAGATATCAATGTTGATGAAGAAATGAATTTTTTATTTTTTTACAAGATTGGGGTCCCTATCTCCCAGGAAGAAAAGAAAAATATTATCCAAAGGTAAGTCAAGGAACTTCACATTAAAAGGAGAATAGATCTAATAATGATCTTGGATGCAAGTGTTCAAAGGAAGATCTAGAATGAGAATGAAGAGGTTGCAAAGTAAATCATAATTGCTTTGCATAGTGAAGTTTATATTGATCCAAATGTACGTAATCTAGAAAATTAAAATAAGAAAAACATATCTAGTCAAAAAGAAGTACAAGGACCCTCCTAATTGCAAGAAGGAGAAGGTATCTCCAATGTACAATAAGTGCAATCAGTTTTTGGTATGGAGGTAGAAAACCAAGAAGAGAAAGAGTAAAATGAAAAGACAATCAAAATCCTAGAAGAAATTAACATGAATGAGGTGACTTGTAAGGATCAAGATTGCCTTGATGGCATTATTATATAGGCTATACATAATGTTTCTACTCAAGACATAGATCTATCAACTTTTGAGTGCAATGTGATTGATGGTGATGTAAAAAAAAGTGAGGAGATGTTACATCCTATCTCATAGTTACTAGGTTAGTTTTACCTTCTTGAGTAAATATGAGGATAAATGTAAATTGTGACTTGAATATGTTTGATAGGAGAATGAAATACTTACATATATGCATTAAGATATCATTGCTTTTGAAGGTATGATGTGATGTATGAATATGTATTGCAATGTGAATACTTTAATGCTTTGATGATGATATAAACTATTTATGATGCAAATGAATTCCATGTGAAAGACTAACTACCTTTGTGATGCACTAAGTTGGATGCAGGAAGGATTCAAGTGCTTGGGTACATGTGGGGGAGTATAATTCAAGAGAGGAGCTTGGTCTAGTAACCCTTCATGAGCCTAACTAAGTATGCACACACTCACACCTAGCATTAGTCAAGTTGAGTCAAATCAGTTTTGATTTCGTAAGTGAACTCTTGGTCATGGTCTTGGTTTATTGGAATAATTGGGAGGTCATCTTTGATTACTATGTTTGTTTCTTTGGATTGAATTATGTGATTGAATCTCTATATATATTATATATTTTTCTTCATGTTTCATATTAATATATTAATAGATGAATCATATACTTGGAATGTATATATACATATGTGTACATTTCCTCGATAACTCGAATGCATGGGAATACTGATTGGATACATGTGACATATACATATATATGTATGCACTTCATCCATATACATTGAATGATGGATATGTGGGGAGTATGTGTTTAAGTTTGGATATGGAATTAATGATATATATGTGTGTGTGTTTGTGTGTGTTATATGTATTTTAATGTATAAGTATATATTTACATTATTGTGAACATTTCTATACGTATATATTAATATATGAATATATATAATTATTTTAGTATATATATTATATGTATATCGATTGGAAATTTTTTTTTTATCTATATATTAATATATGTAGTGTAGGAAAAAGTATCCCTTTTTCACACTTAATTTGGTAATAATTAATATTAAAATTAGCTTACCTTAATCTAGTTTTGTAATATGTTTTTCATATTCACATTAAGTTTAGAGCCATTTTAGATTAAATGGACTTAATTATGCCTTCTTTAGGGTTGTGTAAGGTGTACCTTTACACTTTTGCACTAAGCTAGGGCTTTATTAATTGATTGAGGTTAATTTCTTAATTGGCCCCTTTAACTCAAATTCAAGCCTAATTAAATGCAAAATCTGAAGGATAAAACCCAAAATTCTTAAATTCCATTACACAAAACTTAATTTTGGAAGAGGTGTGTCTTAGGTAAGTGACCTAGGACCCATTCACCATAGGTTGAATGGGTCCTCACTTCAATCTAGGACCCTAATTTTACATAATGTTTAACATTTTCTGATGTGTGTCCTAGGTAAGTGGCCTAGAACCCATTTTCCTTATTTTGAATGGGTCCTCACTCAGACCTAGGACCCCTCTTTGAAATATGTTTTTGGTGGTATTTTAATGATTTGAAATCTATAATTCAATGTTAGCTTGTGATATTTGAATTTCAGGAATTAATGACAAGATGTGTATAAATAAGAGGTTATTTCACTATGTTTCAATAAGAGTTTTCAAGAAAAAAATATTTATGAGATCAAGAATTCATATTCAAAGCAAGATGCAAGCAAGAGTAAAGTCTTGGAGAAAAATTTTAGTGTTTTTGAAAGTCTTCAAGCTCATTTTATTATCAAAGTGTAATGTCATAAAATTGCACCCCTTGCAATTTCACATGATTTTTTGTATTTGCTTTAGTGTCCACTCCCCTAATTCTTGTGTAGTCTCATTTTATCCCTTGTATCAATAGTTTTCCCTCTTAGGATTCTCAAAAACCTCTTTTCAACAACCACCCTTTACATGTTAGCTTTCTGTCAAACATCGTGCTTTTTCTATTCTCATCATTTTGTAGTTTGATGTGTTTGGACACTAGCATCTCATGCTAGAGTCTTGTGTCATTTCAATGTTCAAATGACCATCTTCATGTGCCTTGCCACATGTCAACTAATTATTTGAGTGGTAATGGCATGGTATTCCTTGTGACCACTTGATAAGCTTCTTTTTCCTCCTATTCTCTCTTTAAATGTTATATTTTCAATTCATTTCCTCCTATGGATCTTTCTAGCTTTGGCTCCTTCATTTTCCTCTTCTCTTGGTCTAGCTCTCTTGCTTTCATAGCTTATGACAAAAGCACTCTTGCATTCTCACAATTCCCTTTGCATCTCTCTTGGCTTTCATAGTTATCTCTCTCTTTGGCTTCCTTAAGCCTTGCAACTAAATCTCTCTTACCTTGTGCTTCAAAGCATCTTGGAATTTCTCTCATCCCCTATCTATTGCATCTCTATTTCATGATATGAGTTCTCCACCTTGAGCATGGATTTCTTTTATTAATCTTTCTATCATTTCATTTCTACTTATTATCTCTATCTATTTGGTTGTCTGTGGAGGTGGGGACACCAAAATGGAGGTTTATTTGAGGTAAACCCCTAAACAACCCTAAAATTTTCCCTCGGTCTTATATGTGCAAGTATTGAATATATTTCATTGTTGGAGGCTTCACTATGTGGGATGTTGTGATAATTTTCTTTCTCTATCCTCTTTAGTTCTATCATTTACTTTACTTTATTCTAGTTTTGTTATATTCTATTACTTTTTCACATTCTAAAAGTTCTTAATAGACATAATAGAAGTAGTCACTTTAGTGATTTCTATAATATTTTTGGTTTTTGGTATGTACGAGACACCAACAGACCTCTGGGGCTCCAAAATTACACACTACCATTTGTATTTTGTGTTTTCATCCTTTGATAGAGATTCATTAGTTTATCTAGAAAACCTCTATGGTCTACTCTTTCTGATTTTGAAACTTTGGCTTTGTTCCTTTAGCTAGTTTAGGGCAGTTCACCCCTTGGAATTCTCTTGACAATAAAGAGACTCATGAGTAGTGAATCCCCCTTCTCTACATTTTGGTATCAAAGTGATGCATTGGCCTTTGACCAACTTTTTTAGGAATTTTTTTATTATATTTGGGTATGTCCAGGATCATTATGGAAAAAATAGGCCCTTAAGTGGCAAAAAATTCAGAAAAATCAAAGTTAGGCAACTTGACATAAAAATTTGAATAAGTTATCTATATTACTTCAAAAATATGTAACAATAGAATCTATAGGAAATTGAATGTAGTTTCTAAACTACTAGGTTTATTCAAAAAAAATTATATTTGGTGAAAATTTGAAATTTCAATGTAGTAGTACTTAAATTTTAGGGAAAAAATAAGAAGTAGGTGTCTGTTTGACCACCCTAACCACAATAAAATGATAATATTTTTTTTATAATATTTTAGATATAAGTAGAGCACTGATGTCTGAATATGATGCATATTTTTTTGTAATTTTTTTACAAGTAAATAATTAATTAGGAATTTTTTATGACAACTTTTAAAAAATATAAAAACTCCCATGTCTGACCACCTTAACTTGGTCAAAACTTCATGATTTTTTTTTTTAATCCTATAGTATGTGATGCATAGAATGTGAAACATGTTTTGGATTCAAAAAATGTGATACCATTTGAAGGCTATAGATGTTTTCAATCAGCCTATCAATTAGGAATTTAGTCATAATTCAAATAGAAAATGAATAATAAATATTTATTAAATTCAAAGTAAAGCATAATTTATATTGGTTGAAAGCTAAGAATCTCCTTTAAAAACTCTTTTCGTTTCATCAATTTTGGGTAAAAAAAAGGTTGCCAACCACATACCCTACACATACCCATCATATTGCCACTTTTTGGCCCATCATGATCCTACACATACCCATTTAAATTATTATTTTAAAAATGAATTTAATATCCTCCTTTATTAGTTTAGTATCTACTTTTATTCAAAGTGTTAATGATGTTCCATTTCATGCATGTGATGGTGACTTGGCTTTGCCTATGTCACTCAATATCTTTGATCCTTCTCATGGGATTCCTCTTGCTTTAGGGAATATTTTGTTCCAAGAAGATGAAATCATTGATACTTTTCTTAATATTAAACCTTCTTTTCATTCCAATGCACTCTCTTCTAGAGATGATGCATTTGTGAATGATGAAGTTCCTCTCACATCGGATCCTCCAGTGATAGATGTTGGGTATATTTCTTCAAATGATTCCTCTATAATTTGTAAGGAATTTGTAAATATAATCTATGTCTCTTTCACCCCTCAAATGCCTAAGAGACCTATTATTTAGCTTACCCTAGCTAGTCCTCCTAAAAGAATTTTTTTCATTAATGGTGTTCCATTTGATAGTGATTCTCCTGATCTTTCTAGGGCTCCCTCTTATAGTGTGGTAGCCCATAGTTATAATACTAGGAAGAATAAGCAAAATTTTAGTAAACCTACTTTTTTACCACATTCTCAACAAGTCTCCCTTTAGAACCTAAATCTATGACTAAAGTACATAGTGATTATGATTTTTTCGAGAAACTCCGTGTTACCCCGACTAAGATCTCACTATGGGACTTGCTTTAGTCTACTTTGGTTTATCACGGTATGCATTAGGAAGCCTTGAAAAAGATCATCTCTCCTTCTTTTTCTAGGACTAAATGATGTGAATGTGTTGATAGCTCATATTCATGTAGATTCATTGAATATTATGTTTTATCCATAAGAACTTCCACCTTCAGAAGTATAGAATCAAGTAGACCCTATAATGATCATAATTAATATTAATAAATCAGCATTAGATGTACTCTCATTGATTTCAGTTCAAAAATTAATGTATGTAGCATTGATCTATTGCCTAAGAATAGTATTGATTCTTCCTCTCTAGTTGCTTCTTCTCCAGTTATTTGTAGGTTTGGTAATGTTGGTTGGAAACCTTTAGGCACAATAGTCTTGTGTTTAAGGTTGGGACTCACTACTATACCCACCCTTGTATATGCTATGTTACAAAAGTTACCATATAACCTTCTTCTTGGTAGACCATGGATTCATGCTATGGGTGTAATCTAGTCTACCTTACATAAATCTATTAAGTTCATTTGTAACAATCAAGTAGTCACATTCAAGGCTTACTCTAATACTACACACTCATGTGAGATGACAACTATTGGTCAAGCTTTAGTTGTGCCTACTTTTATCCCTTTAATTTCTTCTGATGTGTTGATGTCTACTCTATTAGTACCTATTACAAGGGATACTCTAGAGGTAGATGTCCCTGAAGAAGATCCTTTTGAAGCAAGAAATCATAAGTCTATTTCTTCTTCTTCTCAAGAAAATGCATATGTTAGTGATGATTGGGGTTCCTTGGACATTATAGAATCCTTCATTGGAGAATATATATTACACCTAGTCCACTTAAATCTTCCAATAACATCATACAAACTCGCTATCAAAGATGGTTATTGTATACACCTAAAATTGGTCAAGATAATTAATTAATTAAATACAAGTTATTTATTTAATGACCCCTTTAATTCGTCTACTTATAAATAAATTCTAAATTTATTTATATAGTTCACACCTTTCTAACTCTACCATCTTAAATCACATTCCTCTAATTTTGATTAAATAAATAAATGTCAATAGTTTTTTTTATTTAGATAATAATCTTCTCACTAAATTTGAATTCCCAATTTGAATTTAGGCACATGTCTCCAACTTCTCCTCTTGCCACCTCATCAAGTGTCACATGAATTTAAATATGTCTAATATTTAAATTGGAATTATCCTCAACCAATTCTAAAACAAACTTTGGAAACTTGGCTCTATCCATCATTTCATTCTCTCTTACACTTGGCATGGTGCTCTTTTAAATGGAACCTCCTCCATGATTCCCTCTAACTTCTTCCTTCTCCATTGTTCATCTTTCCAGCTAAAATATTGACTGTTGGTTGTTGCCACATCATTTTATGCTTTGGAAATCCTATAAATAAAAGCACATTCTACAACATTTGGCATCCCATATTTGATCAAACTTACTTTGCATAAATTACCTTTGAGCATTTGAGCATTAGAGCATTGGAGCATTTAGAATTTATGAAATTTAGAGGAATTTTATTTTAGAATCATGTCTTAGTTCATAGCTACATTTTCATTATCGTAGTTATCTTCATACAACATTTCCACCATAGCATTTAGCATCATTATCATAGTATTATCTGCATCTGTATACAACAACATCAATATCATTATCATGGAATCAATCATATAGTTTATTATCATGTAGGAACTAGGATTCTTGCATTTTACAGCATCCATTCTCTAAGTTGTCATTCTAGAAGTCATAGTGAAAGCAAAATCTAAGAGCCATTATGATTCAAGGAATCTTTAGAGATAGGAAACAATGGAATGGTTTTAGTGATTGATTGTATTTTGAATTTGATTAATTATGTGATTCAATTCTCTAATGTAATATGTTTCATTGGGTTTGTGTGGTTTATTATTCCTTTACTCACTTTACACACTTCACACACACATTTTGGCACCCATTGTGGGGCCTAGCCCCTTTTTATTAATGTTTTGTATAAAGTTGTATAGATTCTGGACATGAACTCTTAGGTAGCGCATCTATGGTTTCTTTTGGCACATCCAGTTCCTATTACAACACATCCGAGAAATATTATAGCACATCTAGTTCCTATTACATCACATTCAAGGCTTCTTTCAGTGCATACAAGGGTCTTTTAGCACATTCAATCAATATTTTAGCTTATTCAGTAGTTTTAATAGCACATTTGGTAGTTCTTTTAGTGTATAGGAGTGGTCTTTTAGCACATTTGATGTCTAATTTAGCACATCTCATTAATTTTATAGAAATTCAAAATCCTGAGGACTAACTGATCTTTTTTGTGCTATAGGTGATTAATATGTTGGTCAAAGACAATGATATCAAACTACTGATGATGTATGTAGGGGTTGGAGTTATTATTGTCTTCTTTTAATTAAATTAGGAACCTAGTTTAATTAGAAGGTTAAAGAACCCGTTATCTACTATGCTTGAAGTGATAGGCCTATTCTTTCCCCTTAATTAGGTGACCAAAAAGTTAGACTTACTATTTTATGCTTTGTTAACACCTTTAGAAGGCCTATCATAGTGGGAAAAATTACTCACCCTATAGGAATGACCTAAGTGGGAACAACTAAAGCCAAGTTTTTTGACCCACTATAGTCAAAAGTGAATTCGGGGAAAGTCCACAATTTGTTGGTAGTGTGCAAGATAACCATCCCCAAATCATTTGTTCTAAAGATTGGGAGGTCTACTAAGGGAGTTTATCTATTTGTTGCACTAAACATAAACCCTTATTATGAACCTTAGTGTAGAAGCCAACTGAGTCAATCTCTAAACACTTGTAATATCACAGTGCAAGGGGAGGGAAGAATCTTCCTCCAAGATACTCACCATATAACCATCATGGATTACTGGCCAAAGGTGGAGGATTAGACCTTGGTTAAGAATCGAGAAAGGAAAAAACATGGGTGCCCTCTAGGGGGTGACATGATTGTGTGAGCTAACATGGTTCTAAGATGTGGGTTGTGATATTTTAAGTGACCCTTTAGATTATAAAAGTGTTTGAACTATCTTCTCTTGTGTTATACCCATGGAAATCGAAGGAATCAGACCAAATTCTTGAATAAACACTCAATGTTTAGTTCTTAAGCTTGACACAACTGTTTGACAAATTTTTGTTGTGTTTGAAGTCACAATTCAAGAAATACTCCATTTAAAGCACTTAATTCACATAATTCACAAACTAGAAACCAAGCAAAAATCATTGGTCAAAACAACATACCCTGGAAACAATCATATTCATAGATTCAAGGGAAAATAACTAGAAAAACTTGCAAAAACACTAAACAATTCCAAATTAGCGCATACATCCTCTGTTTCAATGCATTCACTACATTTTATAGCACATATAGGGTATTTTCTAGCACATCTGCAACATCTTTTAGTGCATTTAGTCCATTTTCTAGCGCATTGAGTCTATTTTTTTGCACATTTGAGTCATTATCCAATGCATCTAGTCCATCTTTTAGTGCATCCAAGCCACTTTCTGGTGCATCTGTTCCATCTTTCAACACATTCACAAACCCTTTTAATGCATCCACCTACAAAATACCATATTAAAATCACATACTTAGGGGTAGTCTAGTGCATTACTAGATTTTTCTAGTGAATTTAATCCACTTTCTAGCACATTGGAGTCATTAGTTAGCGCATTGAATTCAAATTTTAGAACATTAAGTGTATTTTCTAGCACATATTTTCCATTGTTTAGTGCATTGATTTCTTTTCTTGGTGCATCTTGGGTAT